>ML781153.1:1130087-1151914 GCA_009831015.1 Picea engelmannii | reverse complement strand
TGGAAGTGGTGTAGGGAAAGTACCCATAAGGCTAGAATCTTTCAATAAGCCAACACCAACGCTTTCATACGTAACTGGGTGGTCTCCCAAAAAAGGAATGTTGTTGGTGGCAGGGATGCGAGCGTCAGGTGTACAGAAGTCAAGTTGATCGACGGTGAAAATTTTGCCTTGATGAGGGAATTGTACACATCAAAACACCGATGAGGCGACAACAATCATGGCGTAGAACCAACTTATTCCAAGTAATAAGTTGTAATCGAGGGGAGCATCGACCACTTCGACATCAACAGTAACATTTTTACCGCCCAATTGAACGGCGAGGGATTGCAGTAATCCGTGAGGATGGAAACCTTGTCCATCGAAAGCGTGTAACATCGTAGGGGATTTGTTAAGGGCTGGTAATTTTAGGCCTTTAAAATAGGCTAGAGACATGACACAGGTAGAGGCTCCCTCATCCAGGATAGTTCGATGGATTTGTTGATTGTGAACAATAACATCGATTTGGAAAGCTAGTTGGTGGGAGAGTCGTGGTTGATGATCATCCAGATTAAACATGATGTAGTTTGATGACTCAGGATCGAAAACACCAATAGAAGCTAAGAGCATCCTACGTTGGTTAGGACAGTGTTGTAAAACTTCCAATGCGGACATGGCACATGGGGCTTGGGCCAAATCTTCTACAATATTGTAATTTTGGGCAGCCCGTGAATTAGGATTGAAAGTGGATTTCCGGATGGTGCTCTTAGGAGGGCGTAAGATGGAGTCAAAAGAAGGTTTCTCAATCTGAAGTGGCCCGGATGAAGGGTTAACAACAGATGGTAAAGGATATGGCGAAGAACCATTAGCAGTTTTCGACTTGTCGGGTTTAACTGGTGTGTCGTATGTCGCAGAACGACTGGTTAGATTAACCCCATTAAACATGTAAATGTGGGTGCTGGTCGAGGTCTCATCAGGGGGTTGGTTGGAACTGCCCCCCAGCGTGGGGGTTTGTGCAACCAAAGATTGTTGTTGCGGAAAAGGTTGAGTGAGCACGGCGGGTTGCGAGTTTCCCTTGAAAATTTTGGCCACTTCATCGCGATGTGGGCAGTCTCAAGTGTAGTGATCGTCACCGCAAATGAGACATGGGAATTTTGGTTTTCGCTGTGGTTGTTTTCCGAAAGCGGGGGTTTGCGGTTGGGTTTTGGGTTGTTCGTTGTTATTGTTCTTATTTGTTTTGTTTCTCGCTTTCTTCTTGCCCCCAAGTTGTTGTGAAGGGGTTGATTGGACCACATTCACATCAGAGATTTGAGTTTGGGTGGGGGGAGAAGAGGGTGCAGTCTAACTAGGAGAAGCTATCGAAGCGGGCCGCTGGATTGTTCCAGTAGACTGAGTGGTAGATTGAGTTTTGACGGAGCCAATAACTCCATCCGCATGCGAAGCAGTCGATAGTTTGGATGGATCGTTAGTGGCACGGGTAGCATTCGGTATCAACTCATACAGAGTATCGGACTGTGAATAGACTAAGTCTAAGTACTAATCTCGGGTGATGGCTTCTTCCTCGGTGACCATGCCACCCATGGCAACATCACGAGCGATCTAAGGTAGTAATGATTTCGTGAACCATTCCGCTAATAATTGGTCAGGGATGACCGCTTTGATTATCCTTCGTCGTCGTCTCCATTCATGGATATGATCGGAGATGTGTATGGAAGTTGTCTGACGAAGGGAGGTTAATAGTTCAGTACCTGTCTCATATCGGATGGGCAGTTGGAAGTGTGTGAGGAAGGACATGGCAAGGGAGTTGAAATCGTGAAAAGATGTGCGTGGTAATTCAATGTACCATTTTGTTGCGGAACCTGTAAGTGTTCGTTGGAAAAGACGCAAACGAATAGAGTCGTCCATGAGGGAGTTGGATGAACACTACAAATGGAATGTCATTACGTGGTTGTTTGGGTCTTCTCCGGATTTTCCATCGAATTTTGGGATATCAGAAGGAAGTTTTGTTGGAATAGCTGGCCAAACCGGAGAATGATAAATGGGATCATTCGTTAACTGAGACAAGTCTGGGAGATCCAGGGTATCCAGAAAAGGTAGTTGTCGGTTAACCTATGGGTAATGTTGGTGTGGTAAGGGTACACCAGTGGGGCCCATTACCGGGTTATGTGGATAATTATAACTAGTGGGCCTTCTCATATGAGGTTGGTTTTGACCAAGGTACGCAGGATTTGAAGTGTTTTGAGAAGCATGGGTGAGCGGAGGATAACCGGATGGGTTTTGAGGGTTATGGGTTGGGTTGGGCATTTTTCCATAAGGAGGTTGTTGCGGAGCCTGAGGATTTTGTCCTGCCCAAAATTGTGGGTTCCCTGAAAAAGGAACGTTCCATGGATTAGGTACGACAGGCACATTTTGTCCTATGGAGGCATACGAATTTCCTTGAAAAGGGACGCTCCACGGATTGGGTGCGACAGACACATTTTTTCCTTATGGTTGATGGTGGAATCCGACTTGAGGTTTCCCCCTAGCATGAGGGTGCCCCCCGAATGGAATTTTTCCTCCAGTGGGAGGATGCCACCCAGAATTAGGGTTCCCTCCGAATGGAATTTGTCCTCCGGGGGGAGGATGCCCCCCGGTTTGAGGTAGAGTTCCCGGGATCTGAAAGATGGATGCCAATGACTGGTTGGTGTTGTCGATTAGGTTAGGACCACCAAGGCTACTCCCTCCAGGTTGTTGGATAGGTATGGAACTTCCCGATATAATTTGAGTAGTGGTTTGGGCAGTGTTGGTAGCGGACGCGTTCAGTGCCCTAAATCCAAAAAGGATATTAGGTCTTCGTGTTACAGGTGTGCCAATCGGGGCTTGATTAACTACCACATTATCGACAGGGATAGTCGGAATGTGCGGGGCCATTGTCGAATGGGCCATCTGGAGGGGAATAGTAGGCCTTGGGCCAACGAACGGTATGTTCGGACCAACGGTTGGTGTGGCTGTAAAAGTGGTAGTATCGGTGAAGTGATTTGGGGGTACAGTGTAGGAAAAAGATGTGTCAGCACCTTCTCCTATTCCATAAAGATCTCGCACCAAGCGTGGGGGACTCCGAACAACATCCGCAGTCCAAAAAGGGTCATTGGCTAAAGGGTTCTGAGGGGACCCAGCCAGAATATCCGGATTGACAACAAATTCTCCTGCAGAGTTTAAGTGGAGAATCTGTCGTTCGTATCCCTTTGGAATGCGGTATGCTTCTGGAGATTCGGAGATAATTCGAAAATTCTCCAAAGGGATGGGAACTTCTTCCTGGGAAGTTGCAGTGTTTTGAACCTTGCTCTGTTGAGGAGATTCCTCCATAGAATGAGGGGGTAAAGGGGTGTTTCCTTCCATGTCTTCTGGAGGAAGTCCCTATAGCCTCCGCGAGTGGCGTGGAGGGTCGATGTTGGCGGAAAAGAGTCAACGAAAGAAATCTATGGCCAACTAGCGAAAAGAAACAGCACACACTAAAAAAATCTAAGAATCACAACCAAGCAAACAGGGCCTTCTTTTGATGACCATACTAGTTGGTGATGAAATCCAACGTCGCGTGATCAAGTCCAGAAGGGGTAGGGGTAGGGTGGAACAGTTACAATGGTGACCTTCTTAACAGACTTACGCCTTGGTGCAAGCTTCCACGCAGTAATTGTGGATTTACCCTCCAAGGAGCCCGAGTGAGTTTGACCAATGTCTGCTCTAGGTACAATGAGACTTCTTGTCACCGTCACCTCATGTAAGAACCTAAATATTATGGCCACTAAGGTTACCAATTCGCAGTCAGCCCCTGGGTGGGAACAGTCGACAGTCCGATCAGAACATACAGGCAGGGTATCAAGCCCGAAATCAATTAGAAGGGTTCCATGCAGTAATTGTGGATTTACCTCAAAGTGACCCCCATAATACGATCCAACCACCACAATCAGTTAAACCACGGAGGGTTAGTCCCCGTAGCTTACCCGAATGCAACCTCGTGCGTAACCCCTGTGTGAGAGGGGGATCCCAGGCAGACTTATACGATAACTAGATTTGACTCTCCCTAACTTAGGATGCTAATGTTTGTTTTGGAAACTTTGGAGAGTAATGCTCACAACCTAATCCAAAGTACTACACCTATTCTACTGTTGGTAGAGGATCCTAGCAAAGAAAAATTTCTAGATAATTTTTAATTAACGGTGATTTTTATGGTTGTTCTTTACGCAAAAGGGGAGTGTGGAAGTGAAACAAATGGGATTATGACTCAGACCCAAAGAATGTATCGAACATGATAAGAAGTCATTTTCTTTCGATGAACATCTATCTAAGGGAGAGAGAGAGTTCTTTTCACTAACAAGCACAACTACGGAGTGTCCTCAAACGATTCTTTTTCTCAATCAAATCCTGATGTAATGCAAAAACTTTTAAAATGCCTTCTAATATGCACAATCAATCATGGAGATGATTTTTTCATTGTTCGTATATCAATTCAACACAATGCTTGTCTTGCTAATTGTCTTTGTATGAATGAAAATCAAACTAGCACAAGCTAAAGTCATACAAACAATGCACCCTCTCGTTGCAATCAAAACGAAAAAGCGAAAGAAAAGGAACAATCAAAGAGAAAAAAAAAATTCACACCCAAAAAGAAAAAGTTGAAGAACAATGACCTTGACTCAAAATCAAGATAAAGAGGTCTGTAGGCCTTCGATGACCTTCACCAAGTTTTTTACTCCATTGATGAGGAGAGAAGAACAATACATAGGTTTCGAATTTCACTCAACAGGAAAAACTCAATGAAAATGATGAAGAAGGCTACAAGATTCAAACAGTAAGGTGCTTATTCTTCAATCAAAAGACAGATGTCAAAGTTGAAAAGGAAGAAAAATTGACTCACTAGATCACTCAGCAAAAGAGACACAGAGGCAAACCCTGAAAAAGGCAGTTCTGGAGGGTTTTGGGGCCAAAAAGAGGTTGGCGCTTTGTTTCCAAGGGAAAGGAGCATTATAGCGCTCTATGAAAATCCTTCAGGAGCATTGGCGCTCTGTTAACACTAGGACAGGGGCGCCAGGGTCTAAAATCCCCAGAAATGTCAAAAAATTTCAAAAATTGAGATTTAAACTTGACAAGTATGCTGAGTGTGATAAAGTAAGGAGCTAATCTGCTCATGAAACTAATCAAAAAGGGGTGAACCAGGTCTAAAACAATCAAGGGATAGAACAAGGTCAATGAGGAGAAAAATCCAAACAAGAGGTTTCGATTTGAGGCTATCTCCCCAGTGGAGTCGCCAGTTTCTGTTGTAGGAAAATCTCCCTGCAGACAGGTAGATCACCTCTAAGGCTTGACCTTAACCCTAGACAGAAAAATGCTTAACGTGGACACTGACTTCCTTTCAAATCTATCTAAACTAATACATGAGAAGGAAGGATAACAGAAGTACCTCTTAATCGACGTTTGTCCCTGCACGCTCTGAGTTGCGCTCCAATCCTTTGCTCCTCGCTGAGTTCTGCAGGAAAACAAGATACGATTACTTCCTAATCTATTGATATTATCTTGAAAATAGATCCATCAATAAATTATAAGTTCATGTAACATCAGACACAAACTAGAAAGAAACAGGCAAAGCGTGTCATATTAATGAGAATAATGACAACAGTACTTACAATCGTAGATGCGAATGCGACAACTTCGTCAAGTCCCCTTCGTCTAACCCTTGCTCGAAAGATCCACAACCTGGTTGGAAGCAGCTTCACTGATCACTTCTCCGTTGGCTGACTATGTGTTTCCTATGAGATCATAGGTTTCATGCTAGCAATTCTTCCTCCTTTCCACCATCATAGAGCTTGCTTATATAGGTTGGGAAGAGCTTAACCTCTTGATTTATGTTTAGAACAAGTTGGGAACCTCCTCCTTAGATCAGGGATCTCTTGATGAAACCAAGAATTCGAGTGAAATTGCCTTCTAATCTCGAAAGATCGTCTCCTTATTCTCCTCACCGGGCTAACAACTGACCCAGATTAGGGAGCGCTCCTTCAAAAGGGGCATCAGAGAGCTAGAACGCTCCCAGAGAGTCTTAAGGGCAGCGCCAGTGCTTCAAAAGTGGGAAGAGCTCCTGCAGAGGGGTAAAGGAGCGTTATAACGCTCCCTGAGGCCTTATGGGGGAGCACCAGCGCTCCTAAGGTTGTTTCAGGGAGCGTTCACCCTCAAAACTCTTTATTGGAAGCCCTTTTCAGGTGTTAAGAGATGTTTGACTCCATTGAACTAGTTCTCTTTCTTAAAACCAAGTGTATAAGATGTTTCAAGTGCCTCCTTAGTGTCGTCATCGTGGTAGTATGATTCAACAACATTTGCGACACTTTGTAACCAACTTGCGACACTTGTGAAAGTTGTAAGGAAGTTGTGACACTTACGACAAGTGAGAAGCATATGAGACACTTATCCAGTTGAGTGATTTTGATGTGTAACAGGTATGAGAGGGATTTGTCTTGAGAATTATTTTAATAGAGATATTCTTTGCTGGAGGTTTCCCCCTCGAAGAGGTAAGTGAACATTGTTTCCTATCAATAAATGTATTATTTTGGTGTTGTGGTTCCATAAATTATGTTGTTCCACTGCTATATTTATGCTCTTTATTGTTATTCCACTAGTATTCACTACAATATTTTTGTTTTATGCTATTATAATAGATCTAGTGCCTAACATGATCTATTATAATAGGATTTTGCGCATTATATTTCTATTTTATGCTATTATAATAGATCTGGTGCTTGGAATTTTTGTGTGTTGCCAAGTTGTGGTGCAGTATGTCCTGACATCAACACAACCTACATCATGTATGCATTTGAGGTTCTTTCCTTCATTAGCTCCAGATTTCTACAATTTTTGTCTTCATGCCCCACTGACTTACAAAAGTTACATAAAGTACTCTTTGGTTTTGTCTTGTAATTTTGCATCATAGGGAAGTGATAAGGATTAGGCCCATGTGTCTTTCATATTTCACACCAAGGCCCTCCTGTAGGAAATGGATTTAGGATCCCTAACCCCAGGTATTGCACAAACGTTGAACACTAATTCTTGTTATGCCCCTCTGATCTGCACACTGTACACCACATTGCTTCTCTTTTCTCCCTACTTTTATATGTATTTAATTGCACTGTCAAGTTCTTCGGGTCTTCCTTTAGCTCCTCTATAGCTGGATTTGTCTTCTTATACTAGTTCTCTTCTAAGTGCATCACTGATTTTAGTTCCTATGCTTGGGTTTGAAATTTCTATTGTCTCAGTGGATATTTGAAGTTTGGTAATAGAGAGTTTATAAACAACTCTTTGTGTTTCATGCCAGAAATGGGATACTTCAGTTTACCTTTTAATGTCTTGAACTTCAGGGTCGATGTCCCATACAAATTCTCCTGGATTTTGTGTATCCTTAATCATATCATTCATAAAATGATCCTCTTATGTTGGCCTCTAAAACTCTGTGATCAGTGCCTGCTTGATCTCTGCTACTGTTCCTGGTGCACCTTGTTGATTGTTTACTACTAGACTCAAATACCAATCTAGCGCGTGATTTTTGAATGTTATTTCTAGATGTGCTACTTTTGTTGCCTCATCAATGACTCTTTTCTCTTCCCATATTCACTCACACATGAATATGTTCTTCTTTGGTTATTCGGATCCATCCCCATGAAACTTTGGTAATATTATCATTGAATCTACACCTACCATTACCAAATGTGTTGTACCTTCTCCACGTGGTGCTACTATCTTTGTACTGTTGTTCAGACTTGAAATCACATTGGTGTTGCTACTGGTTCTTCCACTTGTACCAATACCTGTATTTTTGTTGGTACTTACACTTGTACCATTACTTCTATTCTGATCTCCTAGATTCTTCTGACCGTCAATCACTTGTTCTCTAAACAATTCTTTCTTTGTTGATGTGTTAATCGTACATGGGGTTGTAGGTTCTACATTGATTCATATGTGGATAGGGGTATATACTTCCTCATTAGATATCACTACTTGAGTCTTTCTTTCATATGTAGCATACATTATTTCTTCAATGTGCTCCACAACAAGGATATCCTCTACCTCTTATTCATCACTCTCCAAGCTTCCCCTCTTGGCTACTGTTATTTTCTTCCTATTGAGCTTATACTGGTAGGGTATTCCATTATGCATCATTCTTGCCTTCTGCATAATTTCTTGGATCTCCTATTGATCCATCATAATGGGTTCTTTCCATTTACTTCTCTCTTCTCTATCCATTTCCCCCTCCATCTCATACCTTCCTCAATGTTTTCCCTAACTCCCCCATGCACGCAGGGTAGTTTAGTTGTCTGATTTCATAGTTAATACCCCTTTATGATGTAATAATATCTTGATCGAAGTGTACAAAGTCCTAATGTACCTTTCCCTTGGGACCTTAAGAAGCTCATGTTCTAATACATTATAAGAGTTTGATGTATCTACCGCAAACTCAATGATATACCCGACTACAATGTTGTCTAGCCAGAAATCTATTGGGTGCGTGAATTTATTATTTACCCTTTTCAATCGCACGATATTCTCGTCTGTCCACTCCACTTATCTAACTCTATTTTTAGGATGGTAATCTTTCAACCATGCTATCCACTCCTTCAATAGCGTGGGAAACACACTAAAGAAACTCTCATGTATTTTGTTGAATATGTATCTCTCAAATATTGTCTTCTCTTAAACCTAGATCTTCTATTATCTTTGTGGGAAAACTCTAGTTCTTGAACTATCAACCATATTTCGATCTCTTATTTCATGGGGTTCTAACCTTAAAACATCCCCTTTCTTAATCCTCACACTATAGTGCGTGGTACATCCCTCCCGATCTAATCTTCTGAGTTCCAACCGGCAACAGAACCATTGTTGGCTTACTTATGGGATGACCCAGGCTATAGCTACATGATTACCAACTTCCCTTTTACCATCGTCCCTTCTAGATACCAGAAGGAAACATAGTGCATAGAGTGCACTATGTAGTCTCACGTGAGATGGCTTCAATGGGTGGTCGTTGGACTCAGATGTCTGCAACCATGGTGTAACATCACCAGCATCCAACTGGGCTATGCCACATAAACATTTTGAACTATATACAAAATTAAAACATATACACACATAAAATCTTGCATAACTTTATATATAAAAATTAAAACAGACAAATATATTATGCAAATGAAAAGATTCATACAAAATAATAATAAAAATACACATGCATCACACACAGGAAAAACCCATAAAAATAAACTCATAAATAATAATGCACCACGTAATTTAACACACAATTGACACTTATCTTGGTAAAAATATCACCAAATTCCTACAGACCTTCCATGAACCTCCCATCCTTAGACAACGCTACTCATCACTCTCAGCAGTGGGTCAACCCCGAGCTAGGACTAAACTCCACCCGAGTAAAGGGATTCCTAACCATGCTGATGTATCTTAGACAATAAGAAAGACTATATCATATGTGCCAACTCAAACTAACAGTCTACAGTCCCTCATTATGCACATGTATGTCCCACCCTAGGAAGTGTGTCCCTTCTTTTCTCAACAGTCCTTCGGTTTCCCCACTTCCTTTCTGGGCTTCAACAACATGTCGGATAAGAAGTCTTAGAGACCTGTAGCTTTAGTTTGGCACCTCTGTGAAGCAATTCCCAGAAATTCTATCACCTAGAGATATTTTCTCATGTGCTTGACAACTCACCTCTTCAATCTCCCACGGGCCTGACAACTCGCTTCTTCAGTCCATGTCCTAAGCTAGCCAAATACAGGTATGGGTACTAGTATGGGTATGGGTACTGGTACGGGTATGGGTATGGGTACAGGCACAGTGATAGTCACTGAAAGGTATGGAGGACAGCTAAATGAGTGAGTGAATGATGATGGAATCATAGGAAAATCAACTAATTCCAATATATATGTATGCATGTCCCCAAATTGACACTTTTCATGTTGAGGACTACTTTGGCCCACTTGTCCCCATCCTTAGAACTTTAGGATAAAATAATTATCCATACTTTATACTTTTAAGGAATGTTAATATAATATTCCTTTTTGTCTTAAACTCCCTATCTTAGACCCTTAACCTTAACTTTTAGCCCCCCCCTTTCCCTAATGAGTGGATTTTAGTCCCCCATACTCTTTTATCATGGTCGGTCTAGACACATCGATGTATTGTATTAATGATAAGACATATACAAAAATAGGTTCGCTGGCCTTTAGCATCTATGCTCTCTAGCCTAATTCAACACATAAGCCTCCTAGCTTATAATAAATGGCTCACGAGCCTATAAAACATAACATATACACAGAAGGATCTCTGGCGTCAAAATAGCGTGCACTTAAGTTTGTTGTGTGTGGCATATTGGAATGTGCACACTTCATCATTTTAGTGTGCAGTACATGTGTGCACTATACCATGGAAGGTGCATGTAAAATGATATCAAACAACTCACCAGCTTAACATTTACAGTTGGGGTTCGGCCTAGGGGTATCACATTCCCCTCCCCTTATTTATCCACTGTCCTCAGTGCAATATATACACATATACAACCAAAATTTCAAAAATCCTCAAAATATGTGTGGGTATTCTGCCTGCATAGCATATTCATGCTCCCAATTTGTGTCCTCGAGACCATACTAGTTCCATTGGACCTTTACCATCTCTATGGATCGATTACAGAGATGTTTGATTTTCTGTTCCAAAATGCGTATCGGATGTACTTGGAAAGTGCCTTCTTGCTCCACCTAAATCAGATTCCAATCAATAACATGATTAGCATCAAGTATATATTTCTTAAGCAATGATACATGAAATACATTATAAATGTTCATTGATGTAGGCAAGGCAATCATGTATGCTACAAGCCCAATCCTCTCTAGGATTTCAAATGGACCACAATAGCGAGTTGCCAACTTTGAACAATTTCCCAACTTCAGGGAACTTGTGTTGGCCTTCTCTTTCAAGAATACATGGTCCCCCACTTTAGATTCCCTGTGATTTTTGTCCTTATCGGCATAGATTTTATGCCTTTCTTGGGAATTCTTTAAATTCTGTTTTGTTTTCAACATTTTCTCTTCCATTTCCTTGAGTAATTTTGGCTCAACCACTACTCTATCTATTGGGTTATCCCAGCTTACTGGTGTGTTTCACCTTCTGCCATAAAGTGCCTCAAATGGGCTCATCTTTAGAGATGTTTGGTACCCATTGCTATAATCAAACTCTACTAAGTGTAGGTAGTCTTCCCATTTTGATGGTTTATTCATCACATAAATCATCAACATATCCTCAATCACTTGATTCACCCTCTCTATTTGTCCATCTGATTATGGATGATAAGCTATACTAAAATTCAAATTAGTTCCAAATCCCTTAAAGAATCCCTTCCAAAAAATTGATGTAAATTTTGGATCTCTGTTAGACACAATTGTCTTGGGTATACCATGTAATCGTGCAATTTCTCTCATATAAACATCAACAATGTTGGTTTCCTTGTGAGTGAGCTTTACTGGAATAAAATGGGCAACTTTAGTAAGCTTATCCACCACTACCATAATAGAATCATGTTGTTTGTTTGTTCTAGGTATTTTGGTGATGAAATCCATTGTTACAACTTCCCATTTCCACTCAGGAATGGGTAATGGTTATATAAAACCAGCTGGGTGTTTATGCTCAACCTTCACCTTTTGGCATTCCAAACATTTGGCAATAAAATCAACAACTTCTTTCTTCATTCTAGGCCAACAATATCGTCTCTTGATAGGTGCAATAGTTTTATGATTACCTGGTTTCCCAGTATAATGTACATTATTCATTTCTCTCAATATTAGGTTTTTCAATTTTGGGGAATTTGGTACATCAAATTTTTCCCCTGTACATGAGAATTCCATCATTTTCTAGCTTATAGTCTTCAATTTTCTATTGAAAAATACCTTGTTGTAATTTTGCCACTAATTCCTTGTATTGCAAATCTTATTTTGCAACCTCCAAAATTATGTCTTTCAAATCTGATTTGTACATGCTAATGGTTGTACCATGCAACTCATGCACTCTTCTGCTGACAGCATCAACCACTTTTTTCTCTTTCCCTTTGATATGCTTTATATCAAAGTCATATTCACTAATAAATTCTAACCACATTCTTTGCCTAGCATTTAGAGTTGGTTGATCAAATAAATATTTCAGACCATTATGGTTTGTCCTTAGCTCAAACCTTTTCCCCATGAGGTAGTGCCTCCACTTCCTCAAAGCATGCACTATGGGTGCCAACTCCAATCATGAGTGGCATAGTGACTTTCATGTTCCTTGAACTTCCTTGATTCATAACATACAACAAAACCATTTTGATTGAGGACTCCACCAAGTCCTTCTTTACATGTATCTATGCATTCAATGAAGTCTTCATTTGGATCTGCAATCCTTAGTATTGGAGAACCTGTTAATAATTGCTTCAAGTGTTGTAAACTCTTTTCACAATCCAATTTTCAGTGAAACTCCACACCCTTCTTTTGCAAGGAAGTGATTGGGTGTGCAATCTTTGAGAATCCTTCAATAAATATCCTATAGTAGCCTAGAAGGCCCATGAATGATATGACCTTTGTCACATTCTTTGGCATTGACCATCTTCTAATGGCTTCTATCTTCTCAAGATCCACTGCTATCCCTTCCTCTGAAATGATATGTTCCAAATAACGAATTTTCTTCTGATTAAATGAGCACTTGCTCAATTTGGCATACAACATTTGCTCCCTTAATACTTGTAATACCATCCTTAAGTGTTGTTCATGCTCTTCCTTTGAATTAAAATATATAAGAATTTCATCTAAAAATACAATGACAAACTTATCTAAGTATTCTCTGAAAATACCATTCATTAAACACATGAAGAGAGTTGGTGCATTTGATAACCCAAATGGCGCCACTGTGAACTCATAATGACCATACCTTGTTATTAAAATAGACTTGTTGATGTATTCTTATTTAATTCTTACTTGATGATAACCTGACCTAAGATCAATCTTGGAGAATATTTTTTCATCTTTCAACTGATCAAAGAGGTCATCGATCCTTGGAAAAGGATACTTATTCTTCACAATTACCTTATTCAACTAGCTAAATTCAATGCAAAGTCTCAATGTTCCATCCTTTTTCTTCACAAATAAAACTGGGGCACCCCAAGGTCACACACTTGGGCCTATATACCCCTTCTTCAAGAGATCTTCAAGTTTCCTTTGCAACTCCATCAATTCTGGTATACTCAGCATGTAAGGGGTATTGGATATTGGAGCTTCTCCAGGCATCAGATTTATGGAGAAATCAATGTCTCTTTTAGGGGGTTTTCTTGGTATTTATTTAAATACCTCTTCAAACTATTTTAGGACTACATAATCTTCAATATTTGACACTCTATCTTAGGTGTTTCTTCCATATGAGATGAAAATATTTGACACCCTCTTATGTAACATTTCTTCAGCTGCAATGCTGAAATTTATCTGACAATTACTGCCCTGGGAATTCCTTGCATTGTCCTTAGGTTCCCTTCCTCATCCAAACAAGTAAATGCCTTGTTAACACAGTCTAGGATAGCATGATGTTTCTCCAACCAATCCATCCAAATTAGACATTCATAGGAACCTAAAGGCAAGATATTTAAATATGCCCTGGTGTTCAGTTCATTCATGTCCATAGGACATGCCTTAACCATCTCATTCACTTTTCTTTTGGCTCCAGTAGCCAACTCCACCAACCAATATTTTCCATGATTTCTTCTTGGAAAATTAAAACTTTCCACCATCTTAGGATCTATATAACTATGAATAGCACCTGAATAAATTAAAATTTTAATGGTTGGGTTGTTGATCATACCTTCCACTTCAATCATATGTGACTGATACTTTGCTTGCTTGTTGTCTAGGGTTGCATAGATCCTTGGTACATTTATGCCCATGTCCTCCACTATTTTAGCTTGTTGTACATTGTTAATAGTCCTTACTTTTTCACCTTTGTGAGGACAATATCTATACATATGATCTCCTTTACAACCTCAACATTGAATATGTGGTTGCCTTGGCCTTTGACCCCCTATATCCATCATTCGGGGTTCGTTGGAAGTTAGTCATCCCTAAGGATTATTTCTAAAGAATGGTGGCTTAGTCCCCTTCTTCCTATGATCCATATTGAATTTATTTTTTTCTTCCCAATCTTTTTGGAAATTTGGCCTTGCTTTTTATTGATCATATAGGCATTTAGCTCGCTTTATGGTCTCCTACAATGTTTCAAGATCAACATATTTTATTTTTTCACTGATAAATGATGGAAATCCACTCAAATACCTCTAAATGTTAATTGTCTCATCCTTGATGAAAGAAACATACGTCAATAGTTCTAAAATCCTTCTTTCATATTCATCTATGGTCATACTCCCAAGTTTGAGTTCAAATAACTCTTTCATTTTCTTGTCATAGTATTTCTTAGTCAACTATTTCTTTTCAAAATACTTCTTGAATTCCTTCCAAGTAAAAATTTTCTCTTTAATGTGTTGCACCTACACAAGTTGATCCCACCACATGGATGCCTTTCCCTTGAGTTGATATATGAAAATTATTCCTTATGCATGAGAACAATAATTATGCAATTGAAAATACTTTCTCATACCCAACAACCATGTCTCTGCATCTTCATCCTTATTTTGCTCAACATCAAATGTAGGAGGTTTGATTTTGTTCATTTCTCCTCATAGCTCATCCACCCCAAATCTATTATTCTTTCTGAAAGGGTATGGACTTGAGCTATTGTTTCATATCTTATTGGAATTCCTTAGAGAGTGATGGTGATGTCTACTAACACTTTTTGTTCTTCTTTTCTCATAAGGAGACCTATGACTTCCTAATTTTCTTGAGCCACTCTCCTTATCCAATTTATTTTCTATTATGTTCAAGCTCTACATTAACTTTATTTTGAAGTCCTCCTACTAATCCTTGGCTCTCATAAGCCTTTCATTATAAAATTTATCTCTTTGGACATCCTTCTACAATTTTTCAATGTTCTCTTCCATATTCATATTTTCATCCCTTCCTTCTCCATGTCCATTAGAGTTTGTTCCATCAATTCCCATATGGACATCCATACCTATGATATCATATTATTGGTTGTAAGGCCCCCTTTCATATTCCATTCATATGCACTATATGTTGATCCTGATATGATCTAGTTGTTTTTAACTCTGCAAAATGTTCAGCCAACATAACGTTTCCAGGCTAACTGTTTCAACAATTTCATGAAAATATGGACCATTTTGGTTCAATAATGCATCAGAATTATTTTTTCTGGTTTCCTAAAAGTTGAATGCCTAGATCAATTTTTTGGGTGAATAATTATATTCTATTTTCCAATACCTTTCAAACGCATGCTTCCATGCTCAATTCTGAGTCTTGAATAGAAAGTTATGGTTATTTGAAAATTGTCCATTAATTTTTGTGTTCACTCTTCAACTTGGTGCAATTCTGTGTTGTAATTATGCATTTTTGCACATACTCCATTGGATTTTTAGTACGAGATCAATTAGGTTTCTTCATATACATATTTTGGACAGTATGTCCAAGTTTCACCTCTTTCTAGGTTCTACGCTGCTACTTACAGCGTGTTGAAGTTCTAGGCCAATTAGTGTTTTTTGTCTGGAATGCTATAGGTACCTTCTTTGCATTCTTAAACATTTTTAACATGCCTAGAATTTTAATTCATCTCTAGGACTATTTTATATGGCTCAATATATTTCCATAGACTACTCATGTGCCTCAATTTGATTCCAGAGAAGAAATTTATGGCCCTTTAAAGTTAGTTGGGTCTTAAAATTTACCCTCCACTATTTGTCCCGTAACTTCCTCATAAAAGCTTCGTTTGATGAACGGTTTACACCATTAGAAATCTCTCTCTAAGCTCTTTCATTTGATCTGCAGAGACAAATTGTACCAAGTTATATTTTGTTCTTCGGGCTTTTGAGTATCTAAAAACATTGTTTAGGGCCTCAAAAACGCGCTGCAAAAAGATGACCTTCAAACAATATAAAATGTCACAGAAATTCACTGGTTTTTTGTTGTACACCATCCAAACGACTTCGCACGCATGAATTTGAAAATTTACACTCATATTTATCATGCACAACAACACCATAAGGTAGTGCATGTTTCATGCACCTATAACCAATGTGGATCACTTCTTTGTCGCGCCAATAACTGGTGCACACTACTTTTGTGTCACGTGCCAATATCCTCCGCGCATAATCTTGGTTCATGCACTAATACCTGTTGCGTGCAATTTTTGTGTCCCATGCTAATATTTTGCACGCATTGCAATCTACGTGCTTCACCATGCCAAATTTTATTACACCCCCACCGCACACCAGTACTCTTTGCACAACATTAATTAAATTGTTGTATGACAACATATACACACATTGCGCGCACCAACAAAATTCCTTTGCGCTCTGTCAATACTACGCACACCATGCATGCCATTATTATGCATGTGCACACCACACGCACCAGTATTATGCATGTGCTACTCAATATGCACCACAAAATGCTAAATTTATTTTCCACACCCACGCACCAATATTTTCCGCGCATTACCACTCTACACCACGCAACACCAAATTTAAGTGTGCACACCCATGCGCCAATATTTTTTGTGCATTACCACTCTGCACAACGCAATGCCAAATTTAAGTGTGCACACCCACGTGCCAATATTTTCCGCGCATTGCAACTCTACACTGCGTAGTGCCAAATTAAATGTGCACACCCGCGCACCAATATTTTCCACCCATCACAATCATTTCACTGCGCATCATGCATTTTTAGTGCGCACACCTACACACATTCATTTTTATGCGCATCAATTCCTCGTGAATTCCACTGCAGAAATTGGGGCTTTTGCGAAATTTTTTCCCTATTTTCACCATAGACATTTTTCAACTATGAAATTTGTTCAAATTCACCCCGATAACACCAATTCAACGTCTGAAACAATAAATCATTGTTGGTTGAAATTCCTGGAATGAATTTTTCCCAAACTCAATTCATGAATTGAGAATTTTAATCAACTAATCTCGCTCCATCTGTCATGGCTTCCCTGCAACTTCAAATTTGACCAATTCCAGGTTTGAATTTTCTAGAACAAATATTAAATTAAGAATATATCACTAATTGGCCAAATTTCTCAATTTTCCCATGAATTTAACAACAGAAATTGGGTATTTTCCCAATTCCACGCAATTACTTCTATTTTTTACCATGGACGCTCTGTAAATTGAAATTTGGCCACTTTGAAATCAATTATCTCTGAAATTTCACTACAACTCAACTTGCTTGGCCCATCCAAGCTCAGTGTTGAAAAATGGAGTTTTGATACCATATTGTAACATCCCCAACATTCAGCTGGGCTATGCCACATAAAAATTTCGAGTTGTATACAAAATTAAAACATATACACACAAAAACTCTTGCAGAACTTTATATATAAAACTTAAAACAGAAAAATACATTCTGCAAATGAAATATTCATACAGAATAATAACAAAAATGAAAATGCAACACACACAGGAAAAAACCATAAAAATAAACACATAAATAATAATGCACCATGCAATTGAACACATAATTGACACTTATCTTGGTGAAAATATCACCAAATGCATGCAGAGCTTCCACAAACCTCCCATCCTTAGACCATGCTTCTCATCACTCTCAGCAGTGGGTCACCCTTGAGCTGGGACTAAACTCCACCAGGATAAAGGTATTCCTAACCAGGTTGATGTATATCAAACAATAGGAAAGACTATGTCACAGGTTCCAACTCAAACTAACAGTCTACAGTCCTTCATTGCCCACATTCTTGTCCCACCCTAGGAAGTATGCCCCTTCTCTACTCAACAATCCTTCGGCTTCCCCACTTCCTTTCTCAACTTCAGCAACATGCCGAACAAGAAGTCTCAGAGCCATGTAGTTGTAGTTTTTCACCTTCAGGAATCAATTCCCAACAATTCTCTCACCTAGAGAGATTTTCTCATGGGCCTAAAAACCTGCCTCTTTAATCACCCATGGGTCTGACAACACACTTCTTCAATCCAACTCCTAAGCTAACCAAGTACAGATACGGGTACTAGTGCGGGTATAGGTACACTGATAGTCATCGAAAGGTATAGAGGACCACTGAATAAATGATTGAATGATGATGGAATCATAAGAAAATGAACTAATTCCAACCTATATGTATGAATGTTCCCAACTTGCCACTTGTCATGTTGAGGACTACTTTGGCCCACTTGTCCCCATCCTTAGAACGTTAGGATAAAATAATTATCCATACTTTATACTTTTAAGGAATATTAATATAATATTATTTTTTGTCTTAATCTCCCTAGCTTATCCCCTTAACCTTAAATTTTATCCCCCCCCCCTTTCCCTAACCAATGGATTTTACTCCCCCATACTCTTTTACAATGGTTGGTCTACACACAACGATGTATTATATTATTGATAAGACATATAAAAAAATAGGCTCACTGGACTTTAGCATCTAGGCTCTTCGGCCTAATTCAACACATAAGCCTCATATCTTATAATAATTTGCTCACTAGCCTATAAAAAACAACATATACACAAAAGGATATATGGCCTCAAAATCGTGCGCACTTAATTTTGTTGTGCGCAGTATATTGGAATGTACACACTTCATCATTTTAGTGCACAGTACATGTGTGCACTATACCATGGAAGGTGCATGTAAAATGATATCAAACAACTCACTATCTTAAGTACATTTGCATTCACATTTACCGTTGATCCGAAATTGGATCCAGAAGCCTGATAGGGCTTGAAAAATGCTCAAAAATGAAAGTGCTCGAAATGTGACGAAACCTGTGCCATTGCGTTCGTCTTGTCTTCCTGATTCTGGTGGTATATTTACTTTTTCAAATAGGCTCCGTATCGAGAAGATATCGCGTTCTGTCTGATAAGTCAAACAAGCAAAAAAAAAAAAAAAAAAATGTTGACTGTGCAGTCTGTATGGACGCTAACGTTGCATGTCTATACATGCGACACGTGGCAGGTCCATATAGGTGACACATGGCAGATCCAGGAAGCGACACGTGTCAGGAAGATTTGGCCGATTTGGCGTACGGTTGGACATATCCGAAGGTGACACGTGTCACCACTGAAAGGGTGACACGTGGCACGGGTGACGTGGCAAGCTGACGGGGCAGGTGACAAGGCAGTACGGATAGTTGACATGGCAGGCGACATGGGAGAATCATTAGTTGACGTGTGGAATTCACCGGTTGGTTGGAAAGGTGCCACGTGGCCCAGTCGTGGGCTGCCACATGGCACCGTGTCATTGGTTCGTTGGTTTGTTATATAAAATTTGGTTATGGCATGGCCGGGGGTCGAACCCACGACCTCCCGACAGGTGAACGGCCTGGCAGAATGGGCTAGCCACCTGGGCAGCTGGTGGAACTTGTTATATAAACAACGTAAATTTTATTTAAGTTTGAATGAGGTTCAATCCGGTGGTAAAAAACGTCGGGGCTTAGCCCTAGCCCTCAGCGCGACACCACATAACCGATCCATGTAACCGACGGGCAGGAATATTTGTACGCAGATAGGGTAGCCCCCGGATCCCGGGAGGTTACCATAGGACCCGGAGCTGATCCGATAAGGGCGCGGGTTTATTGTTGTAACGGTTAGACCATTTGGCCCGTGGGCCTATGAATATGACAAGAGACCAGGAGCGGGGCGTATGGAGGGGGGCCAGCGCATGGGCGCGTGGCCACATGGCCCCCCATATGACCGGGAATCAGGGCGCGCATGCCAATGGAGGGGGCTAGTGCCCAATGAACTTTATAGAGTGGGTTTTTTTATGCCTAAAATTGGTTTTTATTATTAACTATGCCTATTTTTAGTGGATTCTCTCCATTTTTGGGGGATATTGGGCATTTTTGGAGGCCAAATTCTTGGAGGAAGTTGGATGTGAGAAAACAAATTCAAGGCTATATAAACTAGGCCTGTTTGAGGCCATGGGAGAGCAGTCAGAGCAGATTTATGCTGAAGAAAAGCCAAGCCAAAGTCAGTTTGATGCAGTGAAGCTTTTGAGGAGGAGACGTTGTCGGACTATTTCTGGGAGCTCCGGACGTCCGTTTTGCATGCCGTTTCTTTGCAGGGTTCTTGAGATCTGGACAAACATGACCAGATCGGTCTTGTAGCCATTTGGCATTTCAACGATGTACTTTTGAGCATTTGAACAGAAATAAAGAAGCCTCCCCCACAGAGACAAAGGCCCGGAGACGTAGGCAAAGTTGTGTCGAACTCTGTTATCAATCTGCGTGTTATGGTTTGTTGTTTATTCCTTCATTTTAGATCTGCAAATGTGTATATGGATGTTATAATTCCTCTTCTTTCCTCATTCTTTCACTAAGTTTCTCAAATGGTTGATTAACGCATGCAAAATTAAAACTCAACCATAGTCATTTAAATCCTACGGATCAAGTGGTATCAGAGCTAGTTGACGTTTGGATTTGAGTTTTGCATGATAACCAGGGAAAATCTACAGCGTGGTGAAGGCAAGCTTGTTGCAGAAAATACATTAATTGGATTGAGAAAGAGAGCTTCTCACAAAGAGAAGATGGCATCGGAAGAAGGGATTTCTCAAGAAGAGAAAGAATTCCGGAAAACATTCCATGCTATGTCGGAGATGGTGACAGTATTGTATGAAGATTATTTAGAACGGAAGCGACCAGTTTTGGGTAATTCTTCGAAAGGAAAACATGAAGAGGAAGAGGACCATCCTCACATTCCTCCTTCACCTCCATCAACACCTCCTTCTTCTCCTTCTTCTTCAAGTTCAAGTTCTAAATCTAATGAGAAGAAAAATGTTCATAAGAATAAACATGAAATGCCATTGTTAAAACTTGATGTAAAATTTGAGTTGCCCATATATGATGGTGAAGTAAATGCAGAAAAACTTGATAACTGGATCAGGCAGATGGAGGTATACTGCAGTGTGCAACAGATCAAAGATGAGGCCACACAAATTAAGTTGGCATCTTTGAGACTTGCAGGTACAACTCTTATCTGGTGGCAAAGCAAGCTGCAAAAAGGAACACAAGATGTGGGTAATGTATTTCCATCGTGGAAGAATTTCATTTCTTCACTTAGGAAACAGTTTTATCCTTTGGGTTATAAAGAAAAATCAATCATTGAATGGCAATCTTTAAAACTAAGAAAAGGACAATCAGTGCAAGAATACACCGATGGATTTAGAAAAATGGCAATAATGTTAGACATTCCTTTGCAAACACAAGAAACCCTTATGAAGTATATAGGAGGTTTGCCTGCGCACATTAGAAACATTGTTTTCATGTTTGGACCCACTAAACTTGATGAGGTTTATGTTCAAGCTACATATATTGAAGCAGGGAAAGCAGGTATGTCAGGGGAATCGTCGTTTTCAAAGAAAGAAGACAAGAGGAAAAGGAATGGCAATGGTAAGAATGCAAATGTTGTGACAAAGAAGGAAGGAAAGCCCCCTTGCAAGAATTGAAAGAAAGAGGGACATGATGAGGACAAATGTTGGCAGTTGCATCTCGAGAAGAGGCCAAAGTGGTTCAAAGAAAAGAAGGGAATGCAAACAGTGGCAACAACGACAACAAAGCCTATAGACTTGGGATCGGATTCAGGTGATGAGTCAAAGATTTCATTGGTTGGTATGACAGGTAAATTTGGTGAAGAGATTGATTGTAGAAGCAAGTTGTTTCATATAAGGGTAA
>ML781153.1:1080857-1130037 GCA_009831015.1 Picea engelmannii | reverse complement strand
TTACACACTTAAATGGATAAGTAATCATCATCAGATGCACATAACAAAGCAGTGCACAATCAAATTTGCAATTTCATCTAAGTATGTGGATGAAGTAACTTGTGATGTTGTGTCGTTAAAAGAATGTGGAATGGTCTTAGGTATTCCATACTTGTATTATCATAAGGAAATCTTATACAGAACAAAGAATCAATATCAATTCACTAAAGCAGGTCATGATTATGTGGTTCATGCTCATCATGTTAAAGCAAGTAAAACACTTCAAACAATGGAACAATTAACGAAGGCAATGCAAGTAAGAAACAAACCACTAATTGTTTCAAATGAAGTAATTGATCTTAAGAAAGAACAAGACATGGTTGTTGAGTGGAAAATCAATCATAAGTTGCTTCAAGATAAGCTCATGTCGTGCAGATATTTCAAGTATATCAGTTCATTTTTAGTCATCTTTTTGATGCTGTCATTAGCAATGTTTTCTACATGGATGATAGTGGCTTCAGAAAGATGTAACAGGGTTCAAATGGCTAACAATATACTGTCAGTTGTCATGATTGTGTTACAGTTGATCTTGATGAGACAGGTGCACAGGACAGAGTTCAAAGACAGAGAGCAAGCCAGGTGGCCTATCCCAAGCTTGTTGACTAGTCAGTAACCTTTTGGGGACCCAAAAGGTCTTTTTGTGGGGAGGTGTGATCCGAAATCGGATCCAGAAGATTGATAGGGCTTGAAAAATGCTCAAAAATGAAAGTGCTTGGAATGCAATGAAACCTATACCATTGCATCCGTCTCGTCTTCCTGATTCTGGTGGTATGTATACTTTGTCAAACGGTCTCCGTATGGAGAAGATATCGCGTTCTGTCCGATAAGTCAAACACGCAAAAAAAAAAAAAATGTTGACTGTGCAGTCCGTACAATCTGTACGGACGCTGAAGTGGCATGTCCGTACATGTGACACATGGCAGGTTCATATAGGTGACATGTGGTAGCTCCAGGAAGCGACATGTGTCAGGAAGATTTGGTCGATTTGGCGTACGGTTGGACGTATCCGAAGGTGACACGTGTCACCACTGAAAGGGTGACACGTGGCATGGGCGATGTGGCAGGCTGACGGGGTAGGTGACAAGGCAGTAAAGACAGTTGACGTGCCAAGAAATGTGGGTGAATCATCAGTTGACTCATGGAATTCACCAGTTGGTTGGAAAGGTGCCACGTGGCCCAGTAGTGGGCTTCCATGTGGCACCGCGTCATTGGTTCTTTGGTTTGTTATATAAAATTTGGTTATGGCATGGCCGAGGGTCGAACCCACGACCTCCCGGCAGGTGAACGGACTGGAAGAACAGGCTAGCCACCCAGGCGGCCGGTGGAACTTGTTATATAAACAGCGTAAATGTTATTTAAGTTTGAATGAGGTTCAATCCGGCGGTAAAAAGGGTCGGGGCTTAGCCCTAACCCTCGGCGCGACACCACATAACCGATCCATGTAACCGATGGGTGGGAATATTTGTACGCGGATAGGGTAGCGCCGGGATCCCGGGAGGTTACCACAGGACCCGGAGTTGATCCGATAGGGGCGCGGATTTATTGTTGTAATGGTTAGACCGTTTGGCCCGTGGGCCTATGAATATGCCAAGAGACCAGGAGCGAGGCGTATGGAGGGGGGCCAACGCATGGGCGCGTGACCACATGGCCCCCCATATGACCGGGAATCAGGGCGCACGTGCCAATGGAGGGGGTTAGCACCCAATGAACTTTATAGAGTGGGTTTTTTTATGCCTAAAATTGGTTTTTATTATTAACTATGCCTATTTTTAGTGGATTCTCTCCATTTTTGGGGGATATTGGGCATTTTTGGAGGCCAAATTCTTGGAGGAAGTTGGATGTGAGAAACCAACTTCAAGGATATATAAACCAGGCCTATTTGAGGCCATGGAAGAGCAGTCAAAGCAGAGTTATGCTGAAGAAAATCCAAGCCAAAGTCAATTTGATGTAGTGAAGCTTTTGAGGAGGAGACGTTGTCGGACTATTTCTGGGAGCTCCGGACGTCCGTTTTGCGTGCTGTTTTCTTTGTAGGGTTCTTGAGATCTGGATGAACATGACCAGATCAGTCTTGTAGCCATTTGGAATTGCAGTGATGTAATTTTGAGCATTTGAAAAGAAATAAAGAAGCCTCCCCCACAGAGACAAAGGCCCGGAGACGTAGGCAAAGTTGTGTCGAACTCCGTTATCAATCTGCGTGTTATGGTTTGTTGTTTATTATTTCATTTTAGATCTGCAAATGTGTATATGGTTGTTATAATTCATCTTCTTTCCTCATTCTTTCACTAAGTTTCTCAAATGGTTAATTAACGCATGCAAAATTAAAACTCAACCATAGTCATTTAAATCCTACGGATCAACCGTTGGGGTTCGACCTAGGGGTATTACACATGGGATGGGATGTGTTTCTCTCTCAAAGGCATTGGATATACTCGTTGTTATCCCTCCAACCCTCATTATATATTAATCCATACCACTATCAAAACTATTATAATAGGACTTCATTAACCATTATAGTCGCATGTGTTCAATGACAAGTATTTATCTATTGTAACATGAGATTTTGATCTAAACACTAGCTATAACATTCATTTATTTAGAGCTATTCTTCATATTCCATTAGTTTATTATTAGTGATCAGTGTTATTTCCTTTATCATTTAACATGTTCATCATAAAATTACTAAAGAAAATACAATAAAAAAAACTGCATACATTCGCACAAAACACAGATATACCGTGGTTCACCCCCCCTGAGTCTACATCCACAAAGATTTGTGGCTTGGATATTTACTAATATTCTTGAAAAATCTAGTGTTGTGCACTATACAGTGTTCCCTTTATTACAACCTATCTCCACAAATCACAAAAGTCTCTCATCAAGACCTCCTATTCAACTAATGGATCTATTACAACCTCAACAATACACACTCTAACAAAAAGGGGCAACCCTCTCGTCACCCTAATACATTATACTTATAAAAAATTGAGACAATTCCATTACAAAAACCCTAAACCTAAGAGGATTAGGTTTGTCCATTTTCTCCTTGACTTATTCATGGTTGGTCCTTGATCCAACCATTCTCCAATTCCGCGCTTGTCCACTTTCCAACTACTTTTCACAATGCGGTTTTTCCTCTATTTCTGGTGAGCTCCCTTATTTTTCGGCGATTCTTTGATTCCTTCAAAACTTCCTTGATTCTCCCCAAAATTTGCCTTCACCAACAGTATCATATATATATATATATATATATATATATATATATATACCAAGGTGATATAGTATTAGGATCATATTATATCATCTCATATTGTATTGTAAATTATATGTACTGTAAAAGGAAGTTTCCCCCTCAAAGTGGACTATAATTCATTGACATTTTATCATTTTTAAGGTGTTGGATCATAACATTTGGTATCATAGCATCGATCCTAGGGTTTTTATTCTCCAAGCAAGTCATCTTAGAATTTTTTCTATAACATTTTCTGTGAGACAATTCAGATAATGAAACTTGGAGGTTATTTAGTAGACATTTTGCAGTATCTCTAGATAGAGTTTTTGACTAGTCCTAGTACTAGTCTCAAATAGGTGTTCCATGTAAACTCATCATATCTTCTGCAGAAAGGATAAAAATTTAGTGAGACTTTTTTTATTGGAAACATGAAAGAACGTAGTGTTTCTGGTACAATTTTGTACATGTTCCCTATCTCAAAAAGGCAAAAAATCAGCAAGGTTTGGGAAAGTTACCGTAAATTTCTCTTGGCACATCCAATTTTGGTCAGACCTATGGGATTACAAAGAATCCATTTCAGAGTACTACAGGCCAAAGTTTCAGACTCAAAAGGGAAAAAATTTCATAAATACATCAAAAGGAAGGTCAACCAAGAGGACAAACTCCAAATTAAGGGCTTAAAAGGTATGTAACTTATAATTGGCATAACTTTTGATTGGAATATTTGTTTTTGGTGATTCAAAATTTATGATAAATATAAAATAGAGGAGAATTATTATTTTCTTATATGCCTCAAAACACCTCCAAAAAATACTAGTAATCCTCACAAAAACACAAGAATGACTTCCAAAGAAAATGAAGAATTCAAAAACATATTATCACAATTAAAGAACCTAGTGGATGAAATGAATGGTATTATGTTGAAAAAAGAGGATTTATTATATTCTCAAGAAGCCCTAAAAACTAAAATGGAAAATAAGATGAACGAAAATTGGGAACATATGGAAAAGAAGATGAATGAAATCAGGAACATATGGAGCAGAAGATGGATGCAAATAAACAAAAAAATATATGAGTTCCATAATCTTTCAGGATCTATATGAGAGACTCCTTAAAGGATATATCAAAATTCCAGGAACCCATGAAAATAAAGGTAGTATTCATGTTGAACAACCTACTGATAATAAGAAAATTTTAAGTGGAATTAACTCTAATAGTGGAGTTAATTATGGTGGGGATCCTAAATTAAAATTTCACAATATTGAATTAAATACGTTTGATGGAACACATTTCTTTAGCTAGGTGATCCAAGTGGCTCTAGGAATGCTAAAAAAATTATTTTCTCAAATACTAATGAAAATGACTCCATTGTTTAGATCTCGACGAGAGCTTTCTAACACAATTTGAATGGCCTCAAATGAACATCATATGAAGAATTTATGATATTCTGAATATTTTTACCAATATGTAAAAAGTCAAAATGATAGGACACATGGCATCCCCATAGGTTTCCACATGGCAGTAAGGATAGGTATATTCAGATGATGTGGAAGCATCACAGATGGACATTTGGCATCATCAGAGGATGACATGTGGCATCAATGAAAGGATGACATGTTGTGGTACATATGACACATGGAAGGTATGGTGCTTACACGACATAATACGAATGGACGTGTGGTAGGTGGCAGGTGGTAGTATGATGCATACATGGAAGATGACAAGTGTACGGTCAAGGTGATGTGGCATGTTGACAAGGAAACTAACAAGTGTATAGTGGAAATGATGTGTACCAATCAATGTTTGACACGTGGAAGCATCTAAAAAGGCCATTGTGACTTGGGTATCAAAATTTGTTGGATCGAATGGGAATCGAACTCGTGACCTCCAGTTCAAAAAACCAACTACTAACCAATCCAGCTAATGACATTATCGAATATACCATTCCATGGTTAAATATTTAAGTTCATATTAAATGTAACATGCCACAAATGGATGTCAACTGGTGTCAACCATGTGACCTTTAGGATGAAGACCAATGATTTAATGCTAGAACTATGATTGTTGTGCCATATGGTGTGCTTTGTTAACACCCACGAGAATTTTGTATTTATTTTTAAGTTAAATGCTATCCAAACGTATGGGGAGTCAGGTGGGGTTTGAACCCCTCGACCTGGCCTATATAAAATAAGAGTTGGACCATTGTACTATTTATAGTTTTGCATTCCAAGTTGGAGTAGGTACATTGAAATTCATTCCAAAGGGTTTTTGCATCGTTTTGCATGCCAAGAGTTCATGAGATTTTAAGCCTTGGGGACTCTTTGAGAGAATTATAGGGTGTGTTTACAGTCAAAAGTTTCATTTTTTCGAGATGAATATGATTTACACTCATATATGATTTTAAGAAGCATATGAGAAGATCATTGTAAAAAAATAAGTTGGATCCATTATTGTGTCAAAATTTTGAGCATTAATAGAGCGGTCTCTCATTTGGAAGTGGACCCAAAGGCATAGACCAATATGGGTGAACTCCATTATCAACTTGTGTAATGTTCCTTGTTCTTGTTGTTTCTATTTCACTAAGTTTCTCACAAGTTATTTATCATTAATGAGGTTTTGGATAAGTAAGTGAATTCATATGTTATTTTGCAAATAGTCAAGACAATAATATTTTTTTGAATCATGTTAGATGCTAATATATACTTAAGGAATAATTTAACATCTAAGGATTTTTGGATCAAGTTGGTATCAAAGAAGGTTTTTACAAGTGTTTCCAAGTGAATTATTACAAGGTCCAAATCCAAGTTAGGTGAAGGCACGCTTGAAGACTTCAACCCAGAAATTCAAAGAGAATTTTGAAAACGAGGAATGGTGTTTGAAGAAGGAGAAGATGCTACAATGAGATTTGAGGCCATGATGGAGGAACTCCTCAAGATGAAGGAAATTGTGGAAGAATTGTATAATAAGGCTGGAGGAGCTGAGACATCGATAAAATATGAAGGAGAAGGAGAAGGTGAAAAACCTCCAGATCCCCCTTCATCCACATCATCATCATCATATTCTGATGATAGAAAACATTATTCTCATAAGAAGAATCCTTCTAATAAGTCTTCTCATTCTCATGATTTTCCTTTATTAAATTTAGATGTAAAATTTGATTTTTCGATATGATGGAGAATCAAATGTAGAGAAGTTGGATGATTGGATCAAACAGATTGAAGTATATTGTAGGTTAGAAAAAATAATGGATAATATTGCAAAGATACAGTTGGCTACTCTTCATCTGGGAGACACAACCTTGATATGGTGGGTGAGTAAGACACAAATTAATCTCATCCAATAGGGTGAAGTAATTTCTTCTTGGGATGAATTTACTGTTGCATTAAGAAAACAATTATATCCATTGGCTTATATGCACACAACAATAATTGATTGGAAACATATAAGCCAAGGAAAAGGGGAAAGTGTTCAAGTATATACACAAGAATTTAAGAAAAAATGATTGTCTTTAGGAATTGCGTTATATACTCATGAAACTCTTCTAAAATATATTGGTTGTATTCATTCATATATTTGACATACTATATTGATTTTTAACCCTACTAATATTGAAGAAGTGTCAGTACAAGATACTCATATTGAAGCTAGATATTGAAGCTAGCTAGGGAAAGCATGTGTTTGAGGATAAGAAGCCACAAAATTTAGAGAAACATTCGAAGGGAAAAAGGAAGAGTAAGAAGTCAGATATAGTGAATAAATTTGAAGAGAATCCTGCATTTTCTCATTGTAAGAGGAAAGGACATGAGGAGGAAAAGTGTTGGAAGTTGCATCCCAATTTGTGACCAAAGGACTTCCATGATATGGGAAAAACAAATGTTTCTACAACAACTCAATAATATATGGGATTTGATTCAGGATATGAAACTCAAATCACAACAATGAGAAGTAAATATATATCTACTACTAGCTCTAGTTCTTCAGTTCAACCTGCTAAATTGGAAAGTGTTCTTAATTAAATGAAACAAAGTGAGATTTTCCATGTAAGGGTTATAATGAAGCATACAAAGATAGATACTTTGTTTGACATTGGATCTCAAGTTATTTTCATATATGAATAAATTGTTAAGAACATGGGTTTAAAGACCACACCTAATGTATAACCATATCCATTAGGTTGGGTGTGTGAGGATGTTAAGTTGCAAGTAACTAAACAGTGTAAAATCAAATTATCAATTACTTCCAAGCTCATTGATGAAGTTGATTTGGATGTAGTGCCACTTGAAATTTGTGGTATTGTCTTGGGTATTCCATATTTATTTGATAGGAAAGTCATATTATATCATGAATAAAACAAATATCACCTTTTCAAAGACGACATTGAATATATTATTATATCTCATCGTATTAAAATTAATATTTCTTTAGTGGGCACAAGACAAATGAAGAGACTTGTAAGTGATAGTAAATATTTTGTTCTCGTGATGGTGAAGAAAAAGGAGGAAGATAAATCAAATGTTTTTTCAGGATGTGATCCATGTCATAATCAAGAATTTCATTTTGTTGGAATATTGAGATGGGGGGTTTGAATTAGTATGAGAACTTTTACCACTTTTAACCACAATATATAAACTTAAACTTTATAAACAATATATCATAAATTTATCATCTATTATTTCATTAAATATACCATGATCATGTAAACATAAGCAACATCACATCAAATACACAGTTCACCAGAAATTATGTGGAAACCCAAATGAGAGAAAAGCACATAATTATTTTATTATATATCAAAGAATAAATTCATTAGAAGCACCAACTTCCCAATTCTCTAGATACAACTGGAAGGAGGCTCCAACCCCCTATTTACAGGATCCAACCTGAAGGAATCTCCAACTCCCTGAGTTCTCCAACACCAACAAGAAGGAGTCTAAAAGCCCCTTTCCTTTCCTAGTCCTGCCTCCCTGAAATATAAGTGTATATCAAAATGTCACTACCAATGATATTGTCATTGATATGTCAATCAATCATGTCACTTTCAACCTTTCACATAAACCTATAACTGTCAACCTGTCACATTAACCTATCACTGTTAATCTATCATTGTCTCATCATCTTGTCACTATCATTGTCACATGAACCTATCATTGTCATTGTCACATTCAACTATAACCAGATCCGCTCACATGGATATCAAAAAATTTACATCAATCATCAACCATGTACATCGACCCATACCATACCATGTACCTCAACAATGTACATCAACATGTATCATACCATGCATAAACCATGTACATCAATCTGTACCATACCATGTACATCAACAATGTACATCAACATGTACCATACTTTGCATCAACCATGTATCAAACTAAGTACATTAACCATGTACATCAACCTGTACCATACCATGTACATCAACCTATACCATAGCATGTACATCAACCTGTACCATACCATGTACATCAACCATGTACCATCTCATGCATCAACCATATACCATATCACTCATGATATGTCTCAATCATTCCATACAACATGTACCATAAGATATCATCAATGAAGTGCCAAGATATCCAAGATACCAAGATACGAATTTAGCTAAGATATCCTTCTAATCAATGTACCATAACATCCAATGCATGTACCTCAAACATGTACATAGAATATGTCTCACACCATACACCAAATATGTGCCTCAAGCATATATCAATGCCTAAACAAGATAGCAATGGCATGATAATCACATTATCAACATATAACCAAGATACACATGAAACCATGTGCCTCAAGTATGTGCCAACAACCATAAACCATGTACCAAGAGATGCCATCAAACATGTGTCATATCACTCATATACCATATATGATTCCAATAATGTACCATGAAAAATCACTACCATGACATATCTCAAGCATGTACCATAAAAACATAAGCATAAGCCTTAAAACTAACACATAAACATACCTCTGATCATGTATACACCCTATTGTATCGGATAACAAATGAGTAAACCAACTTGTGCATCAACAACCTGGTACAAGCATCACTTCACACCCTTTCACAAGCTTTTAATAGAGAGACGCCTTGAGGTGTATTTATACTTTTTCTAAGTAATCTCTTTCCTTACTTTAGGGGTTTCTTGTTACAACCAATTTACCCTTTCAATAATGACTCGTAACCAAATAGGGGCTTCTCAACCATTCTTCAAGACTTCCAAATTCATGAGGGTATATCTCCCTATCCGTGAGGAACCATGTGGCATACCACCTAGCATTGGAAATGGAATGATGATGAATATCCATCTAAGAGTGTGTTACCTACATTTTCATTTTCCTTCGTGTCCTTATTCCTTAAACAACTTTGGGTCTCATGACCACACCTTTGGGACTTCGTGTAGACTTCATCAAATTCACCCATCACATTTGTTGACATCAACCACTCTTCTTGACATCAATGAAAACTAACTCACCATCAATCACAATCACATCTATGGGGTATCTCGAATGCTTCAAGGGTTGAAATAAATTACAACCAACTTTCCAGCAATCTCCCCCTTTGGCATTGATGGAAACACCAAAATTAATGGAAACATTCATACTCCAATAAGCATGCTCCCACTGTGACCATCAATCCTCATCAATGATTATATCGATTTTTCTCTCCCCCTTTGACATCAATAGAAAAGGGTATCTCTCCTTGGGGTTGCTCCCCCTATCTTCATGCTTATGTTCTTTCTCTTCACATGTTTCTCTCCTCATGTTTTTTTCCAATTTCCTCTTCTCTTTGATATCAATAAAGAATGACTCCAATGAAATTATACCTTCTCTAAATAATCCATCTCTGCTTCATGCACTTGAATCTTACTCTTCTAATATTTCTCTTTATCTCTCTTTGACATCATGGAAAAAATGATAACTCCCCATGTCGGTATGTCTCACCCTGTCTACATGATTCTAATATTTATTTCATTATTTCTTTCTCTAACGATTTCTCTCCCCTTAACTTTTCTACAATATATAGAGCAATATGGGGCTTCTTGTATACTCTTCCTTTCCTCTCTTTTGGTGCTTCTTTTCCATTGGTTATTCCTCTTGTAATTCTCTGACATATATAAAAATCATTCAAATTTCTTGAACTAAAATATTCATGGCCTGTCATGTTCACTATTTATACATCAGTGACCATACTCTTCAAAACTGTCCCTCTGATGATATAGCTTCTACCGAAGGTTTCTCTTTCCTCGTTCTGCTAATCCTTTCACTATTTGTCTTCCTTTGACCAAATGATTCCACTTGTACATTGATTCCACTAGTTCCAATTTGTAAATATACCTTGTCATATATTTGTCTAGACCTACCAATGATATCATAAATCCATATTTTTCCATATGTCATAAGTTGGCCATAATTTTGTTACTCAATTGTCCACAATATTGACCCATCTGTCACTATACTATTATGAAGTTTCTTTGTTGTAACTGATCATCACATATTCATGTTTCTCAGATTGAATCAAATATGTCCACTAATATGCAATACATCCTTGAACCTATAATGAATACAACCCTTCCTATAAAGTGTTTCAATGATGTTCCTATGATATCTGCATGGGAATATTGCTTCTCAATTGATCAATCTATCATTCTGTAATTATTCTATCGAACTACTATGAATCTGTCTCTACAAACATTTCAAACTGCTCGAAATATGGTTCTTTTATCCATAGTAGCTATTACATATACTCCCCCTATTCAATATTCATATTTACTGGGAGTCTCCAAACCGAATGGCTCAAAAAAATGGAGGAATCCTCCATAATGACAAGTAATCTTCCTCCTTTTATATAGACTCATCATCCCTATGCACTCTGAATTCTTCCTTTCTTCCTATGAATTCATTATGATATTGCACTACAATTCCTGAGAGTACAATCTCTTGGGCCTATTATGTATTTTCCTTCTCTTATTTTCTTTCTTTCACTACTACAAATCCTACGATCTCTGGGAACTGTTATTTATTCACCTGCTCTTATTTTCTTTCTTGCACTACTGCAAATCCTGTGATCTCTGGGAACTATTATTTATTCACCTTCTCTTATTGTATTTCTTTTCTTATCCAAACCTTCATGTATCTGACATTGATTTTTTGTTTCATAGTGGGCTCTATCATGCTTCTACAATTTCAAGCTATGTGACCATAATCGTGGAATTTGTAACATTCAATGTTATGTGGATCCAAAATCATTTCTTTCTTCAAAATTTCTTCCATAAGCCCTTAAATCTACAATTTTATGTCCAAAGTTAGTACAAGTAAAACAATGACCATAAAATGAACTTACATACCTGGGAGTGAATGATCTTATTTGCAGTGCAATCCTTACGAATTCATGCCACGATTGATCGTGATCTTATCTTTTGTTGATTCTATCATCATGATTAAAGATTCTTTTCTTATTGAATGTGGAAGTTCTTATTGAAGATGTTTCTCTATTACACTCATTCTTATTTGATTCGTGTTGACCATGATTCTGTCCTTTGAGTATTTTTACATAACTCTTACCCTTGTATTCATTCTTCCTTTATGGCAACCTAGAGTGCTTCTCTTCAACTTTCTTTAATTATGATGTGGATGTTTCTCTCTCTTCAACATTCTTGTTGAGCTTGACAATTTTAAATCTCAATGTGACAACTTCTTCTTCAAGCTTCTCAACCTATTCTTCTTTCTTCATCATCTTAATCTTCATGACTTCTTCTGTTCTCTTTGCTTCTTCAAATTGGATATTTAAGGAAATCATTTCTTCTTCAAGTCTTCTTTCTTGTTTACTGAATTTTTATTCAAGTTGGTTTAAATCCTCGTATATTTCCTTGAGATGATATGTCAAAATCTTCTCTCTCTTATCTGATTCCTTTATTTGTGTTATTATTTCATTTTCCAACCACTACTTTTATTCCACCTAACTCTTGAGGGTTTCTTCAATCACTTTGGCTTCTTCCAACTGATCTTTTATATTCACGATGACATGTTGGGCTTCTTCAAAACTTTCTTGAGAATTATTATTGACTAATTGTTCCTCAAGAGACTTTTTTTTCTTCCTTTATTCCGTCAATTTGTCTAAAGCATTGATTAATTATGCTTTAAGATTTACTATGTTTTCTTCACAATCTTCTTCTTCTGAATTTTCCTGACATGATGAGCATTTTTCTTCTTTTTTGGTTTTAACATCATCTTTGTTATGATTTGCATGCTCTGGATCTGTGATAAGATGACATCCCTTAGATTAGATATTATATAGCTTATCCCAAAGCTCTTTGGTTGATGAACATTTTCCCACTTTATCCTTTACTAATTCCCGTAATACTTCCAAGATGAAATCCATTGCTATTTTGTTTTTTCTCTTCAGTTCCTTCTTGGATGAAGTCTTTGGTTTCTTTGAACCCATGAATCCTGTAAAAAATGATTTCAAAACATCATACCCATGTTCCTGTAAAAAATACTTTCATTTTTATACTCCACATTTCATATCTCTGACCATTCTAACGATCAAGTTGTGGTACCCCAAATATAACGTACTCCATGATCTTCCTTCCAGTGGTTAAACTATTTTATTGAAGGAACCTACTCTGAAACCAATTGTTGGAATAATAAGAAGGGGGTTGAATCAGTATGAGCACTTTTACCAATTTTAACCACAATATATAAAATTCAACATTATCAACAATATATCATGAGTGTATCATCTATGATTTCATTCAATATATCATGAACATGTAAACATAATCAACATAACATAAACAACATCACATCAAACACACAATATACCATAATTTACATGAAAACCCAAATGGGAGAAAACCACAAAATTATTTTCTTATATATCAAATAATACATTCATTGGAAGCACCAATTTTCACAACATTACACACAATGGTTAAGGAATAATATCAATTCCAGCAGCAATTAGTCCACCTATAGCACCAAAATTCACCCAAAAGGCAAAAAACTATATAATTGGGTCAAAAATTGAAGTGTGCAGATTCACCACAGGAGGTGCACGCACAATGCACAACATGCGTGGGTAAACATAGCCATCAACGCACACTATGCGCAAAATGTGTGAATGTCTACGAGAAAAGTTGCGCACTTATATGAACGATGCATTTATGGATCTTTTTGGCCCCTCCACCACTTCTAGTCTGACCCCCAACACAATTTGACACTCATATCTAAGAAAAATCTAGCTTGGGGGTTGGTCAAGGGCTAGAGGGTGCCCTACAAGGCCCCTTGTTCACACTATGAACCAATTACATTTTTCCATGAATGAGTTCTATAAATAAAAGCCATGGGTGTGCTAAGAAACCAAGGTCTTCAAAGTATTGTTATGATGTAAGAATGCTTCTTTGAGAATCCTCTTTTCTCTTGGAATCCTTCAAGCACCATTGCAATAGGTCATTTCACTCACCTCTTGAGGGAATAGGCATTGTTTTTCTTCACCATTTTCCATTTATTCCATTGTAAAGAGAATATCTCTCAATTAGGGAACTCAAGAGCCCTCCCAAGGAGGAAGAGGGGACTCATAAGTACCTACCTTTCTCTTCGGTGTTTTGCCTACCAATCTATTGATCCATTGGTAGAATTATGTTGGTCATTGTTTGATTTTCATGGTTCTAAGTTTCTCAAGATTTCTAACATTTATTTCTTAGTTATTTTTAGTTGTATTTATTTGTTTTCATATGTGTTTGGTTTGTCTAACCCACTCACAAACTTTTTTCTTGTCTAGAAGGCTTATCTAGACATGCAAGTGTTGTTGTTTTGATCACTCAAGTGACAAAACCAACACAACAGGTTGGAAACCATATTGGGGATCGGTATCAAATTTGTAGCGCACCTTTTCTGGCTACCAAGGCTTAAAGACTCTTAAAAGAAATCTATAACACCACTTTGTACATAACTCATATAGGTATTATATAATCCACATGCATTTAAACAAACAAACACATTTAAGCTCAGAGTAAAACATATTATTTATTGCTATAATTTAACAATCCATAGCGTTTCATATTAATTCATATACACATCGGAAATCATGATAACATAAGTAGCAGAGTCATGCAAAACATGATTAAAGCATAATCAGATACTTATCTTTTAACAGTGGTAGAATTCACCAAACAAGAGCAGGCCTTCCACGAACCTCCCAGCCTTAGACCCCACTACTCATCAGCTCAGCAGTGGGTCACCCCCGAGCTAGGACTAAGCTCCACCCCAAGGCAAGGAATCCTAGGCTAGTCTAAGGTTACATGCAAAACAACACATAAAATCTGGAAGGATTCTTCCCAAGATTCCATCTTACGCCCACTACTACCAGACTCTCATTCCCCACATGCTTGTTCCACCCAGGAGTATACACCTTCACAAGCACAGTCTATCGGTGCTAACCTCCCTCTCTGGGTCTTGGCAACAGGCCATATCAGGAAGTCTCAAAGCCTGAAGCTGGTGTTGGAAACTCTCTGGAAGAAACCTCTTCCAACAACAACCACCTCTCTCACCTAGAGAGATCACACACAGGCTTAATCACAACTCGTGTTGGCCATCAAGCCACGTGTAGTCCATCTCTGCATGGTCACCTTAGCCAATCGGGAATACAAACACAACCTCTCAAATAGGCTCAGCAATGGCTCAAGGCCTCACAGTGATGGTTCACGGGAATGCATGATGAGTAATTCCCGCAGGGGTCAACACAGACTCCATGGCTCAAAACGGAGGTGAAACCAGTTCTTCAGAAACAAACACGGGCTTCTCGGCTCACAGAATAGAGGTGTACATGGATTTACAGAGCCAAACACGGGCTTTCCAACTGGTTCAACAATGGCAGAATGGTTCAGGGTCATGGCTTCGGAACAAAGCCTCCACGCATGGGTTCAATCAATCAAATTAAGGATGCACACAAATTATCAAAGACAACATGGGATTTTTGACTCTTAGGAACACACGAGGATTTCTCTACAGGGGTCGAGTTGATCGTACTATCCAGGGATCCGTACACGTTCAGGAAATCGGGTAGAATGGAGGAGAAACCCTTCTCACGGTTCACCTTGTCCATTTTATTTGCATGCGCCAGGGTTGACACTTTTCACCCATGGAACTGCATGTGTTCCACCAACACGCATCACCCTTGTACATCCTCCCCTTTCCAGAAACTTAGGATAAAACATAAAATGCACATGTCTTTTTGGAATAATATTAAAATATTATTCCCAGGCTTAAGCCCCCTAGGCTCAACACTTAGCCCCTTTCCCACCTTCCAACCCTTAATTTCTTGCCTTCTCTGTGGAATCTCAGTCCCCCTTCACTCATTCATCGTGGTCGGTTTGCACCTAGCGATGTTTACAATTTTATTAAATGTTCTGCATACATACAAGTACAAAATCAGGCCCTTGGCCTCCAACCCTTAGGCTCCCTAGCCTAACAAGCACATAAGCCACTAGCTTATAAAAAATTGGCTCACCAGCCTATAAAACATAATTACAATTTCTTTCAAAACATGGTTTGCAACGGGGCTCGGCCTTGGGGACACTACAATCCCCCTCTCCTTATTTTTGCACACTACAATCCCCCTCTCCTTATTTTTGCACTGTCCTCAGTGCAACTTACACTGTCTCTACAAGACTTTCAAAATTTTCATAAAGATGCGGGTACTCTGCCCGCATAACCTCTTCATGCTCCCATGTCACGTCCTCAGAACCATACCAGGTCCATTGGACCTTTACAAGCTCTATGGCTCGATTCCGGAGCTATTTTCTTTTTTTGTCCAATATGCACACAGGATGCACTTGCAGGACACCTTCTGGTTCCACCTGAACCACATTCCAATCGATAACATGATTAGCATCAGGTAGATATTTCTTAAGCAGTGAAACATGAAACACATTATGTACAGTCATAGATGCAGGTAATGCAAGCATGTATGCAACTGGCCCAATCCTTTCCAGGATCTCAAATGGCCCACAAAATCTTGTTGCCAATTTGGTGCAACTTCCCAACTTCAGGGAACTCCTGTTAGTCTTTACTTTCAGGAAAACATGGTCACCCACTTTGAATTCTCTATGGGTTTTGTTACTGTCAGCGTAACTTTTTTGCCTATCCTGGGCAGATTTCAGATTCCATTTAATTTTTATAATTTGATCTTCCATCTCTTTGAGTAGCTCAGGCCTAATCACTGCTATGTCAGCTGGATTATCCCAGCTTATTGGTGTGTTGCACTTTCTTCCATAAAGTGCTTCGAATGGGCTCATCTTCAACAATGTATGATACCCATTATTGTAGGTGAATTCTACTAAATGCAGATAATCTTCCCACCTTGATGGTTTATCCATCACATACATTCTTAGTATGTCTTCTATTACGATGTTCACCCTTTCTGTCTGACCATCAGACTCAGGATGATACGCTGTACTAAAGTTCAGATTCGTTCTGAATCCTTTGAATAGTCCTTTCCAGAAATTTGAAGTGAATTTTGGGTCCCTATCAGACACAATTGTCTTAGGAATTCTATGCAAGCGTGCCACTTCTTTTAAGAAGATTTCAGCAACATCTACTGCCCTGTGAATGGTTTTCAGTGGAATGAAATGGGCAGTTTTAGTAAGCTTGTCCACCACCACCATGATTGAATCATGTTGCTTGCTTGTTCTAGGTAGTCCGGTGATAAAATCCATTGTTACCATGTCCCATTTCCACTCAGAAATGGGTAAAGGCTGCAACATCCCTTCTCGATGCCTATGCTCATCCTTAACCTTCTGGCACTCCATACATCTGGCGATGTATTCAACGATTTCTTTTTTCATACCCGGCCAAAAATAATGGCCTTTTATTGATGCCATAGTCTTTTGATATCCAGGATGTCCAGCATAAGCCACGTTATGCATTTCATTTATAATTGCCAGCTTCAATTCTTAGACATTGGGTACATACACTCTGTTTTTATACAGAAGTAAGCCATCAGTTCCCAAGGTGTAACTTTCCTTGGTCTATGGTCTCTCACGCTGTTGTAGCTTTGCTACTAAACCTCTGTACTTCAAATCAACATTTGCAACCTCCAAAATTCTGTCTTTAATCTCAGTCCTGTACATGCTAATGGTTGTAGCATGTAATTCGTGCACTTTTCTGTTGAGTGCATCAGCCACCTTATTTTCTTTCCCTTTGATATGCTTGATATCAAATTCATATTCACACAGAAAATCCAACCATCTGATTTGCCTAGCATTTAAAGTCGGTTGATCAAATAAATACTTCAGACCATTATGGTCTGTTCTCAACTCGAATATTTTTCCCATGAGGTAATGTCTCTATTTCTTCAAGGCATGGATGATTGCTGCTAGATCTAAATTGTGAGTGGCATAATTTATTTCATGCTCTTTCATCTTTTGGGACTCATAACAAATTACAAATCCCTCTTGGCTGAGAACTCCTCCCAGCCCCTCCTTACACGCATCGGTGCACACTATGTAATCCTTATTTGGATCTGCAATCTTCAGGATTGGAGCACTAGTTAGCAGGTGCTTCAATCTTCACATTCTTTAGTCCACTGGAACTTCTTCTCCTTCCTTTGCAAGGAAGTGATAGAATGAGCTATCCTTGAGAATCTGGATATAAACCTTCTCTAGTAGCCCGTCAGACCCATAAAATATCTAACTTCTACCACATTCCTTGGCACTGACCATTCTCGGATGGCCTCCACTTTTTTAGGATCCACAATGATGCCCTCTTCTAAAATAATATGTCCCAAGTAATGGATCTTCCTTTGATAAAATGAGAACTTGCTCAGCTTGGCGTACAGCTGATGATTTCTCAACACTTGCAGCACCATTCTCAAGTGTTTCTCATGCTCTTCCTCTGACTTGGAATACACCAAGATGTCATCCAGGAAGACTATGACAAACTTGTCCAAATAATCTCTGAACACTCCATTCATTAAGCACATGAAAATGACTGGTGCATTTGTCAGTCCAAACGACACCACTGTGAATTCATAATGATCGTACCTTGTTCTAAAGGTGGTCTTGCTAATGTCCTCATCATTTATTATCACTTGGTGATATCCAGATCTGAGATCTATTTTTGAAAATATTTTCTCATCCTTCAACAGATCAAAATGATCATCGATCCTTGGCAGAGGATACTTGTTCTTAACAGTTATCTTATTCAACTACCGAAAAACAACACACAGCCTCAACGTCCCATCTTTCTTATTCACGAATAGGACAAAGTCACCCCATGGTGACACGCTAGGGCGAATGTATCCCTTCTTTAGTATCTCTTTGAGCTGCAATTGCAACTCTTTCAGATTTGGCGTACTCATTCTATAAGGAGCCTTCGAAACAAGAGCTGCTCCAGGCATCAAATTTATAGAAAAATCGATGTCCCTCTTCGGAGGTAGTCCAGGTACTTCCTGAAATACATCCTTGAACTCTTTGAGTACCTCGTGATCTTCCATATTTTAGACTACATCTCGGGATGCTTCTTCCATCCGAGCTACAAATAATTGACAGCCCTTCCGGTAACATTTCTTCAACTGCATGGCTGAGATTTCCCTAACATCCATGGCTCTGGGAATTCCTTGGACTGTTACCTGATTTCCCTCTTCATCCAGGCATGTAAACCTCTTGTTATGGAAATCCAGAAGGGCATGGTGTTGGTCCAACTAGTCCATCCCAATTAAGCAATCGTATCAGCCTAAAGGCAGAATGTTCAATTCAGCCTTAGTGCTCATTCCTTTCATGTCTACTGAACAAGACTTAATCAATTCAGTGACCTTCCTTTTGGTTCCTGTGGCCAATTTTACTAGCCAAGACTTTTCATGTTTGCTTATTGTTAAATGAAAACTTTCCACCACTTTAGGATCTATATAACTATGGCTAGCCCCTGAATCAATTAAAATAACAAGTGGTCGGTTGTTGATCGTACCTTCCACTTCAATCATGTGCGATTGAAATTCTTCTTTCTTGTTGTCCAGGGCTGCGTAGATCCTCTTCATTTTTCTGCCCATATTTTCCACTGTTTCATCTTATTGAACAGTATGAACAGTTCTCGCTTTACCATTTTTATGGGGACAATCTATGTACTTGTGGTTTCCTTTACATCCCCAACACTGAATGGGCGTCTGTCTCTGTCTTTGTGCTCCCTCTTCAGTCATTCGCGACTCTCTAAATGATGGTTGTCCCTAAAGACTGTTTCTGAAAAAGGGAGGCATGTTTCCCTTCTACCTATGTTCTTTCTTAAACCTCTTCTGGTCATCCCAAGCCTTCTGAAAGGTAGGATTTTCTCTTTGTTGTTCGTATAGACATTTCTCCCTTCTTATGGTTTCTTCCATGGTCTTAGGATCATCATACTGAATCTTGTCACCAATGGAAGGTGGCATTCCACTCAGATACCTCTAAATTTTGACAGCCTCGTCTTTGATGAACGGAACATACTTCAGTAGTTCTAGAAAACTTCATTCATACTCATCAATGGTCATGCTGCCCAACTTGAGTTCAAAGAAATCCTTCATCTTTCTGTCATAATACCTTTTAGTCAGGTATTTCTTCTCAAAATACCTCTTAAACTCCTTCCAAGTGACCTCTTTCTCTCTGATGTGTTGCACCTGCAAAAACTGATCCCACCACATGGATGATTTTCCTTTCAGTTGATACATTGCAATTCTTCCTTCTGCATGGGCGGAATAATTCTACAGTTGAAAGTATTTCCTCATGCCAAGCAAGAATGTGTCGGCATCTTCCTCCTTCTTATGTTCTCCATCAAATGTTGGAGGCTTATTCTTGTTCATCTCCCCTTTCAATTCATCCTTTCCAGATTTTCGGTGCTTTTTGGTAGGGCACGAGCTTGAACTACTGTGTGTTTCCTTTCCAAAATGCTTTGGGGAGAGACAGTAATGTCTATTACCACTCCTCGATCTTCTTCTCCTCTTAGGGGTTCTGACACTTCTTGATCTTCTTGTGTCACTCTCTTTTTCCAATTTATTTTCTATTCTTTCTAGGCTCTTCAACATTTTTAATTTGAATTCACCCAGACGATCCCTGATTTTCATGAGCTTTCGGCTATCATCTAGGCGAGCCTAGGAATATTTCTTCAATCTTTCGATTATTTTCATCATATGTTCTTCCTTATCCATCTATTTTTCGTGCCCATTAGAGTTCGATCCTTCCACTTCCACATTGACATCCTTTCCTTCTCATTCATCCTCTGTTTCAGGGGAAATCTGCACTTTTTCCCACTCCATACTCGGCGTTGGTTAGCTGGAATTATGACTCTCGTTGAACTCTGCACACGCACTATGCAATTCAATTCGAAGTTTTTCAAGCCATTAAAAATTCATGAACAATCCACAACATTTATAAGCCAATACGAACAAGAACAAAAGACGTTTCGATTCAAATAAGTTTTTTGAGCTCTCGTTCGGCTCTGCAAATTCCATGCGATGCAGGTATGGCTCCCTCCTCGCTAGCATCTGCTACGCACGACCATAGTCTAGGGATAAGTGCTAGCACTCCTTCACGAGTTGTGGCATCCAACCCTGGCACCTCCCTTTCACGAAACCCTGAGAAGCGATGTTGACTTTTCTCCTTGCGTTCTCGCTACTCGCGACTTCATGAGTTTCAATGTCGAGCTCTTGTGATCTTATCTTGCAAATCCCCGAAATCGTGAATTACTTTATTCTTCGGGCCCACATCACAACTGTCTCCTTTCACCACCATGGCACGTGGTACGTTCAGGAGGGTCCACGTCACCTTCGGTGACATCATCGGGTCCCACCACTCTCACTTGTATTCTCGACTCACTGGCATGTGGTATGCATTCATGTGCCCATGTCCATTCCAAGAAAGGAATCCAACGGTCAGATCCCCTCCTCAGATCAATGACGCAGATCTTTTCGGCATTTCGGGGTTTTGGGCATCGAGAGTTCGTGCACCCCCACATATCGAACTTTCATCTGCCGAAATCTCAAAGTCACTGTTTACTAAGCTACTTGATCCAATGGTCAATTTCTTCTCCCCATGATCTACGATGTATATATTTTCGGCATTTCGGGGTTTCAGAGGTGTTCACCTCTCCTCACTTCCCATCTCCCGAAATGACGATTTCTTCCTGGAAAATCAACAGTCCAGATCTCGCTTAGATCGACGGTTGTGATCCAAACGTGAATTCACATTTCGTTAATCTTCATGAACTCACCCTTCGACTATTTCAAGTTATGAGTCAACGAAAGGTTGATCGCGCTCCATGCATTCTCTCTGATGTACGATCCTGACTAATTTGGAATTTTGCATATCGTGATTTCCACACTCCTGTGCAACTCCAAAGGGCTTTAAACCCTGCGCACACTTCCCAGATCTGACAGTCACGAGGGTTCACCTTCCCTCTTGAATAGATCCTAAGGTTCTAACACTATTGGTGTGGAGACCTATCTCCCCGTGGCCATAGACCACACCAACTGCGGTTTCACACGCCGCTAAACCTCCTGAGATTAAAAACTCGTCAAGTAACTCCTTGACACTTCGAAGCAAACCAAGGTCCGAAATTGGCTTTTCAGACCCAATTTCCCTCGCACTCTCGGTCCAAAGACCACTCCACTGGCCCATCTAGGCTCAGTGTCGAAACCTTGGCTCTGATACCAAACTGTAGTGCACCTTTTCTGGCTACCAAGGCTTAAACGGTCTTAAAAGAAATCTATAACACCACTTTGGACTAAATCATACAGGTATTATATAATCCACATGCATTTAAACAAATAAACACATTTAAGATCAGAGTAAAAAATATTATTTACTGCTATAATTTAACAATCAATAGTGTTTCATATTCATTCATATACACAGCGGAAATCATGATAACATAAGCAGCAAAGTCATGCAAAACATGATTAAAGCATAATCAGATACTTATCTTTTAACAGTGGTAGAATTCACCAACCAAGAGTAGGCCTTCCACGAACCTCCCAGCCTTAGACCGCACTGCTCATCAGCTCAACAGTGGGTCACCCCTGAGCTGGGACTAAGCTCCACCCCAAGGTAAGGAATCCTAGGCTAGGCTGAGGTTACAGGGAAAACAACACAGAAAATCTGGAAGGATTCTTCCCAAGATGCCATCTTACGCCCACTACTACCAGACTCTCATTCCCCACATGCCTGTTCCACCCAGGAGTATACACCTTCACAAGCACAGTCCATCGGTGCTAACCTCCCTCTGTGGGTCTCGGCAATAGGCTGGATCAGGAAGTCTCAGATCCCGAAGCTAGTGTTGGACACTCTCTGGAAGAAACCTCTTCCAACAACAACCACCTCTCTCACCTAGAGAGATCACACACAGGCTTAATCACAACTCGTGTTGGCCATCAAGACACATGTAGTCCAGCTCTACGTGGTCACCTTAGCCAACCGGGAATACAAACACAGCTTCTCAAATAGGCTCAGCAATGGCTCGAGGCCTCACAGTGATGGTTCACGGGAATTCATGATGAGTAATTCCTGCAGGGGTCAACATAGACTCCACGGCTCAGAACGGAGGTGAAACTAGCTCTTCATAAACAAACACAGGCTTCTCGGCTCATAGAATAGAGGTGTACACGTATTTACAGAGCCAAACACGGGCTTTCCAACTGGTTCAATAATGGTGGAATGGTTCAGGATCACGGCTTTGGAACAGATCCTCCATGCATGGGTTCGATCAGTCGGATTGAGGATGCACACGAATTATAAAAGACAACACGAGATTTTTGACTCTCAGGAATGCATGAGGATTTATTTGCAGGGGTCGGGTTGGTTGTACTATCTAGGGCTCCGTACACGTTCAGGAAATTGGGTAGAATGGAGGAGGAACCCTTCTCACGGCTCACCCTGGCCTTTTTATTCACATGCACCAGGGTTGACACTTGTCACCCATGGAACTGCATGCGTTCCACCAACACGCATCACCCTTATACATCCTCCCCTTGCCAGAAACTTAGGATAAAACATAAAATGCACATGTCTTTTTGGAATAATATTAAAATATTATTCCCAGGCTTAAGCCCCCTATGCTTAGCCCCTAGGCTCAACACTTAGCCCCTTTCCCACCTTCCATCCCCTAATTCCTTACCTTCTCTATGGAAGCTTAGTCCCCCTTCACTCATTCATCGTGGTCAGTCTGCACCTGGCAGTGTTTACAATTTTATTAAATGTCCTTCATACATACAAGTACAAAATCAGGCCCTTGGCCTCCAACCCTTAGGGTCCCTGTCCTAACAAACACATAAGCCACCAGCTTATAAAAACTTGGCTCACCAACCTATAAAACATAATTACAATTTCTTTCAAAACATGGTTTGCAATGGGGCTCGGCCTTGGGGACACTACAAAATTCCTCCCTATTTGAGCCTTGAGAGCACTTCATTTTGATTGTTTTTACTTGCAGGTACCAAAACCGGCATAGCCCAACCTACCAAAGTCAAAATTCAGAACTAACGAAGAGTATTTCACTTTGAAATTTCTCCCTCGAGGTGTGACAGGAAGTGCATGGATTTTCCTTCCGAAAGACGTGCACTCTGTACAAAACATGCCTCATTACTCTATGCATTTTGCGCCCTCTGCGCGCCTATCATAACTGCAACATGCGCATAAGTCCAGTTTTTGAAAATTGTAAAGGTTTTTATGAATGGTTTGAGGGCCCCTAGCCTTCATATTTTTATTTTTATGCACTTTGTAAGGAAACTACACTCCACTTAGAGTCCTTTCCCATAAGAAAGGTTAGCTAAAATAGGAACTTAGGGGATAACAAGAACCACTATTCTCCTCTTTTTCTTTGTTTCCACATGGATGGCTCATTTGGATTGTAAAATTTTAAGTTGAAGTTATTTCTTTCATACACAAATCACTTAAATTGAGACTAGAGGTTAACTTTAACCATCAAGTATGCTCTTCCCCCGAACCCTAGTGTGATCTTGGGAATCATAAAGGTGGTGAAAGGGACATTTCATCTCCCTTAAAAAATATTTAGGAGAGCACAAATCCCCCTAGGGTTCCTCTTAGTTTTTGAAACCATCTTAAATCTTTGTAAGGGCCCATACATGCCCACATGTTTGCAATCTTAGGATAGTTTCTTAAAATGATTTTTTTGGTTTAGATCACCATTTAGAGGTGTTTAAAGATCAGAGTAATGAGACCATACATGCCCACATGTCTACAAATCTAGGATAGTTTCAAAGATTTCTTAGTATAAAAAACATTTAGGGAGTTTAAAGGATTTGTAAGGACCCATATGTCCACATTGATAATTATTTAGGGCTTTAAATATTCTGAAAGGTTGTACCAAATACACATAGTAAGCTAGGTAAAGAAGATTTGTAAGGACCAAAGGAAGTCCACATGTTGCAATCTCACACTTAACTTATTACAATCTTTGCACACTTGTCACTTTCTTGCACACAAAGTCAATCCTCACACACATAATTTCTATTTGAAATAGTGGAGGTCGAAGTAGGTTTTCTCCAAAGAAATTGTGAAAGATCCAACTACTTGTTTGGAAATTATCCACACCCAATTAATTCAAATGAGGTTGTTCCATGATCCCAATCTCTCAACCCACGACATCTAAATATTTTCTAATAATGCACTAAATTTTCCTCCACAGGAGGTGCCAAAAGAATTTTTTTAGTCTAGGTAGGATCTCGGGGGTAGGCATCCAAATAACCCCCAGTTATCAGGTTCAAAAAATTTCAAACAATAAAAGTTGATAAATATGGAACTTTCAAATACTCCAAGTCAAGTGTTCCTACACCAAAAGGCATGGAGATACCCATCAAGGGTCGAAGGTCGAGGTCTGGTTGTTCTACGCATCCCTCCTTGAGTCACCAAAATCTTGTGAGGGCATCCAGTCCATGACCCATTTCTGAGGCTGAGAATATAAATGTTGCACTTTGACCGAGGTACCTAGTGGCCAAAACATAGGACATCTACCTAGGTGGCGATTGTGGGCTGCAATCGCACCTTGATCATATTTTGTGTGGCTATTGGGAAATATCGCCACCTCTTTTGGGATATCCACCCTCTACCCCTTATTATAACTGATTACTTCAACCTTCACTAGTTCCTCTTCTGGTGGCCTCAGACCCCACTGTTGAGTGATATTGGAAGGTCCAGTGTTGATTGAGAGAAAGGACGATGCGTCTTTTAGGACACAAGAAATTGTTTTTATTATTCCCCCACGCAGAAAAAAATATTGTGAAGGTCAAAAAAATCCACAAATATCTTGTTCATTTATTTCTCTCTTGTCACCATTTTCACACATTCACTTTGTTAGTCGAAAACCATAGAGCAACCATAGAATCCCCTCCATTCCACACGCTTGCAGAATCTCCCTGCTATTCTAGGAGGAGACCGTAGTATTTCCAACTCGCCGAATCAACCATCTCAAACCCCCATGAGTTCTACTATGTCGGGATCAACTTTTCTTGGTTTCAATTTGCTTGGGTCCAATTCCAAAGACCAGCCATCCACTAGTTCTCCTTCACAAGGTTGCGGGGATCAAACTTCTTCTCAAGGGAGAAGTACAACCCCACCAAATCCATCTCAAGGGAGAGATCCACTACCTAATCACACAATGGATGGAACTAATCCTCCACCAAATATCCCTATGCCATACTTGGCATCCCTCAACATTCTTGATTTGACCAAACTCACGAATGATCCCATTTTACATGACTCCACTTGGCCCAATATGCCTACCAAACTAACTTCAAATATTCTGAAATGTGAAGGAAACCAGGGGAAGATCTCGCCAACCATGTTATGACCTTCCACTTATGGATTGCTTCAAATAGAATCATGGATGATTACATCTGCTTAAGTTTATTTCAAAGAACCCTCACGGGCTCATCATCCAAATGGTATGTGGATGAAAAATCAGGGTCCCATGTGACCTTTGAATCATTGGACAAGGCCTTTTTGTCCTTCTTCCAACTCCCAGTTCATCATGATATTGGATTAGAAATCCTCTCTTAGTTCAAACAAACCAATGATATCCATATAGCCGACCACATCCCTGAATGGCGTCGACAATGTAGTTTTTGTAAAGAAGAAACCACCAAAGAACAACATCTTGATTGGTTTCTCAAATCACTTGTCTCTATTATTACCAAGGATGTAGCATCCACTTTCCCTTAGTCATAAGAGGAAGCCATAAAAAATGCTCAACATTTTGACTTCATCTATGCTCAATCAAGTTACCTATACACAATATTTCTTAATGCACCCAGACTCATACCATTCGGTCAGGACAAACCTGGGATGTCCCACGTTGCAGATGGGTTGATTGGTTCTATGAACCATCTCAATCCTTATGGCCACCCGTCACTTACTTATGGTGCACCTCAATATCTGAAACCATATGGAGGGATGTCTTATTACCCTCCTCCCACTCACCAACAATCATATCTTGTTGCTCCTACTCCACCAATGGGTGGACCCTCACCAGCACCCATGATGCGTCTGGTCTCTCAACCAAGTACGAGTTCACCTTCTACTTCCACATACAACCTTAGAAGTAGTGGAAGTGATTCAAATTCCTATACTCCATATGGATCGTCACCACAAAACAATCCATATTTTCGATTTCCCTCCCACTGAGGCCCCTCCCCACATTGAAGTTCCACCAGTTGGAGAACTATTACCTCAACAATCCACTGCACCACTTATCCCATATCCCCGCCCCCCCTTCTAGGGGAAAATCCTAGTTTGGGAGATAGACCCCCAAGTCATTACCCAAATTCCCTTTTTCTACCCCCAACCTAGAGTCCAAGCATTCCATGTAGTTGCTACTCTCACCCTTCCAAACATGGTTCTTTCCATCCTTGTATGGTATCTCCATACACCCGTGATGGTTACTACACCATCTGTTCCCCATCAGACAATGGGATTACTGATGCAAATCCCAGTATAGCCTCCTGCCACACCACCCCCACCCCCAACTACCAGCACCACCACCACCAATGGGGGCAGACGTAGGAAGAACGAGCCCATAGCTCCACTTCCGCCCCGATCTCAACCTCCTTGTGCACCATTCAAAAGAGAAGGAAACCCCATTAACATAGGTCCTACTCTTCATGAGTTACGTAATCTGATCCAACTCCCTAAAGCAACCCCATTTCTTGCTACTCCACCAACTATATCCACTACTACTATGAATTCCTCCACCAAACGCAATAAAGGGTTACACACCAAATTCGCTTGTGCCATATGCTCCGAATATGTCCATTACACTCATCCTTTCCCAGCTTTACCTCAATTCCGCCAAACATTAATCGCAGTATGCCATACGTCTCGGTCAAAACCCTCCTAGTCACTCCCCATGGAGGCTCGCATTACTGACATTAGTTATGTCTCATCATCAGTCTCTAAGCGAACGAGGTACCATCCACATTATCACAACATTTTATTTATGTCTAGCAGTCCATGACACCCTGTACATGATATCTCTTCTATGTCCTCACCCTGTGAGGACAATAACACTTACCCATTGACAATTCCCCCTACCACCTCCCAGGATCCCCTATATTCTCTCATTTTCCACTGTGACAAGGATATCCTGGAGGAACTTACTACCCCTGATTTCCCTTGGAATGTGCTCCATCATCGAGCCCTTTTTCTCTCACACGAGGTATTTCACCCACATGATCGGTAGCCTCAAGCTCCTGTAATCTTCCAAATCACCTCACAACACTCTTTCCATATCACCAATAGTGTCAATGCAAATGAGGTGACATTGTGGGCCCACCATCCCTATATAGGCACTTTTCCCCAACTTCCACACTCTATTACAGGATCCCAGACCCTCCGTTTTCCAATATGTTCTCAGCCACAGGATCCTAGTCCTACCATCTCACATTCACATTCCATGGGTCATCATCTTCACTTATCCCCAGAGGATACTTTTTCTCACGTCGCGTTCAGGTACGCATGCTCACTTTCAGTTTTATCAAATAGTTCTTATATGATCTTTCTCATCAGATATTGTTCACATCGGGTATTTGGTTTGCACATAGAGGATGGGAGGGGGGGGACATTAATAGATAAAGTTTGTTCAGTCAATATTACAACCTCTTCAGGTATATGTTCGACACTGGCATGTAATTATTCCCTCTATAAATCAATTGCATATCCCATTCATACCCTATGACATTTACCTTTAGGGTCCTTACATATAGATCTACAGTACCTTTACCTTTGCCACATTTAGGTATTTCCACCTGGTAACACTCTCTCCCACATGAGTTGTCCCATTCATATTTCCCATTGGCAACTTGAAACTCATGGTTTTTTTCCCCCCTAGGTATGGGAGTCCCGCTAATCTTATGCACTTCCGAGAATGAACCCCATACTTCTTCTCATCATATTTCTAACCTTCCCAATGGACTCTCAGTTCATATCATATTGGTTTTATTGACTACACCACCACAATTTCATTAGCCTTCCATCTCATCCACCATTAGTTTTTCCATCTATAGATTGTCCTCCATCCATTTACCTAATACAAAAACCTATCCATGGGGCCCCCACCCTCCATCAGTTTTCTTCCACAAATTTGCGCCTTACCAGTCCAAGCCATATTTCACTGGGGCACTCATTTCTATATCTATATATTCAACGCTAACTCTTCTTTATTTCTTTGATAATTGTAAAAATCCTTTGTTTCCAGTATATACTTAGCTTTTTCGGCGTCACCCTTGATGGCATTATTTTTTCTAGCAAAGCAACCCATGTTGCCCTTGGTTGGGGAATCCACTCTCTTTTCATACTGACATTGTTCATGAACCCTGAGTATACCAAGCCCATGTACCCATGATCTCTGAGTTTTTCCACTTTGTTAGCCTATGGCACAGTTTAACCCTATATCTAGTCATCCCCCTGACACTAGATCTATTTTTACGGTTGTTTCTAGTCATCCTTCAAAATTACCCAACCAAGGGAAGTATTGAGTCTCACAACATCTTGACGTCGTTCATGTTACCCGTCAGTCCCTCATATCACTTATTACTTAGTGGATTTCAAGAAGCCCTTTGCTTCTTGGAGTTGTATCTCCCTGCCTGTTGACATTGACACAGTTTCCAGAAGGGTGACAATATCTTGACTCTCATTACCTTTTCAATGAGGAGTCTCAGACGACACAGAGAGAATCATCATTTCTCTATGATTCCATTGACCCCCATAACATTTGACTTCAGCAAACTCTCATGTTACGGTGGGTATTACTATGTGACTATTGCAGTTGTTTCATACTAGCCAAAGACCTATGAATTTTTTAGGCCATCAATGCCTACAAGTCATCGACAATTCTTACAGTCATCCTTGCCTCACTTCAGAGTTCGTTCACCATTCGGGAATGTCGTATGTCTTTATCAATCGCCCCCGAGGGCGCTACAGTTATCTACATCATAATTCATCATAAGTTATAGTCCCACATTTTAGTTTCATGACATGAGTATGGGGAATGTCTGCCTCGTTTGTACATAGATTTTCTTTTTTCTCCCTAGATAAAGGTTTGGGTCCCACAATTTTCCCTCTCCCTCCGACGGATCGCTCTTGTAGTTATTCATTCTTCCTTACAATGGTACTCTCAACAAAAGAAACAATGATGTATTTTGGCTACACATATGCTCCTAACCTCACACATCAGAGGGCATTTGTTATCACCAAAAAAACGTTCGCACACATTGCACGCAATGGTTAAGGAAAAATATCAATGCCATCAAACATTAGTCCACCTACAACACCAAAATTCATCCAGAAGGAAAAAAAACTATATAATTGGGTCAAAAATTGAAGTGCGCAGATTCACCAAAGGAGGTGTGCACATAATGCACAGCATGCGCAGGCCAACACAACCATCAAAACGCACTATGCACAAAATGTGGGACTGTCTACGAGAAAATCCACGTATTTCTATGAATGATGCATTGAGAAATACGTCATCCCCTCAACCACTTCTAGTCTGACCCCCAACACGATTTGACACTCATATCTGAGTGAAATCTAGCTTGGGGGACGATCAAGGGCTAAAGGGTGCCCTAAAAGGCCCCTTGTTCACACTATGAACCAATTACATTTTGCAATGAATGAATGCTATAAATAAGAGCCATGGGTGTGCTAAGAAACCAAGATCTTCAAAGTATTTTTATGTTGCGAGAATTCTTCTTTGAGAATCCTCTTTTCTCTTGGAATCCTTCAATCACCATTGCAATAGGCCATTCCACTAACCTCTTAAGGGAATAGGCATTTTTTTTCTTCACCATTTTCCATTTCTGCCATTGTAAAGAGAAGAGCTCTCAATTACTAAACTCAAGAGCCCTCCCAAGGAGGAAGAGGGGACTCATAAGTCCCTACCTTTCTCTACGGTTTTTTTCCTACTAATCTATTGATCCATTGGAAACATTATGTTGTTCATTGTTTGATTTTCATGGTTCTAATTTTCTCAAGATTTCTAACATTTGTTTCTTAGTTGTTTTTAGTTGTATTTATTTGTTTTCATATGTGTTTAGTTTGTCTAGCCCACTCACAAACTTTTGTCTTTTCTAGAAAGCTTATAAAGACATGCAAGTGTTGTTTTTTTTATCACCCAAGTGACAAAACCAACAAAACACCTGGTATTTTTTATATGTTGAGCCCTGGTTTCATGGATGTTGAGTTTCCTTCAGATGAGGTCATACTTGAAGCTATGATTATGGATCTTCGATTTCCTCCTGAACTGGAAGCCTTACTACTTGGCTACCAACGAAACCCTTGGCTTGAGCCTAGAAATGGGCTCTACCTAGAGCACTACTATGCATAAGTCGCAAGGCTATGCGGTCCTTTGTACATATTTTACTTTTAGGGTTTCTTGTTTTCAAGTTTCGTTTTCCCTTAATACTTGTCTTCATCATAGGTTTCTATATTGGACTTATTAACTTCTGGGTAAGTGTTTTTGGTATTATATACAATACTTTGGAGACATGTTTTTGGTATGTTTTCTTCCATGTTGATTTGTTTTGATAGGTAATTATCTTGAAACTAGAACATAGGTTAGATTTCCCCCTCCATGTTTTTTTTCATTATCCATTTCATGTTTCATTTTTCCTTAGGATCGACCCCACTGAGTTGCGACACAGAACCTTCTATGCTATTTAGAAGTGTTTTGATTCATGTGGTACAACCTACCTTCCATGGGAATCCTAGTTAGAATCCCTTAATCAATATCCCTTGCATGTTTTTTCCCAATTGACCTTCCTTTCACCCAAGAAGAAGATTTTGATGTTATATAATGGCCTAAGAAGGAATATTACCAGCAACAACTAGACAAGTATAAAGATAAGGAAATTGGATCTGTCAAAATATTGAAGAAGGATAATAAAGAGTTATTGATTAGACTGATCCAATATTATGTTCTCACAAGATAATCCCACCCCCCTCCCTCGAAACAATATACCGGGGTAATAAAATAAGTATTTGACCTAAAAGGAGGGGATTAAAAATAAGGATATTTGGTCTTAGAGTGGGACAAGGTCCAGCCTGATACACAAAAGGAGTTTGGAAAATTTTGGTTGGGTCCCTACAAGATTGATAAGAAGTACATCAATTACTCCTACTACCTATCCACATTGTAGGGAAGGATACATCCACGACCAGTTATTGGGTCCCTCCTCAAGCCCCATCATGGGGAAGAGACTTAAATTCTTCAGCTAACTTATATTAGGGTAGGTATGTTAGGCATTTCCACTTTGCATTGCATTGGTATATATATTTTGCATCATGCATGCATGCATGCATGCTAGTGTAGTCCTGAATTTTGATATATACATGTTGCATTCTGATTTTGAATACATGTTATGAAATTACATTTTTTCTTTGTAGCTATGGAAAATTTTTCTTTCAACATGGTTTTTTTATCACTGAAAGTTGGTGGATCACATCCATCAAAAGATGCTTCTAAAGTTCTTTATTGGTTGAAGTGGGCTTAAGATTGAAAGTCTTGGAAAACTAGATATGTTGAGGTTCTCATAGGCCCTTCGGTGAGCACATGTCCCCATGTTGGATCCATATGTTATCCCCCCCCCATGCCTATGGGTAACTAGAGGATATTACATCTTGAGTCCCAAAATGGAAAACATGATCTACACCATGATGAAAATTATCAGCATGTCCATGGATGGAAGCCCAACACCCCCGTTCATTTTCCTCCATGTTGGATCAACCAAGGCTCATCACATTCAAGAAACCTAGAGTATGGGAGATGGTAATATATTGTCACCATGAGGTATGTGTTGATATTATGGTATTTGCGGGAAGTATTTACCTCCACGTGTGAACCTGACGAGAATAGAATACTCTGGGAAGAAAGAAGAAACCCTAATGAGTTGACTAATAACCCTAGAAGACTTGTCGGCTCAAGAAGATAATTTATATTAGGTTATTAGCCTCCAAGAGAAGAAGTCGACCAGAAATAATAATAATATACTAAATAGACAGGAACCCAGAAGGAGAAGTCGGCCCCAGTAAGTCTGCCAGAACCACTATAATTACAGGGCGCCAGTCTCTCATTTGACACATATCAGCAGTTGCAGAGAGCCAGTTCTACACAGTGTAGTTGAAGTCTTATGCACAAGTTTGGAGGAGAGTTGTTGCAGCTAGTAGCTATGTTATGGCTTGGACTATCTCTTGGCTAGGGTTTGGAACATCTGATCAGACTTTGTTGATGCACTATCCTTGAGGAAAGGTGTGCTACCCTTTATTTGGCTATCTAGCCTAGGGTTTTCTTCCAGATTGATTCTCTGTCAAGGTTAAGGTGCTCGGAGGGTGGCTTCGGCCTATGGTTGGGTGACAAGGCTATTGTCAATAGTAAAATGAGCACACATCTTTCATATTCTAACAGGTTATGGGCCCACACCTCCTTCATTCAATCTAAGTACTGGAAGGAAACATAGCCGCTAGGATATTGAGCTCGTTGAGGAATTGTTGCTAGGGTTACTAGGAGAAGCATCTTCCAAGACACTGTCTCTAGGGTTACTAGCAAGAGAATTTGCAGAAACCCTAATCCTCTTGTTGAGGAACCTTAAGTGAATGAATTGACCTAATCTCTGCATAGATCAGTGTTCTCTAGCCTAGTGCATCTCCTGATACTCTCAGCAAGCCAAGATGTGAAGTTTGAGTTTGTGGTCAAATCTAGGGTTTGACCAAGCCAAAGAAGCCATGACTTATTCTATGAAGTCAGAGAACAAGTTATATGGAGCCTCTAACTTCATAGCATGGAAGATAAGGATTGACCTCATCCTTGCCAAGAATAAAGTGTTGGATATCATGAAAGGAAAGATCGTGAAGCCAGAGTTTGAAGAAGGAAAAGAGAAGGAACCGCAGAATGTTGCAGCTATGGAGAAGTTCAAAGACAATGATATCAATGATATGAGTATCATAGTGGAATCTATAAAATACCACTTGATACCCTACATCTCCCATATTGACTCATCGAAGAAGATGTATGATGCCCTAACAAATCTCTTCTCGGTCAGAAACATTGGACAAGTTATGAGTCTGAAGAATGAGCTCTGTGACATGAAGATGAATGATGAGGATAGCATAACATCATATTTTGTGAGAATCTCTCGGTTAAAAATATCAACTACAAGCTATTGAATATATCATCTCAGAGAAGGAGTTGGTAAACATAGTACTCAATGGTCTTCCAAAGACGTGGGATGCATTTGTCGCAAGCATGAACACAAGAAAGGAGTATCTAACATTTGAAAAACTTTGGACTTGATGTGCTCAAGAAGAATCAAGGATCAGTGCAAAAGAGAAACCCCAAAAGAAGTACGATGATCAAGCCTTCACAGCAAGATTGAAGAACTTTAGGAACAAAAGGAAGTTTGGTTCAAGGAGGAATCCAAATCAAGAGAAAGACATTTCAGAAGTATAATGCTTCAACTGTCGAAAGTATGGTCACTACAAGAATCATTGTCACGAGCTAAAGAAAAGGAAGGAGAAACACGAATCATCAATTGCCGAAGAAAAGGAACCTACAAGGAAGACTAAGCAGGATGGAAGATATTTCTTCTTCTAAATGTAACAAAACTCTTCTTATTTCTTGTACATATCTTGTTTGCATCGTCTTTGTACACATCTTGTATATCTATCTCTTGGAAGATAATGTGTTCCAAGAATAACTATACCTATGGAAGAACAACAAGATAAGAATGGATATCATTATATAATACACATGAAAGGATGAAATACAAATCATGTGGAAGCTATTGCAAGATAAGCCGAATCAATCATGAAGAGACTTAGAAGAAGAAAAGACAGAAAGAAGTCAGCAATCGAGAGGAAATTGGAAAAAGACTTATGATGTTTTGTAGAAAACAACAAGATGGAAGCATGGACTCTGTTGGACAAGAGAGCCAATTATATATTGCAGAAGACAATAAGGATGTAGATGGAAGCGTGGACTCTATTAGATGGAGGGAGCTGATTATATACACTCATACATTAAGCAAGGATTAGGAGGGAGATAATCCTATGATCCATTGAAGATGATGAAGTATATATCCATGATAGAAGTCATGAAAGGAAGTATGTATTCTTCAAAAGAGAAGCCTTAAAGTATCCCTAGTTTTCCATCCACATCCGTGATCCTATGATGGAATATTTAGGGCATGGAATCTATAAGAAACTCCATGGACCCGAGAACTAAAGAAACACATGAATATTCCAAGAAAGAAAGAGAAGCCAGAACAACCATTCATTATATCAAGAATCACAATATTGTCAGCCTGATGTAAACTCAATAAAAGCAATCAAGCAGAGGAACTGAAAGTCATGATGAAGAACAGTGTATGGAAGACTTATGAATGAAAGCATTGCGAGATCCAAAACTAGAGGTTCTCCCGGATGGAGGGAGGAGACTATGATGATTACTTTTTCCAGTAAACCAGAATTATCTCTACATGAGTCATTATATCATCCACAACATCCATAAGTTGGAGTTCTACATCAGATGAATACAAAGAATGTTCTCTAGAGAAATTGAATAAAGAGCATATGAAGAGAAATCTCAAGACTTTGAGGCATACTAGAAAGAGACCCTTGTATGCATATAGAAGAAGATAACTTGGTGGAGAACCTCCAGTGCAAAGCAAAAGCGTGGTGAAGATTTCCTATAACATCAAGATCATTACTCGGTAGATCATATCTCATTATGACAAAATAAGTGCCACATGGATATGTTCCAGTTTTCCAACAATAATATACTCTATTGTTCAGAGATACATGAAGCCTTCACAGTGTTCCAGACTAAAGTACATTTGAAATCAAGAAATACATTATCCATGATGAAGTCCAGAAAGGAGAAAGTGGTTCTCCAATACATATCTCCATAGATGAGTAGATAAGCAGACATTTTGGTAAATCTTCTGTCCAAGATGAAAGAGTTTATGTACTCAAGTTGGAGCTCGTGGAGACGACCTCCTTATTGAAAAATGAAGAAATGACTCCCAGGTTGGGAGGGAGCACTGAAAATATTATTGAGGATATTCATTTTCAAGATTGAAAAATAGTCCATCTTGGACAGATGCTTTCCTGTTTGAAAAGTGGATTGAGATTTTTGATGGACATCGATTTCCCATTGTGGTTAACATGGGAAATGGTCCATATTGTTGATGTATCATAGACAACAACTTCCCATTGTGGTTAACATGGGGAGTGGTCTAGGGCAGTCTCTCTTCTTGAGGGTTACTCAAGAAGACTGGACTGTCTCACTGGACAACGATTTCTCATTGTGGTTAACATGAGGAATGGTATGTTTTGGAGGTTGATATAGGACAATCTTTTCCTATTGTGGTTAACATAGGAAATGGTCTGGACAATCATTCCTTGGGGTTTATACATTCTTTCTAGGGTGCACTTTGATTAGTGTAGGAGGAATGGCCCAGGGTGGGGAATGGTCTAGTCTCAAAAATCAGGGACAGACATTCCTTAGGGTTTATACATTCTCTCCAGGGTGCACTTTGATTAGTGTAGGAGGAATGGCCCAGGGTGGGGAATGGTCCAACATCGAAATTCCTTAGGGTTTATACATTCTCTCTAGGGTGCACTTTGATTAGTGTAGGAAGAATGGCCCAAGGTGGGGAATGGTCCAAGTTCAGAAGACAAGACAGTTATTCTTCCTTGCTTGAGAAGGATAGTCCAAATGTCTCACTATTCTACTCTGAGGGCAGATATTCTTTCAGATCTCACAGATGTGAGTGAAAGATTGGCCTAGATGATTCAGTTTATATCATAACATTGTTTCTTTGCAGGTTGCTATCAGATGTTTGTTATGAATATTGTATGACAATAGATGTATACTACTATGGTGGATATGTTCCATTGTTCGTGACTATACGTTGTTGATCAAGTACTTGTGTGTTACTTGGTGTGGTAGTGTACCACTGGATTGTAGTTATGTACTACTATGGATAGACACAATTGTGTTCTATTTTTGTTCTGATTGTATTGAAGACTATCAACAGTTTATTGGAGATAATCATAAGCCAGATGAATGATGAACAAAGATTTTCTAGACGGAAAATGGTTCAGAGCATTTAGTCTTCTAGACTAGAAGAATGTCTCTTGTATCACTCTGTGGAGTGAGCATCATGTCTAATTACTCAGATAGAGTATGGTTTCGAGAGATGATGCAGTTGATGACACTGATGATGATGGTGCTCATGATCTAGTCTATACAACTATGTTGATGCTACCGGGTGAATGGTATGTTTTTGTGCTCAAGACCATTACTTGTAATACCTCCCTAGCTAGGAGAGAGTGTTGATATTATGGTAGCTACGGGAGGTATTTACCTCCACGTGTGAACCTGAAAATAATAGAATGCTTCAGGAAGCAAGAAGAAACCATAATGAGTTGGCTAATAACCCTAGAAGACTTGTCGGCTCAAGAAGATAATTTATATTAGGTTATTAGCCTCCAAGAGAAGAAGTCATACATAAATAATAATAATATATTGAACAGAAAGGAACCCAGAAGGAGAATTCATCCCCAGTAAGTCTACCAGAACCACTATAAATACAGGGTGTCAGTCTCTCATTTGACACATCTCAGCAGTTGCAGAGAGCCAGTTCTTCACAATGCAATTGCAGTCTTGTGCGCGGGTTTGGAGGAGAGATGCTAGTGCAGTTGTTGCAGCTAGCAGCTATGTTATGGCTTGGACTATCTCTTGGCTAGGGTTTGTAACATCTTATCATCCTTTGTTGATGTGCTATCCTTGAGGAAAGGTGTGCTACCCTTTGTTTGGCTATCTAGCCTAGGGTTTGCTTCCAGAGTGATTCTCTGTCAAGGTTAAGGTGATCGGAGGGTGGCTTCGGCCTATTGTTGGGTGACAAGGGTATTGTCAATGGTAAAATGAGCACACATCTTTCATATTCTAACAGTATGTTAGTCCTTATTTCATTCAAAGTGTTTCAATTAATTTTTCGGGAATGTGGAAGAGGATATTTGGTTGAAGTTGGATAATGGATCACTAGTTTAGGAAATTTTGTCAGTTGCCTTATTTCACCTTGGTGGTCATCTTATGTTCCATAGTCTCGTGTTTTCACTTCCCAAGGAAAATGGGTAATACTAGGGGGGGCTCCAAAGGGTAATGTTCCACTCTCGATCATACTTGACACTTTCCACCATGAATCCTCTCATATTATACTAAACTTAGGATATGGTCCATTCTCTCATGAAAAGAGGGGATGAAGGACAATAGGTTGTTTCAAAGCTTCTATAAAAGAATAAGAAAATGATCATAACAAATAAAGTGAACATAGCAAATATGGACCATGAAAATTTGGTCCAACATGAGCTCTACTCATTTAGTTCTCACCCTGGACCCAAAAACCTGATGCTAAATCTTGAAAACTTTTAAAGGGGACTAGAAAATATAATGTAAAAAAAAACAGGGATTGGAAAGATGGCTAATAAAGGGGTTTGGAAAAATGTGGAACACAAAAATTTGGTAACTCAAGAGAAAGCACACCCTCGAAAAAGGATATCATAGAGATGGATTAACACCATAAGCCATGAAGTAACCCATGAACCATGTCATTTTCACACTTACTCTTGGTGGGTTTTTACTTTCCCTTGTCACTCTCGGGACCTATCCCTCTACCTAGGTTATTTTATTTCATTTCTATGTGGCACATCTAATAGGGTTGGATGAAGACTCTCCTATACTCAAACTTGGTAACTCACATGGGGTCCTGGGTTGTTGTGATGCTTGAAGGGTATATTGAGGTGAATTATCTTACATCACTTTTATCTTAAGTTGTATCTTACTTTGTATTCTTTAATGAATAATACTTCTTATGAACTTTGGCCAATCATATCTTATATTTTGGCTTGTTTTGGATACCCCTGACATGGTTCTTGAGAGATTCCCTAGGCTTGTACCCAGGATGTTGTGTCTTATTGTAGGACTGTGGCATGTGTGATGGAGAGAAGTGGGTCATACAGTGACTCAACACCCTTAGATAGTGGATCTCACATTCTCAGGACCTTGGATGATGGATAGATGGGCTTGGTTTGAGCAGTTTTGGTTACTATGCCACACTTGTGGGTTGGAATCCCCATAGGATGGGAAGTATACCCCAAGTCTCTCGTACACATAGAATAAAGGACATTGTAGTAGCATATATTTGTACATCACTTGGAGATGCAGTTTCATCCCTTATAGCCTTGGATGTTTCCTTTGGAGGCCCTTGATGTCACCCTTCTAGACCTCGACGTCGTCCTTGGCTAAGATTTTGGTGGATAGATGGGTACCAAAGATGATTGAAATGGCTTTGGGTGAGGCGACACTTCACTTCACACTCTTTCACCATCAGATGCTTCCACTTGGCCTTTGGAGACCCAATGTTTCCATTTGGAGGCAAGATGTCATCATGTCCTAGCATGATGTCATCCTTATAACACATGACCTCACCCTTTTTAGGGTTTTATTATGCATTTTTGTAATTTGGCATATTGTTAGAGGAAAATTAAGGGGTCGACCTCACTTACTTTATGGTGTTGAAAAATTATGTGGAAAAATTATGTTGAGGTTTCCTCTAATAAAAATGGAAAGCCTCATTTTCATTTTGGATCATCACTTCTCACCTTTGTGAGATATACTTATGAAATTTTCTCCCTCTAAGGGTTACTAACTCTTTTCTACTCATGTGTTATGCTTGGAGGATCACTTGTGTTTTTTCTGATTTTGGATGGAATTTTTTGTGATTAGGGTCTTATATCATGGTATCCTTTTGAAGTAGGTTAATTTTATGAAATTTTATTATTGTGCTATTATACTTCATGGTAAATTTCCTATCTCATGCTGGACGTCTTTCTTGGTGAAACCCTAAGAGGGGAACATAAGTGTTTCTTCATCTCACAAGGTAATTCTTGTCCAAAATTTGTGAAAGAATCCTTGCTAGGGTTAGACTACTAAAGCCCTAAAGTTTTATCACTTTAGGATTTTATCCCTAGACTTTTGATTTTGACCTAGTTGAAGATACAAGTAAGAATAAACAGTTTCTAGAGCCCAAATGTGCTTGCACCCTATAAATCCTTCTCCTCAAGATTGAAACCCTAAGGCCCTAATGTGCTAGCACCTTACAGTTTGAGTATTACCTCTTGGTTTCAAATAGGACATCACCAAATCCTAGTTGCATTTGTTGTTATAAGACTCCATAACCCTTTAAAGGCATTGTCTTTAAATAATTATCATGGTGAATAGATCAAAAAACTCTTCCTTTCAAGTCTCTTAAGAATTCTACTAACCTAACTAACACTAGCATTGGCAAACTAATTGGATAATTTTATATCATTACAAAATTTGTCTACAACCATCTGATAACAATATTTTTTGATGCATACACTCTTGTAAAGGTGGCCTAACTTCTTTAGAAATTGAATCTAACAATTGGATAATGTTCTAGTGAATGTATGCTAAGTTTTCATGGTCAATTGTTTCATTTTTTAGCACTAATTGTTGTTGCTATTATAAATTATATACTTTTGGCATATCATGTTTATTGTTGCAAATTTATAATAGCCATTGCAACATGTCGTTTCTAGTGTCTTAAAGAGGCATTAAGTGCATGTTTGGACTTGGAAATAATCATATATATGTTGTAAAGTGTTCTTGTTCTAGGAAGGTACTCATACAACTTCATACCTTTTCTACTACCTTGACTTAGACCAAACTTCGATGATCAATAGAGGGGGCAATAGGCTTGGCTACTATACTTGCTACTTTGATCCCTTGAGATCACCAGCGAAGCCTCCCTTGTGGTGGAACAATTTCATAACTAAAATGAGGGAATTTCTTATTAAGGTGAGAGTGGCAAGATCTTCCATTGTTACACAACATTTGGGGACTTGTGATGGGGATTTGCACAAGTACAAATCTTGCGATAACATCTTGGCATCGTTGTCGGGGAGGATTGATTCATTCTCCTCAATGACATATATTTGGTAAGATTTCTCCTAAATCCCTTATCTTACAAGTTTACCAGGAGACTCCACTGAGGGTGATTCCCTCACCTTCCTTTGATGATCTTAGGGTGATCATCTGATGACTCCACAAAGTTCAAGGAGGTACACTAACCCTCCTATAGCCTACAAGAGAATCTTTATTTGGTGGAAACCTCCTTTTGCCTACAATGGGTCAAAAGAAATGTGAATTCAATATCTTCAAGCCTTTGGACATGTCTGCTATCTTGGGATACCCTAGGAAGATGCCTCCTAAGTATGAGAAATGGATTCCCAAGTTTTCAGGTAATGATGTGACTATTACTGAAGAGAATTTGAGTAACTTTTGGGCCTTCTTCCAACTTAACTCCATGAGTGATGATGTGGAGGATTTAGTCATGAAACATTTACCAACCACTCTGATCAATTCTACTAGGAGGTGGTACGAAAGTCTCCCTAACAAGAGTATCAAGACTATGGATCAAATTGAAGAAACATTTCTTAAAAGGTGGAGTACTAAAGAGGATCCAAACCTATTGTTGATGTGACTTATTGAAATAAAGAATTTGGAAAATGAAACTGTTAAGGAATTTGATGCTAAGTTTGAGAAGTTGTTTCAACAAATCCCTATCAATCCTCCTCCTAGGAAATATTACCTTCTCTTCCACTACATCAAGGGTTTGCCATGACACTTTATATATTTTCTCAAGGAAAAAGGTTCAACAACCTTTCAAGAATCCCAAGAGATGGCTGCCAAAATCGAGGCTAATCTTTCATCATGGAAGGTAGAACCTTTCCATGCCCCAAGAGCCTATGTTGATACCAAAATAAGGATAATACACAATGTTGATCCCACTCATAATGCTCGTACTCCATGGGAACAACTTGAGGATGCCATATATGACCTCGCCAAGAACCAAACCTTGATGATGAACAAGATCACTAATTTGGAGAGGGCACAACAGCAAGCCCCAAAGCCTCGTTTTATAGGGCATCCTCAAAATCCTATCCAATCATGGAGACCTCGAGCTCCTAATGAACATAAGGTCCCCAACACTCTATCCTCTTAAAAAACTGTAGATGAGACTCCTTAATGCTTACCTTGTAGGGATGCATGGATTGGGAACATGAATTCCCAATGATTAATGGGGAACCTGATCAAATGAATGTTTTTGATACCATAAATCATATCTTTGCCTTATCCCCTCAAGTAGGCCTCAATATCACACTTGAAAAACTTTAGGAAGGCAAAAGGGAGGCAACCAGGAGGCTAGGATGGAAATCATAAAAAAATGGATGAGTCGTCGATGGAGAGACTTAGGAAGAAGGAATTACAAGTATACACAAGACGAAGAAGTGTTCCACAAGCTCAATGCAATGACCCTAACCTCCCTCAACAAAGACCTCCACCTCCACCAACAAGCAATCCTCCTCCTAGTTCCACTTTGTTAAAGACTAGTGATATTGACTTGAATATTGACATAGATAGTGTCTTGACAAAGATGAATGTACCTATACCTGTGAAAGAAATCATTAAGATTCCTTCAATGGAAATTTAAGTTGAGAAGTTCTTTAAGGTATAGGATGAACCTATGGATCCTCCTATTATGTTGCAAGTTGATCATTTTAGACCACAATATGATGAGCACCCACCTTTCTTCATTTCATTACAAGTAAATAATAAACTCTTGAATAATTGTATGCAAGTATCGTGTGAAAGTATCGTGTGCGGGTGCAAGTATCGTGTCCTTGAAAGTAAAGAGGCAATTGGGTTTGGAAACAACAAGGCCTTATAGAAATGTGCGTGAGATTGAATCTAGGGCCATTCCCATATATGGTGTAATAGAGAATGTAAAGGTTCTCCTTGATCGATATCCTGATATGGTTTTCCTAATGGACATTGTGGTCATAGATGTCCCAAATGTATGGGAAATTCTCTTGTCTAGAAAATTTGTTGCAACATTGGGTGGTACTTGACATATGGATTTGACTTATACTATTATACATGTGGATGATGATACTTATGTTCACCTACCAAACTTGACCATGGTAAAGAATCATGTTGAAGAAATTGACCTTGACCCAGAAAGTGAAGAGATCCCTGAAATAGTCAATATGTACAAACTCTACCCCTCTAATTTTGATTTTGAACTTGTGACCTCCAAAAATAAAAACACATATTCTTTTCTTTTATATTATTATTGAACATTGAATGCTAACTTAAATAAAAGCTCATAACCTTGGAAACGGGTAGGAAGAAAAAACTTGAACTCTATGAGATTCATAGCCCTCGGGACCCAGGACTACTAAGGAAAGAAAGTGAACACTACTCCTAAAGTTCGACGAGTCTATGATATTTTACATTTAGCATCCATTTTAATTTTTTCAAACGGATGAAGCATTTTCCTTTTTGTTTGATACAAGTCTATGATATTTATTTTTTTTGTTTGTTAATTGGTTCAGACCTTCTTCGCATCGGGATTAACCTTTGGCTTGAGAAACCGCGACTCAGGGGCTTCTAAGCCATCAAAATCACCCGGGGATCGCACCCAGCCTGAGCCACACCAACCCTTAACATGGTTGGATTTTTTGTCCCTGCAGGTTTCGAACCGATGACTTTTCAATACGGAGTGGTTTAACAACACACTCCATCACTGACTGTCCTACACCTCGGAGACTACAAGTCTATGATATTTTACATTCATCATTCTTTTTAATTTTTTTAAACTGAATGGATGAAGCATTTTTTTTTTTAAATGTATTGTAATAACATTTTAGCATCACATCTTTTAAGTTTATTTGATACTATCGAAATATCAAAATTTATTAGTAATTCAATTTGATATTTTAATAAAAATGAGGTATCCTTTTTATTTCTTTTTAAATTCAATGGATGAAGCGTTTTCCTTTTTAATTTATTGTAATAACTTTTAAAAGTCAATGGATAAAGCGTTTTCCTTTTTAATTTATTGTAATAACATTTTAGCATCACATCTTTTAAGTTTATTTAATACTATCGAGATTAGCTATTAATCCAATTTGATATTTTAATGAAAATGAGGTATCTTTGATAAATGTTCTTTTTAAATAAAAATGGTTTTTGTTTTTTAATTACAAAATAACTTAAATCTTATTGAGAGTTGTACATTGTAATAACATTTTAGCACCACATCTTTTAAGTTTATTTAATACTATTGAGATTAACTATTAATCCAATTTGATATTTTAATGAAAATGAGGTATCTTTGATAAATGTTCTTCTTAAATAAAAAAATGTTTTTTGTTTTTTTAATTACAAAACAGTTTAAATCTTATTGAGAGTTGTATATAAAAGCAAGTGTATCTCACAATAGCTAAAGCCTAATCCCTTATTTATAATATAATATATGGAACTATTAAGATTTTTCTAAAACTCTTAGTTGTTTTTAATATATTGTATTTTAATATATTGAGATTAACTATTAATCCAATTTGATATTTTAATGAAAATGAGGTATCTTTGATAAATGTTCTTCTTAAATAAAAAAATGTTTTTTGTTTTTTTAATTACAAAACAGTTTAAATCTTATTGAGAGTTGTATATAAAAGCAAGTGTATCTCACAATAGCTAAAGCCTAATCCCTTATTTATAATATAATATATGGAACTATTAAGATTTTTCTAAAACTCTTAGTTGTTTTTAATATATTGTATTTAAATCCCCGGATGGGGTGTCAACAAGGCCTACGTGTTTATCGGAGAGGGCAGTGCATCCTAGTGTTGTACCAACCATGTGATCGATGGATGCATTGCCACCCTCTTAATATCTTGATGAGTGAAGGCATTCAATTCTACAAGCCCTCTACTAATTGCTCAAGTGAGCTATGTTCTGTTTCTTCGTCTGGACAATGGCAGAGCATTTATGGCCGTCACCTCTGCATGTGTGCAAACTTCCACCTCAGATTTCATATTATGATGTTTCTCCTCAGCTGGATCAACATGTCTCTACTTTCCCTACAATGAAAACATCGAGTTTGCAATCCTCCCTAACCATCACCTTCTTCGCTCGGTTGCTCTCTGAGCCTACACTTTTTTTCTCTGCCTTGGCCATGACTCAACTTCATGGCAAGCCAAAGAGAGGCTCGGTCTGTGATCTAAAAATAGAAGGTTGACTTGTTATGCTATGTAAACACCCTCTACTTCATTAAAAACAAAGTTTTTAGGACCTTGCTCCATGTGTTAACATATGCAAGATGAATTATGTGTCAAGTTCATGCATCTTCTTTTAAATGTTCATGTGTGAGGAAATGTTCTTTTAAATGGTTAAATATGTACTTAAAATAAATACACAACAACATAACTTGCAGCAAATAAACCATCAAAACTCACAACAACAACAAGATGATAAAGGAGTTCACCCCTCTCTGGGCTACATCTCCTTGAGCCTCCATCAATGGACTTGGCTCTCTGGAATTAATTTGTCAAAGATTATTTTACAAGATGTTGCTCAACTCCAATGGAAATTCTGACTGTACCATTGGGATCAGAATACATAAAAACCCAAAAAATGACTAATAAAACTCTGAAAACGGATCATGGCTCATCCAGGCATGACCTCTTCTACACGTGGCCTTAAGCTTCCCTGAGCTTATCTTTCGAAAAAACACATGTAAAAGTCCTCAAATGGATCTGAAACCTATCCCAAAGTGTTCAGAACATAATAATTAGTCAAAAATGATTACTCAATCATAAAAAACAAACATAGGCTCATCTGAGCAAGACCTCAAACAATGAGGGCTTCAAGCTCCCTAGAGCTCTCTGAAACTTCAATGGTTAAAAACTTGCAAAATAAGTCTTCAAATGGCTTTGAAAACAATTCCAATGGATTCAGAACATCCACAAACCCCTAGTTGGGCTTTTACGGCACTTCATTCGGCCAAAAAATGAAGAAGATAGGCCTCCTGCCATTCTCTTCCTTCAAACTTGTTGTCTCTCGTTCGCCAAAATGCACCTCCGTACGTTCAACCAAGAACACGCTCCAAATTCATGCTAAAACCTAGCACACGCGCACAAACGCATAACTGTGCAAACTGTAGGACAGTTAGGGCGTGTCCATCCCCTAACTACCAAGACCACGGGCATATGGTTCCATGTGACCGCGACCCCGCACAAAAGCGCTCGGTTCCAAGAACGAATATATGTGTGACAAGTGGCGGGCGTGTGGTTGGATGTAACCGTTTGAAAACCAAAATCGTGCACACTCTTTGTGTGGTAAGTGGTCACATGGCATAATACACAAGACCGCGCGCTGGGGCTAAGCCCCAGCCCGACCCCCGCGCTAACATACACAATAGTTTAAACTTAAATTAAATGCGATTTGTTATATGGTAAGTAACAATGTGTGGGCGCATTGGCAGGGCGGCTCTTGCCAAGACTTTGGACTATGGAGGAAGTCCACGGTTCGAACCCCATGGAGTCCATAATATTTTGAACTAACAACCAATACAACGATGCCACGTGGCAGCGCATGACTGGGCCACGTGGCACCAAACCACTAACCAAAAACTGTCACGTGTCGAAACACCATTCGCCCAAATCTGCCAATAATTGAATGCCACATCACCAACTGCCATGTTATCGTACCTCTGCCATGTCAGCATGTACGAACTGTACAGTCAGCACAATTTTTTTACTTGTTTGGTGATTTGAACAGATCGCTATATCTCTCTCATCCGACGTCTGTTTGAACCCAAACGAGTTGTGTTGGGTTCATGACGACGAGGGCTACGCTCCTGTTTGTTTTGAGACAATTCCGAGAACTTTGATTTTTGAGCTAAATTTTGACCCCTGGTCCAGATTTTGATCAATCTGGTACCAAGATAAAGCTAGCCTTTCCATCTGGCCTCCGCCTTCCCCTGCTTCTTCGCCTAGCTCTTCGCCTTCCGTCTCCACTTAGTCCTCACAGGGCCAGAGCGACCTTCCACCATTTTCCTCGCCCTGGGCTTGTCAGGTGGAGTAGTTTGATCTCCAAGGCAATTCTTTGGGCTTTGCTCCTGGCCCAATCTAGGATTTGGCCTCTTCCTCACAACCAGCCCCGACCCACCCAACAAACTCACCTAAGCACTCCGTCCCCACGCCACCACCCCTCGACCCCTCGCCACCACCCTCTGTTCCAGCTCCTCTAGAAGAAACCCCATCTCACTCGGAAGAACCATCGAGCCAACTACATTCATGCGCGGACTGTGCTTCATGTGCAAGAATACACGACTCAGTGGGGATTTTATATGATTTGGTGTTTGCGGTCCACAAAGATGTGGACGACTTGCGCTTCCGGTTGGAACTTCTGGACAAGCGAGGGGAGCAAATTGTATCCATTCTCTCCACTCTGCTCGACACCCTACACTCTCCAGATTCGGCCACCAGTGCATCGGCGGCCTCAGAGGCGTTCATGGCTCCTGCTATCTAGGCATCAACAGCGGACAACTTCGGAAAAAGCGACAATTCGCTTGCATGAGCGCCAACATATGCACATGTGTCAGCTTGCATGATTATTTTTGTCAATCTTATATGTTTCTAGAAGTCTCATTCCTAGTGGTTATTCCCCTTGGACATCTAGCACACTGTTCTCTTTTTGTATGTAAAAAGCCTGTCTTTTTTATTTTCTAGTATGCCAGACATGTTTGGACGAATCGATTTCCCCACAGAGCGATTCAGTTCATGATGTTTAAATTTTGTTGTTTAAATTCTGGTGTTTCCAGTTTTAAGAAACAGGCTGGATTGGTTTCCCTCATAAAAAAATTCAGCACACACTGTTCATTGACATTCACGACGCTACCGTAATTTTTTATTTTGAAAAGTAATATATAAACGCTTACTTCTAAATATATATATATATATATATATATATATTTTACTTAAAGAAGATTTGAGGAGCTATATATTGTACTTAGAGAAGATTTGAGGAGCTTGTATCCACGCGATTTTAGTGATAAAAAATTATAGGTAATTTCTTTATCACGACATAATTTACTCGTGAAATAAAATCACAGCTCTCCAATAACTATCACCAAATTTCATTAAAATACTTAATACGTCTATTTAATTCGTCAAATTTGACGGGTGGATTGGATTTCAAATTCCAATTCCAAGCCTGGATCATCTCAGGTCATCCGCTAACTCAGGGGCTTGCGCCATAAACAGGTAGCCGCAACCGATGATGAAGAATGGTGACACGTGTCTCGAAAATAAAAATAAAAAAACCCTTTTAAAAACTCAATGAATGAAGCATCTTCTTGATTTTTTAAAAAGTTTTTTTACTCAGTCGTCACACTTTTGAAATTTATTAAATACTATCGAGATTTATCTGTAATCTAATTTGATATTTTAATATAAATAAATAAGGCACCTTTGTGGAATCTTAATATAATTGGGTATTGATTGACGTTACGTCTCAGCATACTCCTCCACACATTGTCACCTTTAAACCCTAACATGACATAGGAGTTCTAAGTGTTACCCACAAATATTCCACAATGGGAATTTAAGGGAGTTCTCGGTACTGACTGTACAAAAATACCAGTCGGAATTTATAAGGCGAATTTGACCTGACACATGATTGGAGACGGTCCTGCGGTAATGGTGGCAATGAGAAATACCACGATGCAATTCAATATACTAACAGCATACTGAACATTCTCAATGCAGCGACAATGGTTACCGTAAACCCTAAAGAACAAAAGGGAAGAGATTCCTTACTCCACGGTTTCAGATTGTCTCACTGAACTGATTGCCCAGAAGCCGTAAAAAAACAACCATCCACCATGTTCTCTGCGATTTTTCTTTGCTATCCAGCGGGCCTGAGAATTCAACAAAGCAAAAAGAGAGAATAAAACTGAAATCGTAGTCCTCGCATGTCTGGACCGCGGATTAGGGCAGCACGGACACTCAAATCATGTGTCCGTGCCATGCGAATGTCATGCCAAAACGTCCTCCGATTCTCTCAATCTGAGGCACCCGCCTAGATAACTGTATGAATTAAACTCTTCGTTCAAATGCCCTGGCAAGGTCCTGTTTCTCCCCACGTTTGCATAACTTTGAAATGATGATGCAGGTCGCTGAAGCAAGCCTTCTAATCAAGATCGCATCAATGCACTTTTATTGAGAAATACACTTTATTCTCCCGTGCAGAATGAAGTGGACGCCGGGCTGGTCAGAATAACAATGATGTATTGTATGAAATTATGGGGTAAGAAATGTAGCGTGTGCAGACATCTGTCTGTCTCAAGTACAATTCGTGGACAGATCATTTGAACTTATAATACACGAAACATGATCCATGGATTCTATTGCTTTTAAGTCACCATACCCACAACAAACAACACCATAT
>ML781153.1:1057104-1073747 GCA_009831015.1 Picea engelmannii | reverse complement strand
AAAATTCAATTCTGAAGTTAAAGGATGACAAATATACCTTGGATAGGCTGTTTTATGGGAAATGTGGAATAAAATGAAGGAAAAATGGGCAAATAAAGAGGCAAAAGTATGGTTTATGGAAGCACAAAAATGGACTCAACAATAGTAAGGGTATGTTGCATGCTATATCTTGGATTGGTGAGTAATTTTCTACATTTTTTGGCTATTTTACTTGTTCAAATTCGAGAAATATATCTAAAACCTTAGGAGTAGTAAAAGGGCTTACACCCTCCACCAAGGTTTAACTTTCTTTGTCATTGAAAGGCTACAAGGCTTTACTCAAGGAGTAATAAGGTTTACATCTATGTTTCAAGGATTGTCTAGGGTTTGTTTTCTCTAGGAAATAAGAGGGTCCACACCAGTAGAGAAATCATTAAAACCTTAGCACATCTTTGATTTTGAACTAGACAAATTGGAAGGATTGTTGTTGGGTTTTATAAGGGTTTAAATCTCAACAAAGATCTATTCTTCCTATTTGTTTAACTTGCCTTCCAAGGAAGAGACTCCATTCACCCAATAATAAGTCACTAGTTTATTGCATTGAAGATTGTTAATTATTGCATTAGTAAACATCGAATTTAAGAGGTTGAATTGTTCAAGGTTGGATTTAAATTTTATACGTTATTGACTATGTTTCCCTCCAAGGGCGTCTTGTTTGGATAAATGATTGTGTTGTTGTAATAAACATTAAGCTACATCCATTAGGGTTGCATCAAACATACTCTTTCATACTGTTTTTCAACTTTTCTACTGTGAAAATTACTTGTAAGTTGTGATAATTGTTCTATTGGTAATAAGCCATTGATTGTGTGGTGTACTTGCTAATTCCAGTGGCTAGAACTTGTTGTTGTAGAAAAAAAATTCTATAGCCATTGGAATGTCATAAATACTTGTGGATAACACTCATTAACATCCCTCAATTGTCATCAAAGTCTTGGTCTGAACATTGGAACATTGTGTGCGAGTTGCAAACTTTATTTTCCAATATCATATACTTATTTTGATGGTTTAATTTGTAGTTGTTATAACTTCTTCATTGCTGATATATATTTCCTTACTACTGCAATTTTGGGACAACAAAGTTTAAGACTATTTTGCACGTACACAACCTTGGAAACCATTTACGAACCCCAAAGACTTTCTCCTCCAGCCTCAAGTTCATCACTAAAAAGAGGAGGATATCTATTGAGGTGACAATGATAGGTTGAGTTTTTCCCAAGCTACTACAAACTGTGTGACAATACTTTCAAAATTTAACTAATAATTATAGACCTACTGTATGAAGGACACTATCAACTTGGCATCTATTAGACTATCATCTAGTATAAAGGTTACTCCTCCTTCCTTTCCAACTTCAAGTGCAAGTTCCAAGTTCCATTAAGGCTGCTCCTCCTTTCTTTCCAACTCGAACTGCAAGTTCCATTAGATACATAGAGGAAGCATAAAAGAATTCTACTCTAATACCAGCTTCTAATAACCATTTTACTCTCTCCTACAAGGTTCGAGATTCTGATGTTGTGCCAAATAATATGTTGCCTATATATGGTAAGAACACGAGGAAGGAAGTGTAGGGTGGCAAGGTAAGGACACGAGGAAGGAAGTGTAGGGTGCCAAGTTACTGTGATTCTGCAAAAGTAAGATGCAATGGTGGAGCATGATCTAGACACCCATGATAGAGCTTTGGGCAGCACATGTTACTTGTGAGCTATGATCCGACGATGTATATACCACAGGCCGCGTATAAGCATTCGGGCTTGCTGGTTACGTCACCAGAACATCACCATTTGTCGTGGCGAGATGGTGGGATATACAGTGCGATCACCATTTGTCGTGGCGAGATGGTGGGATATACAGTGCGATTTATTATTGATTATGCTGATTTTGAAGGGAAAACAAAACATGCACAGAGAACAAAAAGAGTGGATTGAAACCCATTCTCCATCATGTACAACGGAAGATCTCATCCATTCGAATTACGCTCATCCGCTTAGGTCAACACCGCAGAAACCTAGGTTTTCGTGATATGGTGTTGTTTGTTGTGGGTATGGTGACTTAAAAGCAATAGAATCCATGGATCATGTTTCGTGTATTATAAGTTCAAATGATCTGTCCACGAATTGTACTTGAGACAGACAGATGTCTGCACACGCTACATTTCTTACCCCATAATTTCATACAATACATCATTGTTATTCTGACCAGCCCGGCGTCCACTTCATTCTGCACGGGAGAATAAAGTGTATTTCTCAATAAAAGTGCATTGATGCGATCTTGATTAGAAGGCTTGCTTCAGCGACCTGCATCATCATTTCAAAGTTATGCAAACGTGGGGAGAAACAGGACCTTGCCAGGGCATTTGAACGAAGAGTTTAATTCATACAGTTATCTAGGCGGGTGCCTCAGATTGAGAGAATCGGAGGACGTTTTGGCATGACATTCGCATGGCACGGACACATGATTTGAGTGTCCGTGCTGCCCTAATCCGCGGTCCAGACATGCGAGGACTACGATTTCAGTTTTATTCTCTCTTTTTGCTTTGTTGAATTCTCAGGCCCGCTGGATAGCAAAGAAAAATCGCAGAGAACATGGTGGATGGTTGTTTTTTTACGGCTTCTGGGCAATCAGTTCAGTGAGACAATCTGAAACCGTGGAGTAAGGAATCTCTTCCCTTTTGTTCTTTAGGGTTTACGGTAACCATTGTCGCTGCATTGAGAATGTTCAGTATGCTGTTAGTATATTGAATTGCATCGTGGTATTTCTCATTGCCACCATTACCGCAGGACCGTCTCCAATCATGTGTCAGGTCAAATTCGCCTTATAAATTCCGACTGGTATTTTTGTACAGTCAGTACCGAGAACTCCCTTAAATTCCCATTGTGGAATATTTGTGGGTAACACTTAGAACTCCTATGTCATGTTAGGGTTTAAAGGTGACAATGTGTGGAGGAGTATGCTGAGACGTAACGTCAATCAATACCCAATTATATTAAGATTCCACAAAGGTGCCTTATTTATTTATATTAAAATATCAAATTAGATTACAGATAAATCTCGATAGTATTTAATAAATTTCAAAAGTGTGACGACTGAGTAAAAAAACTTTTTAAAAAATCAAGAAGATGCTTCATTCATTGAGTTTTTAAAAGGGTTTTTTTATTTTTATTTTCGAGACACGTGTCACCATTCTTCATCATCGGTTGCGGCTACCTGTTTATGGCGCAAGCCCCTGAGTTAGCGGATGACCTGAGATGATCCAGGCTTGGAATTGGAATTTGAAATCCAATCCACCCGTCAAATTTGACGAATTAAATAGACGTATTAAGTATTTTAATGATATTTGGTGATAGTTATTGGAGAGCTGTGATTGTATTTCACGAGTAAATTATGTCGTGATAAAGAAATTACCTATAATTTTTTATCACTAAAATCGCGTGGATACAAGCTCCTCAAATCTTCTCTAAGTACAATATATAGCTCCTCAAATCTTCTTTAAGTAATATATATATATATATATATATATATATATATATATATATATATAAAAGTAAGCGTCTATATATTACTTTTCAAAATAAAAAATTACGGTAGCGTCGTGAATGTCAATGAATAGTGTGTGCTGAATTTTTATGAGGGAAACCAATCCAGCCTGTTTCTAAAAACTGGAAACACCAGAATTTAACAGCAAAATTTAAACATCATGAATTGAATCGCTTTGTGGGGAAACCGATTCGTCCAAACATGTCTGGCATACTAGAAAATAAAAAAGACAGACTTTTTACATACAAAAAGAGAATAGTGTGCTAGACGCCCAAGGGGAATAACCATAAACATGCAGGCTCACACCTGTGACACTTCCAGGAATGACACTTCTAGAAACATATAAGATTGACAAAAATAACCATGCAAGCTGACACATGTGCATATGTTGGCGCTCATGCAAGCGAATTGTCGCTTTTTCCGAAGTTGCCCGCTGCCGGCGCCTAGATAGCAAGAGCCATGAACGCCTCTGAGGTCGTCGGTGCACTGGTGGTCGAATCTGGAGAGTGCAGGGTGTCGAGCAGAGTGGAGAGAATGGATACAATTTGCTCCCCTCGCTTGTCCAGAAGTTCCAACCGGAAGCGCAAGTCGTCCACATCTTTGTGGACCGCAAACACCAAATCATATAAAATCACCACCGAGTCGTGTATTCTTGCACATGAAGCACAGTCTGAGAATGAATGTAGTTGGCTCGGTGGTTCTTCTGAGTGGTTTGGGGTTTCTTCGAGAGGAGTTGGAACAAAGGGTGATGGCGAGGGGTCAGGGGGTGGTGGCGCGGGTATAGAGTGCTTAGGTGAGTTTGTTGTGTGGGTCGGGGCTAGTTGCGAGGAAGAGGCCAAATCCTGGATTGGGCCAGGAGCAAAGCCCAAAGAATTTCCCTAGAGATCAAACCACTCCACATGACAAACCCAGGGCGAGGAAAATGGTGGAAGGTCGCTCTGGCCCTATGAGGACTAAGTGGAGGAGGAAGGCGAAGAGCTAGGCGAAGAAGCGGGGAAAGGCGGAGGCCAGATGGCCAGGCTAGCTTTATTTTGGTACCAAACCGAGCCTCTCTTTGGCTTGCCATGAAGTTGAGTGATGGCCAAGGCAGAGAAAAAAAGTGTAGGCTCAGAGAGCAACCAGGCAAAGAAGGTGATGGTCAGGGAGGACTGCAAATTGGATGTTTGCGCTGCAGGAAAAGTAGAGACATGTTGATCTAGCTGAGGAACAACATCATAATATGAAATCCGAGATGGAAGTTTGCACACACGTAGAGGCGACGGCCATAAATGCTCCCTCGTTGTCCGAACGAAAAAACAGAAGAGAGCTCACTTGAGCAATTAGTAGAGGGCTTGTAGAATTGAATGCCTTCACTCATCAAGATATTAAGAGGGTGGCAATGCATCCATCGATCACATGGTTGGTGCAACACTGGGATGCATTGCCCTCTCCGATGAACACGTAGGCCTTGTTGACACCCCATCCAAAGATTTAAATACAATATATTAAAAACAACTAAGAGTTTTAGAAAAATCTTAATAGTTCCATATATTATATTAGGGATTAGGCTTTAGCTATTGTGAAATACACTTATTTTTATATACAACTTTCAATAAGATTTAATCTGTTTTGTAATTAAAAAACAAACAAAAAAATTTTATTTAAGAAAAACATTTATCAAAAATACCTCATTTTCATTAAAATATCAAATTAGATTAATAGTTAATCTCAATAGTATTAAATAAACTTAAAAGATGTGGTGCTAAAATGTTATTACAATGTACAACTCTCAATAAGATTTAAGTTATTTTGTAATTAAAAAACAAAAACCATTTTTATTTAAAAAGAACATTTATCAAAGATACCTCATTTTCATTAAAATATCAAATTGGATTAATAGCTAATCTCGATAGTATTAAATAAACTTAAAAGATGTGATGCTAAAATGTTATTACAATAAATTAAAAAGGAAAACGCTTTATCCATTGAATTTTAAAAGTTATTACAATAAATTAAAAAGGAAAACGCTTCATCCATTGAATTTAAAAAGAAATAAAAAGGATACCTCATTTTTATTAAAATATCAAATTGAATTACTAATAAATTTCGATAGTATCAAATAAACTTAAAAGATGCTATGCTAAAATGTTATTACAATAAATAGAAAATAAAATGCTTCATCCATTCAGTTTTAAAAAATTAAAAAGGATGATAAATGTAAAATATCAGACTTGTATCAAACAAAAAGGAAAATGCTTCATGCGTTTGAAAAAAAATTAAAATGGATGCTAAATGTAAAATGTCATATACTCGTCGAACTTTAGGAGCAGTCTTCACTTTCTTTCCTTTGTAGTCCTGGGTCCCGAGGGCTATGAATCTCGTAGAGTTCAAGTTTTTTCTTCCTACCCGTTTCCAAGGTTATGAGATTTTATTTAAGTTAGCATTCAATGTTCAATAATAATATAAAAGAAAAGAATGTGTTTTTATTTTTGGAGGTCACAAGTTTAAAATCAAAATTAGAGGGGTAGAGTTTGTACATATTGACTATTTCAGGGATCTCTTCACTTTCTGGATCAAGGTTAATTTCTTCAACATGACTCTTTACCATGGTCAAGTTGGGTAGGTGAACATAAGTATCATCATCCACATGTATAATAGCATAAGTCAAATCCATATGTCAAGTACCACCCAATGTTGCAGCAAATTTTCTAGACAAGAGAATTTCCCATACATTTGGGACATCTATGACCACAATATCCATTAGGAAAACCATATCAGGATATCGATCAAGGTGGACCTTTACATTCTCTATTACACCATATGTGGGAATGGCCCTAGATTCAATCTCACACACATTTCTATAAGGCCTTGTTATTTCCAAACCCAATTGCCTCTTTACTTTCAAGGACACGATACTTGCACCTGCTCCTGAGTCAGGCATACAATTATTCAAGAGTTTATTATTTACTTGTAATGAAATGAAGAAAGGTGGGTGCTCATCATATTGTGGTCTAAAATGATTGACTTGCAACATAATAGGAGGATCCACTGGTTCACCCTATACCTTAAAGAACTTCTCAACTTAAATTTCCATTGAAGGAATCTTAATGATTTCTTTCACAGGTATAGGTACATTGATCTTTGTCAAGACACTATCTATGTCAATATTCAAGTCAATATCACTAGTCTTTAACAAAGTGGAACTAGGAGGAGGATTGCTTGTTGGTGGAGGTGGAGGTCCTTGTTGAGGGAGGTTAGGGTCACAGCACTGAGCTTGTGGCACACTTCTTCGTCTTGTGAATACTTGTAATTCCTTCTTCCTAAGTCTCTCCATCGACTCCTCATCCATTTTTTTATGATTTCCATCCTAGCCTCCTGGTTGCCTCCCTTTTTCCTTCCTAAAGTTTTTCAAGTGTGATATTAAGGCGTACTTGAGGGGATAAGGCAAAGATATGATTTATGGTATCAAAAGCATTCATTTGATCAGGTTCCCCATTAATCATTGGGAATTCATGTTCCCAATGCATGCATCCCCACAAGGTAAGCATCAAGGAGTCTCATCTACAGTTTTTGAAGGGGATAGAGTGTTGGGGACCTTATGTTCATTAGGAGCTCAAGGTCTCCGTGATTGGCTAGGATTTTGAGGATGCCCTATAAAACGAGGCTTTGGGGCTTGTTGTTGTGCCCTCTCCAAATTAGTGATCTTGTTCATCATCAAGGTTTGGTTCTTGGCGAGGTCATATATGGCATCCTCAAGTTGTTCCCATTGAGTGTGAGAATTATGAGTGGGATCAACATTTTGTATTATCCTTATTTTGGTATCAACCTAGGCTCTTAGGGCATAGAAAGGTTCTACCTTCCATGATGAAAGATTAGCCTCGATTTTGGCAGCCATCTCTTGGGATTCTTGAAAGGTTGTTGAACCATTTTCCTTGAGAAAATATATAAAGTGTCATGGGAAACCCTTGATGTAGTGGAAGAGAAGGTAATATTTCCCAAGATGATGATTGATAGGGATTTGTTGAAACAACTTCTCAAACTTAGCATCAAATTTCTTAATAACTTCATTTTCCAAATTCTTTATTTCAATAAGTCACATCAAAAATAGGTTTGGATCCTCTTTAGTACTCCACCTTTTAAGAAATGTTTCTTCAAGTTGATCCATAGTCTTAATACTCTTGTTAGGGAGACTTTTGTACCACCTCCTAATAGAATTGATAAGAGTGGTTGAGAAATGTTTCATGACTAAATCCTCCACATCATCACTCATGGAGTTAATTTGGAAGAAGGCCCAAAAGTTACTCAAATTCTCTTCAGTAATAGTCACATCATTACCCGAAAACTTGGGAATCCATTTCTCATACTTAGGAGGCATCTTCCTAGGGTATCCCAGGATAACAGACATGTCCAAAGGCCTGAAGATGTTGGATTCACATTTCTTTTGATCCATTGTAGGAAAAGGGAGGTTTCCACCAAATAAATATTCTCTTGTAGGCTATAGGAGGGTTAGTGTACCTCCTTGAACTTTGTGGAGTCATCAGATGGTCACCCTAAGATCATCAAAGGAAGGTGAGGGAATCACCCTCAGTGGAGTCGCCCGATAAACTTGTAAGATAAGGGATTTAGGAGAAATCTTACCAAATATATGTCATTGAGGAGAATGAATCAATCCTCCCAGACAACGATCCCAAGATGTTATCGCAAGATTTGTACTTGTGCAAATCCCCATCACAAGTCCCCAAATATTGTGTAACAATGGAAGATCTTTCCACTCTCACCTTAATAAGAAATTCCTTCATTTTAGTTATGAAATTGGTCCACCACAAGGGAGGCTTCCCTGGTGATCTCAAGGGATCAAAGTAACAAGTATAGTAGCCAAGCCTATTGCCCCCTCTATTGATCATCGAAGTTTGGTCTAAGTCAAGGTAGTAGAAAAGGTATGAAGTTGTATGAGTACCTTCCTAGAACAAGAACACTTTACAACATATATATGATTATTTCCAAGTCCAAACATGCACTTAATACCTCTTTAAGACACTAGAAAAGATAGGTTGCAATGGCTATTATAAATTTGCAGCAATAAACAATGATATGCCAAGAGTATATAATTTATAATAGCAACAACAATTAGTGCTAAAAAATGCAACAATTGACCATGAAAACTTAGCATACATTCACTAGAACATTATCCAATTGTTAGATGCAATTTTTGAAGAAGTTAGGCCACCTTTACAAGAGTGTATGCATCAAAAAATATTGTTATTAGATGGTTGTAGAAAATTTTTGTAACGATAGAAAATTATCCAATTAGTTTGCCAATTCTAGTGTTAGTTAGGTTAGTAGAATTCTTAAGAGAGTTGAAAGGAAGAGTTTGTTGATCTATTCACCATGAGAATTATTTAAAACCAATGCCTTTAAAGGGTTATGGAGTCTTACAACAACAAATGCAACTAGGATTTGGTGATGGCCTACTTGAAACCAAGAGGTAAGACTCAAACTGTAAGGTGCTAGTGCATTAGGGCCTTAGGGTTTCAATCTTGAGGAGAAGGATTTATAGGGTGCAAGCACATTTGGGTTCTAGAAACCGTTTATTCTTACTTGTATCTTCAACTAGGTCAAAATCAAAAGTCTAGGGATAAAATACTAAGGTGATAAAACTTTAGGGCTTTAGTAATCTAACCCTAGCAAGGATTCTTTCACAAATTTTGGACAAGAATTACCTTGTGAGATGAAGAAGAACTTATGTTCCTCTCTTAAGGTTTCACCAAGGAAGACATCTAGCATGAGAAAGGAAATTTACCATGAAGTATAATAGCACAATAATAAAATTGCATAAAATTAGCCTACTTCAAAAAGATACCATGATATAAGACCCTAATCACAAAAAATTCCATCCAAAATCAACAAAAACACAAGTGATCCTCCAAGCATAACACATGAGTAGAAAAGAGCTAGTAACCCTTAGAGGGAGAAAATTTCATAAGTATCTCTCACAAAGGTGAGAAGTGATGATCCAAAATGAAAATGAGTCTTTCCCTCTTTATTGGAGGAAACCTCAACATAACTTTTCCACATAATTTTTCAACACCATAAAGTAAGTGGGGTCAACCCCTTAATTTTCCTCTAACAATATGCCAAATTACAAAAATGCATAATAAAACCCTAAAAAGGGTGAGGTCATGTGCTATAAGGATGACATCATGCTAGGACATGATGACATCTTGCTTCCAAATGGAAACATTGGGTCTCCAAAGGCCAAGTGGAAACATCCGATGGTGAAAGAGTGTGAAGTGAGGTGTCACCTCACCCAAATCCATTTCAATCATCTTTGGTACCCATCTATCCACCAATATCCTAGCCAAGGACGGCATAAAGGTCTAGAAGGGTGACATCAAGGGCCTCCAAAGGCAACATCCAAGGCTAGAAGGGATGAAACTGCATCTCCAAGTATGTACAAATACATGATACTACAATGTTCTCCATTTTATGTGTACTAGAGCCCTGGGGTATACTTCCCAACCTATGGGGATTCCAACCCATAAGTGTGGCATAGTGACCAAAACTTCTCAAACCAAGCCCATCTATCCATTGTCCAAGGTATTGAGAATGTGAGAGCCACTATCTAAGGGTGTTGAGTCACTGTATGACCCACTTCTCTCCATCACACATGCCAAAGTCCTACAATAAGACACAACATCCTGGGTACAATCCCAGGGAATCTCTCAAGAACCATGTCAAGGGTATCCAAAACAAGCCAAAATATAAGATATGATTGGACAAAGTTCATAAGAAATATTATTCCTTAAAGAATACAAAGTAAGATACAACTTAAGATAAAAGTGATGTAAGATAATTCACCTCAATATACCCTTCAAGCATCACAGCAGCCTAGGACCCCATGTGAGTTACCAAGTTTGAGTATAGGAGAGTCTTCATCCAACCCTATTAGATGTGCCACGTAGAAATGAAATAAAATAACCTAGGTAGAGGGATAGGTCTTGGGAGTGACAAGGGAAAGTAAAAACCCACCAAGAGTAAGTGTGAAAATGACATGGTTCATGGGTTACTTCATGGCTTATGGTGTTAATCCATCTCTATGATATCCTTTGTTGAGGGTGTGATTTCTCTTGAGTTACCAAATTTTTGTGTTCCACATTTTTCCAAACCCCTTTATTAGCCATCTTTCCAATCCGTATTTTTTTTTACATTATATTTTCTAGTCCCCTTTAAAAGTTTTCAATATTTAGCATCACTTTTTTGGGACCAGGGTGAGAATTGAATGAGTAGAGCTCATGTTGGACCAAATTTTCACGGTCCTTCTTTGCTATGTTCACTTTATTTGTTATGATCATTTTCTTATTCTTTTATAGAAGCTTTGAAACAACCTATTGTCCTTCATCCCCTCTTTTCATGAGAGAACGGACCATATCCTAAGTTTAGTATAATATGAGAAGATTCATGGTGGAAAGTGTCAAGTATGATCAAGTGTGGAACATTACCCTTTGGAGGCCCCCCTAGTATTACCCCTTTTCCTTGGGAAGTGAAAACAAAAGACTATGGAACATAAGACGACCACCAAGGTGAAATAAGGCAACTGACAAAATTTCCTAAACTAGTGATCCATTATCCAATTTCAACAAAATATCCTCTTCTACATTCCCGAAAAATTAATTGCAACACTTTGAATGAAAGAAGGAATAACATATTGTTAGAATATGAAATATGTGTGCTTGTTTTAACATTGAAAATACCCTTGTCACCCAACCATAGGCTGAAGCCACCCTTCAAGCACCTTAGCCTTGACAGAGAATCACTTCAGAAGAAAACCCTAGGCTAGAGAGACAAACAAAGGGTAGCGCACCTTTCCTCAAGGAAATCACATCAACAAAGGCTGATCAAATGTTCCAAAACCTATCCAAGAGATTGTCCAAGCCATAACGTAGCTGCTAGATGCAGCAACTGCACCAACAACTCTCCTCCAAACCTGCGCACAAGACTGCAACTGCACTGCGCAAAACTGGCTCTTTGCAACTGCTGAGATGTGTCAAATGAGAGACTGGCGCCCTGTATTTATAGTGGTTCTGGCAGACTTACTGGGGCCGACTTCTCCTTCTAGGTTCCTGTTTTTTTAGTATATTATTATTATTTCTGGTCGACTTCTTCTCTTGGAGGCTAATAACCTAATATAAATTATCTTCTTGAGCCTACAAGTCTTCTAGGGTTAGTAGCCAAATCATTGGGGTTTCTTCTTGCTTCCCGGAGTATTCTATTCTCGCCAGGTTCACATGTGGAGGTAAATACCTCCCGCATCTACCATAATATCAACACTCCCTCCTAGCTAGGGAGGTATTACAGGTAATGGTCTTGAGCATAAAAACATACCATTCACCCGGTAGCATCAACATAGTTGTATAGACTAGATCATGACTAGATCATGAGCACCATCATCATCATCAGTGTCATCAGTTGCATTATCTCTCGAAACCATACTCTATCTGAGTAATTAGACACGATGCTCACTCCACAGAGTGATACAAGAGCCATTCTTCTAGTTTAGAAGAGTAAATGATCTGAACCATTTTCCATCTGGCAAATCTCTATTCATCATTCATCTGGTTGATGATTATCTCCAATAAACTGTTGATAGTCTTCAATACAATCAGAACAAAAATAGAACACAACTGTGTCTATCCATAGTAGTACATAACTACAATCTAGTGGTACACTACCACACCAAGTAACACACAAGTACTTGATCAACAACATATAGTCACGAACAGTGGAACATATCTACCACAGTAGTATACATCTACTATCATACATTCTTCATAACAAACATCTGATAACAACCTACACATAAACAATGTTATGATATAAATTGAATCATATGGGCCAATATTTCACTCACATCTGTGAGATCTGAAAGAATATCTGCCCTCAAAGTAGAACAATGAGATATCTGGACTATTCTTCTCAAGCAAGGAAGAATAATTGTCTTGTCTTCTGAACCTGGACTATTCCCCACCCTGGGCCATTCTTCCTACACTAATCAAAGTGCACCCTAGAGAGAATGTATAAACCCTAAGGAATTTTGATCTTGGACCATTCCCCACCCTGGGCCATTCCTCCTACACTAATCAAAGTGCACCCTTGAGAGAATGTATAAACCCTAAGGAATGTCTGTCCCTGATTGCTGAGCCTGGACCATTCCCCACCCTGGGCCATTCCTCCTACACTAATCAAAGTGCACCCTGGAAAGAATGTATAAACCCTAAGGAATGACTGTCCAGACCATTTCCTCTGTTAACCACAAGAGGAAAAGATTGTCCTGTATCAACCTCCAAAACAGACCATTCCTCATGTTAACAACAATGAGAAATCATTGTCCGGTGAGGCAGACCAGTCTTCTTGAGTAACCCTCAAGAAGAGAAACTCCCCTAGACCACTCCCCATGTTAACCACAATGGGAAGTCGTTGTATATGATACATCAACAATCTGGACCATTTCCCATGTTAACCACAATGGGAAATCGTTGTCTGTCAGAAATCTCAATCCACTTTCCGAACAGGAAAGCATCTATCCAAGATGGACTATTTTTCAATCTTGAAAATGAATGTCCTCAATAATATTTTCAGTTCTCCCTCCCAACTTGGGAGTCATTTCTTCCTTTTTCAATAAGGAGGTTGTCTCCACGAGCTCTAGCTTGAGTACGCAAACTCTTTTATCTTGGATAGAAGCTTTACCAAAATGTCTGCTTATCTGCTCATCTGTGGAGATATGTATTGGAGAACCACTTTCTCCTTTCTGGACTTCATCATGGATAATGTAATGCTTGATTTCAAATGTACTTTAGTCTGGAACATTGTGAAGGCTTCATGTATCTATGAACAATAGAGTATATTATTGTTGGAAAATTGGAACATATCCATGTGGCACTTCTTCTGTCATCATGAGATCTGATCTACTGAGTAATCATCTTGATGTTATAGGAAATCTTCACCATGCTTTTGTTGTGCACTGGAGGTTCTCCACCAAGTTATCTTCTTCTATATGCATACAAGGGTCTCTTTCTGGTATGCCTCAAAGTCTTGAGATTGCTCTTCATATTCTCTTTATTCAATTTCTCTAGAGAACATTCTTTGTATTCATATGATGTAGAACTCCAACTTATGGATGTTGCGGATGATATAATGACTCATGTAGAGATAAGTCTGGTTTACTGGAACACGTAATCATCATAGTCTTCTCCCTCCATCTGGGAGAACCTCTAGTTTTGGATCTCGCAATGCTTTCATTCATAAGTCTTCCATACATTGTTCTTCATCACGACTTTTAGTTCCTCTGCTTGATTCATTTTATCGAGTTTACATCAGGTTGACAATCTTGTGATTATTGATATAATGACTAGTTGTTCTGGCTTCTCTTTCTTTCTTGGAATATTCATGTGTTTCTTTAGTTCTCGGGTCCATGGAGTTTCTTATAGATTTCATGCCCTAAAGATTCCATCATAGGATCACGGATGTGGATGGACAACCAGGGATACTTTAAGGCTTCTCTTTTGAAGAATACATATTGTCTTTCATGACTTCTATTATGGATATATACTTCATTATATTCAATGAATCATAGGATTAGCTCCCTCCTAATCCTTGCTTCATGTATGAGTGTATAGAATCGACTCCCTCCGTCTAACAGAGTCCACGCTTCCATCTGCATCCTTATTGTCTTCTGTAATATATAATTGGCTCTCTTGTCCAACAGAGTCCACGCTTCCATCTTGTTGTCTTCTACAAAACGCCATAAGTCTTTTTCCAATTTCCTCTTGATTGTTGACTTCTTTTTGTCTTTTCTTCTTCTAAGTTTCTTCATGATTGATTCGGCTTATCTTGTAATATCTTCCACATGATTTGAATTTCATCCTTTCATGTGTATTATCTAATGATATCCATTCTTATCTTGTTGTTCTTCCATAGGTATATTTCTTCTTGGAACACATTATCTTCCAAGATATAGATATACAAGATATGTACAAAGACGATGCAAACAAGATATGTACAAGAAATAAGAAGAGTTTTGTTACCTTTAGAAGAAGAAGTCTCTTCCATCCTGCTTAGTCTTCCTTGTAGGTTTCTTTTCTTCGGCAATTGATGCTTCCTGTTTCTACTTCCTTTTCTTTAGCTCGGGACAATGATTCTTGTGGTGACCATACTTTTGACAGTTGAAGCATTGTACTTCTGAAATGTCTTTCTCTTGATTTGGCTTCCTCCTTGAACCAAACTTCCTTTTGTTCCTAAAGTTCTTGAATCTTGCTGTGAAGGCTTGATCATTGTACTTCTTTTGGGGTTTCTCTTTTGCACCGATCCTTCATTCTTCTTGAGCACAACAAGTCCAAAGTTTTTCAAATGTCAGATACTCCTTTCTTGTGTTCATGCTTGCATCAAATGCATCCCACATCTTGGGAAGACCGTTGAGTACTATGTTTACCAACTCCTTCTCTGAGATGATATCTTCAATAGCTTGTAGTTGATGTTTTTAACTGAGATATTCTCACAAAATATGATGTTATGCTATCCTCATCATTCATCTTCATGTCACGGAGCTCATTCTTCAGACTCATAACTTGTCCAATGTTTCTGACCGAGAAGAGATTTGTTAGGGAATCGTACATCTTCTTCGATGAGTCAATATGGGAGATGTAGGGTATCAAGTGGTATTTTATAGATTCCACTATGACACTCATAGCATTGATATCATTGTCTTTGAACTTCTCCATAACTGCAACGTTCTGCGGTTCCTTCTCTTTTCCTTCTTCAAACTCTGGCTTCACGATCTTTCCTTTCATGATATCCAACACTTGGCAAGGATGAGGTCAATCCTTGTCTTCCATGCTCTGAAGTTAGACACTCCATCTAACTTTTTCTCTGACTTCATATAATAAGTCATGGCTTCTTTGGCTTGTTCAAACCCTAGATTTGACCACAAAATCAAACTTCATGTCTTGGCTTGCTGGGAGTATCAGGAGATGCGCTAGGCTAGAGTGCACTGATATATTCAAAGATTAGGTCAATTCATTCACTTAAGGTTCCTCAACAAGAGGATTAGGGTTTCTTCAACTTCTCTTGCTAGTAACCCTAGTGGCAGTGTCTTGGAAGCTGCTTCGGCTAGTAACCCTAGCAACAGTTCCTCAACGAGCTCAATATCCTAGCGTCTATGTTTCCTTCTAGCGTTTATACTGAATGAAGGAGGTGTGGGCCCATAACATGTTAGAATATGAAATATGTGTGCTCATTTTACCATTGAAAATACCCTTGTCACCCAACCATAGGCCAAAGCCACCCTCCAAGCACCTTAACCTTGACATAGAATCACTTCGGAAGAAAAACCTAGGCTAGATAGCCAAACAAAGGGTAGCGCACCTTTCCTCAAGGATAGCACATCAACAAAGGCTGATCAGATGTTCCAAATCCTAGCCAAGAGATAGTCCAATCCATAACGTAACTGCTAGCTGCAACAACTACACCAACAACTCTCCTCCAAACCTGTGCACAAGACTGCAAATGCACTGTGCATAATTGGCTCTCTTCAACTGGTGAGATGTGTCAAATGAGAGACTGGTGTTCTGTATTTACAGTGGTTCTGGTAGACTTACTGGGGCTGACTTATCCTTCTAGGTTCCTGTCTGTTCAGTATATTATTATTATTTCTAGCCAACTTCTTCTCTTCGAGGCTAATAACCTAATATAAATTATCTTCTTGAGCTGACAAGTCTTCTAGGGTTATTATCCAACTCATTAGGGTTTCTTCTTGCTTCCTGGAGTATTCTATTCTCGTCAGGTTCACACGTGGAGGTAAATACCTCCCACAAATATCATAATATCAATACATACCTCATGGTGACAATATATTACCATCTCCCATACTCTATATTTCTTGAATGTGATGAGCCTTTGTTGATCCAAATGGGAGGAAAATGAATGAGGGTGTTAGGCTTCCATCTGTGGACATGCTGATAATTTTCATCATGGTGTAGATCATGTTTTCCATTTTTGGCCTCGAGACGTAATATCCTCTAGTTACCCATAGGCAT
>ML781153.1:1038859-1057071 GCA_009831015.1 Picea engelmannii | reverse complement strand
GGGGGGGGGTAGCATATGGATCCAACATGGGGACATGTGCTCACTAAAGGGCCTATGAGAACCTCAAGATATCTAGTTTTCCAAGACCTGCAATCTTAAGCCGACTTAAACCAACAAATAACTTTAGAAGCATCTTTTTATGGATGTGATCCACCAAATTTCAGTGATAAAAAAGCCATGTTGAAAGAAAAAATTTCCTTAGCTACAAAGAAAAAATTTAATTTCATAACATGTGTTCAAAATCAGAATGCAACATGTATATATGAAAATTCAGGACTACACTAGCATGCATGCATGATGCAAGATATATATATATATATATTAATGCAATGCAAAGTGAAAATGCCTAACATACCTACCCTAATATAAGTTAGTTGAAGAAGTCATGTCTCTTCCCCATGATGGGTCTTGAGGAGGGACCCAATAACCGGTTGTGGATGTATCCTTCCCTGCAATGTGGATAGGTAGTAGGAGTAATTGATGTACTTCTTATCAATCTTGTAGGGACCCAACCAAAATTTTCCAAACTCCTTTTTGTGTATCAGGTTGGACCTTGTCCCACTCTAAGACCAAATATCCTTATTTTTAATCCCCTCCTTTTAGGTTAAATGCTTATTTTATTACCCTGGTATATTGTTTCGAGGGAGGGGCGTGAGATTATGTTGTGAGAACATAATATTGGATCAGTCTAATAAATAACTCTTTATCATCCTTCTTCAATATTTTGACAGATCCAATTTCCTTATCTTTATACTTGTCTAGTTGTTGTTGGTAATATTCCTTCTTAGGCCATTATATAACATCAAAATATTCTTCTTGGGTGAAAGGAAGGTCAATTGGGAAAAAACATGCAAGGGATATTGATTAAGGGATTCTAAACTAGGATTCCCATGGACGGTAGGTTGTAACACGTGAATCAAAACACTACTAAATAGCATAGAAGGTTCTGTGTCGCAACTCATTAGGGTCGATCCTAAGGAAACATGAAATAGGAAATGGATAATGAAAAAAAGCATGGAGGGGGAAATCTAACCTATGTTCCAGTTTCAAGATCATTACCTATCAAAAAAAATCGACATGGAAGAAAACATACCAAAAACATATCTCCAAAGTCTTGTATATAATACCAAAAACACTTACCCAGAAGTTAATAAGTCCAATATAGAAATATATGATAAAGACAAGTATTAAGGGAAAACAAAAATTGAAAACAAGAATCCCTAAAAGTAAAATATGTACAAAGGACCGCATAGCCTTGTGACTTATGCATAGTAGTGCTCCAGGTAGAGCCCATTGCTAGGCTCAAGCCAAGGGTTTTGTTGGTAGCCAAGTAGTAAGGCTTCCAGTTCAGGAGGAAATCGAAGATCCATAATCATATCTTCAAGGATGAACTCATCTGAAGGAAACTCAACATCCATGAAACCAGGGCTCAACAACTCAAAAATACCAGGTGTTGTGTTGGTTTTGTCACTTGGGTGATAAAAAAAACAACACTTGCATGTCTAGATAAGCTTGCTAGAAAATACAAAAATTTGTGAGTGGGTTAGACAAACTAATAAACACATATGAAAACAAATAAATAAAACTGAAAACAACTAAGAAATAAATGTTAGAAATCTTGAGAAAATTAGAACCATGAAAATCAAACAATGAACAACATAATGTTGTCAATGGATCAATAGATTAGTTTGAAAAACACCGTAGAGAAAGGTAGGGACTTATGAGTCCCCTCTTCCTCCTTGGGAGGGTTCTTGAGTTCGGTAATTGAGAGGGAGAAATGGAAAATGGTGAAGAAAAAAAATGCCTATTCCCTCAAGAGGTTAGTGGAATGGCCTATTGCAATGGTACTTGAAGGCTTCCAGGAGAAAAGAGGATTCTCAAAGAAGAATTCTTGCAACATAAAAATACTTTGAAGATATTGGTTTCTTAGCACACCCATAGCTCTTATTTATAACATTCATTCATGGCAAAATGTAATTGGTTCGTAGTGTGAACAAGGGGCCTTTTAGGGCACCCTCTAGCCCTTGACCATCCCCCAAGCTAGATTTTGCTTAGATATGAGTGTCAAATTGTGTTGCGGGTCAGACTAGAAGTGGTTGAGGGGCTGACAAGATCCATAAATGCATCGTTCATAGAATTACGTGGATTTTCTCGTAGACAGTCGCACATTTTGTGCATAGTGCGTGTTGATGGTTGTGTTGTCCGCGCATGCTGCGTATTATGTGCACGCCTCCTTTGGTGAATCTGCGCACTTCAATTTTTGACCCAATTATATAGTTTTTTTTCCTTCTGGATGAATTTTGGTGTTGTAGGTGGACTAATTGCTGTTGGCATTGATATTTTTCCTTAACCATTGCATGTAATGTTGCAAACGTTTTTTTGGTGATAACAGATGCCCTCTGATGTGTGAGGTTAGGAGCATATGTATAGCCGAAATAAATCATTGTTTCTTTTGTTGAGAGTACCATTGTAAGGAAGAATGAAGAACTACAAGAGCGATCCGCTGGAGGGAGAGGGAAAATTGTGGGAACCAAACCTTTAGCTAGGGAGAGAAAAGAAAATATGTGTACAAACGAGGCATACATGCCCCATAATCGTGTCATGAAACTAAAACGTCGGACTGTAACTGTTGATGAATTCTGATGTAGATAACTGCAATTCCCTCGGGGGTGGTTGATAAAGACATACGACATTTCCGAATGGTGAGCGAACTCTGAAGTGAGGCAAGGATGACTGTAAGAATTTTCCATGACTTGTAGGAATTGATGGCCTAACAAATTCATAGGTCTTCGGCTGGTATGAAACAACTGCAATAGTCGCATAGTAATACCCACCGTAACATGAGATTTTGCTAAAGTCGAATGTTATGGGGGTCAATGGAATCAGAGAGCAATGATGATTCTCTCTATGTCGTCTGAGACTCCTCATTGAAAAGGTAATGAGAGTCAAGATACTGTCACCCTTATGGAAACTATGCCAATGTCGGCAGGAAGGGAGATATGACTCGAAGAAGCAAAGGGATTCTTGAAATCCACTGAGTAATAAGTGATATGAGGGATTGACGGGTAACATGAACGATGTCAAGATGTTGTGAGACTCAATACTTCCCTTGGTTGGGGAATTTTGAAGGATGACTGGAAACAACCGTAAAAATAGATCTAGTGTCAGGGGGATGACTAGATATGGGGTTAAACTATGCCATAGGCTAACAAAGTGGAAAAACTCAGAGATCATGGGTACATGGGCTTGGGATACTCAGGGTTCATGAACAATGTTGGTATGAAAAGAGAGTGGATGCCCCAACCAAGGGCGACATGGGTTGCTTTGCTAGAAAAAATAAGGCCATCAAGGGTGAGGCCGAAAAAGCTAAGTATATGTTGGAAACAAAGGATTTTTACAATTATCAAAGAAATAAAGAAGAATTAGGGTTGAGTATACAGATACAGAAATGAGTGCCCTAGTGAAAGATGGCTTGGCCTGGTAAGGTGCAAGTTTGTGGAAGAAAAATGGTGGAGGGTGGGGGCCCCATGGGTAGGTTTATGTATTAGGTAAATGGATGAAGGACAATCTACAGATGGGAAAACTAATGGTGGATGAGATGGAAGGATAATGAAATTGTGGTGGTGCATTCAATATAACCAAGATGATATGACCCGAGAGTCCATTGGGAAGGTTAGCAATATGATGAGAAGAAGTATGGGGTTCATTCTCGGAAGTGCATAAGATTAGCAGGACTCCCATACCTAGGGGGGGGAAACAACATGAGTGTCAAGTTGCCAATGGGAACTATGAATGGGACAACTGATGTGGGGGAGAGTGCTACCGGGTGACAATACCTAAATGTGGCAGAGGTAAAGGTACTACATATCCAAATGTAAGGACCCTAAAGGTAAATGTCATAAGGTATGAATGAGATATGCAATTGATTTATAGAGGGAATAATTACATGCCAGTGTCGAACATATACCTGAAGAGGTTGTAATCTTGGCTGAACAAACTTTATCTATTAATGCCCCCCCCCTCCCACCCTCTATGTGCAAACCAAATACCCGATGTGAACAATATCTAATGAGAAAGATGATATAAGAACTATTTGATAAAACTGAAAGTGAACATGCATACCTGAACGCGACATGAGAAAAAGGATCCTCTGGGGATAACTGTAGATGATGACCCGTGGAATGTGAATGTGTAGATGGTAGGACCAAGATCCTGTCGCTGAGAACAGATTGGAAAACAAAGGGTCTAGACTCCTCTAACAGAGTGTGGAAGTTGGGAAAAAGCGCTTATATAGGGATAGTGGGCCCACAATGCCACCTCATTTGCATTGACACTATTGGTGATATGGCAAGAGTGTTTTGAGGTGATTTGGAAGATTATGGGAGCCTGAGGCTATCGATCAGGCAGGTGAAAGACCTCGTGTGAGAGAAAAAGGGCTCGATGATGGAGCACATTCCAATGGAAATCAGGGGTATTCAGTTCCTCTAGGATATCCTTGTCGCAGTGGAAAATGAGAGAATATAGGGGATCCTGGGAGGTGGTAGGGGGAACTGTCATTGAGTAAGTGTTATTGTCCTCATGGGGTGAGGACATAGAAGGGATATCGTGTATAGGGTGTCATGGACCGCTGGACATAAATAAAATGTTGTGATAATGTGGATGGTACCTCGTTCGCTCGGAGACTGATGATGAGACATAAAAAATGTCAGTAATGCGAGCCTCCATGGGGAGTGACTAGGAGGGATCCAACCGAGACGTATGGCATACTGTGACTAATGTTTGGAAGAATTGATGTAGAGCTGTGAAATGATGAGTATAATGGACATATTCAGAGCATATGGCACAAGCGAATTTGGTGTGTAACCCTTTATTGCGTCTGGTGGAGGACTTCGTAGTAGCAGTGGATGTAGTTGGTGGAGTAGCAAGAAATGGGGTTGCTTTAGGGAGTTGTATCAGATTGCGTAACTCGGGAAGAGTAGGAAATCTATTAGTGGGGTGTCCTTCTCTTTTTCATGGTGCATAAGGAGGTTGATCTCAGGGTGGAAGTGGAGCTATGGGCTCGTTCTTCCTACGTCTTCCCCCATTGGTGGTGGTGGTGTTTCTAGTTGGGGGTGGGGGTGGTGTGGCAGGAGCCTATATTAGGATTTTCATCAATAATCCCTCTGTCAGAGGGGGAAGAGATGGTGTAGTAACCATCGTGGGCGTATGGATATACCATACAGGGATGGAAAGAACCATGTTTGTAAGGGTGAGAGTAGAAACTACCTAGAATGCTTGGACTCCAGGTGGGGGGTAGAAAAAGGGAATTTGGTAATGACTTGGGGGTNATATGGGATAACTGGTGCAATGGGGTTCTCAGAAAATTCCTGAGGTAATAGTTCTCCAACTAGTGAAACTTTGATGTGGGGATGGGCCTCAGTGGGAGGGAAATCGAAAATATGGATTGTTTTGTGGAGATGATCCATATGGAGTGTAGGAAGTTGAATCACTTCCACTACTTATAAGGTTTTATGTGGAAGTATAAGGTGAACTCTTACTTGGTTGAGAGACCAGACGCATCATGGGTATCGGTGAGGGTCCACCCATTGGTGGAGCGGGAGCAACAAGATATGATTGTTGGTGAGCAGGAGGAGGGTAATAAGACATCCCTCCATATGGGTTCAGATATTGAGGTGCACCATAATTAAGTGACGGGTGGCCGTAAGGATTGAGATGGTTCATAGAACCAATCAACCCATCTGCAGCGTGGGACATCCCAGGTTTGTCCTGACCGAATGGTATGAGTCTGGGTGCATTAAGAAATATTGTTGAGGGATCAAATGAACATCATAAACAAATCAACTGTAAAATAAACAAGCATGTGGATAGGTGGATTTTTTCTGCGTGGGGGAATAATAAAAACAAATGATTGTGTCTTAAAAGACGTATCGTCCTTTATCTCAATCAACACTGGACCTTCCAATATCACTCAATAGTGGGGTCTGAAGCCACTAGAAGAGGAACTAGTGAAGGTTGAAGTAATTAGTTATAATGAGGGGTAGAGGGTGCATATCCAAAAAGAAATGGTGATATTTCCTAATAGCCACAAAAAATATGATCAAGGTGCGATTGCAACCCATAATCTCCACCTGGGTATATCTCCTATGTTTTGGCCACTAGGTGCCTCGGTCAAAGTGCGACACTTATATTTTCAGCCTCAGAAATGGGTCATGAACTGGATGCCCTCACAAGAGTTGGGTGACTCAAGGAGGGATGCATAGAACAACTGAACCTCGGCCTTTGACCCTTGACGGGTATCTCCATGCCTTTTGGTGTAGGAACGCTTGACTTGGAGTATTTGAAATTTCCCTATTTATCAAATTCTATTGTTTGAAATTTTGAGAACTTGACAACTGGGGGTTATTTGAATTCCTACCCCCAAGATCCTACCTAGACTAAAAAAATTCTTTTGGCACCTCCTGTGGAGGAAAATTTAGTGCGTTATTAGAAAAATTTTATATGTGGTGGGCTGAGAGATTGGGATCATGGAACAACCTCATTTGAATTAATTGGGTGTGGATAATTTCCAAAGAAGTAGTCAGATATTTTTCAATTGCTTTGGAGAAAACCTACTTCGACCTCCACTATTTCAAATAGAAATTATGTCTGTGAGGATTGGCTTTGTGTGCAAGAAAGTGACAAGTGTGCAAAGATTTTAATAAGTTAAGTGTGAGATTGCAACATATGGACTTCCTATGGTCCTTACAAATCTTCTTTACCTAGCTTACTATGTGTATTTGGTACAACCTTTTAGAATATTTAAAGCCCTAAATAACTAGCAATGTGGAGATATGGGTCCTTACAAATCCTTTAAACTCCCTAAATGTTTTTTATACTAAGAAATATTTGAAACTATCCTATATTTGTAGACATGTGGGCATGTATGGGCTCGTTACTCTGATCTTTAAACATCCCTAGATGGTGATCTAAACCAAGAAATCATTTTAAGAAACTATCCTAAGATTGCAAACTTGTGGGCATGTATGGGCCCTTACAAAGATTTAATATGGTTTCAAAAACTAAGAGGAACCCTAGGGGGATTTGTGCTCTCCTAAATATTTTTTAAGGGAGATGAAATGTCCCTTTAACCACCTTTATGATTCCCGAGATCACACTAGGGTTTGGGGGAAGAATATACTTGATGGTTAAAGTTAACCTCTAGTCTCAATTTAAGTGATTTGTGTATGAAAGAAATAAATTCAACTTAGAATTTTACAATCCAAATGAGCCATCCATGTGGCAACAAAGAAAAAGAGGAGAATAGTGGTTCTTTTTATCCCCTAAGTTCCTATGTTAGCTAACCTTTCTTATGGGAAAGGACTCCAAGTGGAGTGTAGTTTCCTTACAAAGTGCATAAAAATAAAAATCTGAAGGCTAGGGGCCCTCAAACCATTCATAAACATACTTACAATTTTGAAAAACTGGACTGATGCACAGGTTGCAGTTATGATAGGCATGCAGAGGGCACAAAATGAACAAAGTAATGAGGCATGTTTTGTACATAGTGCACGTCTTTTGAAAGGAAAATCCACACACTTCCTGTCATGCCTTGGGGGAGAAATTTCGAAGTGAAATAATCCTTCCTTAGTTCTGAATTTTGACTTTGGCAGGTTGGGCTATGTCAGTTTTGGTACCTGCAAAGAAAAACAATCAAAATGAAGTGCTCTCAAGGCTCAAATAGGGAGGAATTTGATATCGATCCCCAATATGGTTTCCAACCTATTGTGTTGGTTTTGTCACTTGGGTGATCAAAACAACAGCACTTGCATGTCTAGATAAGCCTGCTAGACAAGAAAAAAATTTGTGAGTGGGTTAGACAAACCAAACACATATGAAAACAAATAAATACAACTAAAAATAACTAAGAAATAAATGTTAGAAATCTTGAGAAACTTAGAACCAAGAAAATCAAACAATGACCAACATAATGCTACCAATGAATCAATAGATTAGTAGGAAAAACACCATAGAGAAATGTAGGTACTTATGAGTCCCCTCTTCCTCCTTGGGAGGGCTCTTGAGTTCCATAATTGAGAGATATTCTCTGTACAATGGAATAAATGGAAAATGGTGAAGAAAAATAATGCTTATTCCCTCAAGAGGTGAGTGAAATAGCCTATTACAATGGTGCTTGAAGGCTTCGAAGAGAAAAGAGGATTCTAAAAGAAGCATTCTTGCATCATAACAATACTTTAAAGACCTTGGTTTCTTAGCACACCCATGGCTCTTATTTATAGAACTCATTCATGTAAAAATGTAATTGGTTCATAGTGTGAACAAGGGGCCTTTTAGGGCACCCTCTATCCCTTGACCAACCCCCAAGCTAGATTTTGCTTAGATATGAGTGTCAAATTGTGTTGGGGGTCAGACTAGAAGTGGTGGAGGGGCCAAAAAGATCCATAAATGCATCATTCATATAAGTGCATGGATTTTCTCGTAGACATTCACACATTTTTTTCATTATGTGCGTCGATGGCTATGTTGGCCCACACATGTTGCGCATTGTGCGTGCACCTCCTTTGGTGAATCTGCACACTTCAATTTTTGACCCAATTATATAGTTTTTTTCCTTTTGGGTGAATTTTGGTGTTATAGGTGGACTAATTGCCACTGTAATTGATATTTTTCCTTAACCATTGTGTGAAATGTTGCGGAAGTTGGTGCTTCCAATGAATGTATTATTTGATATATAAGAAAATAATTTTTTGGTTTTCTCCCATTTGGGTTTCCATGTAAATTATGGTATATTGTGTGTTTGATGTGATGTTGTTTATGTTATGTTGATTATGTTTACATGTTCATGATATATTGAATGAAATAATAGATGATACACTGATGATATATTGTTTATAATGTTGAAGTTTATATATTGTGGTTAAAATTGGTAAAAGTGCTCATACTGATTCACCCCCCCTCTTATTATTCCAACAATTGGTTTCAGAGTAGGTTCCTTCAATAAAATAGTTTAACCACTGGAAGGAAGATCATGGAGTACGCTATATTTTGGGTACCACAACTTGATGGTCAGAATGGTCAGAGATATGAAATGTGGAGTATAAAAATGAAAGTATTTTTTACAGGAACATGGGTATGATGTCTTACAATCATTTGTTACAAGATTCATGGGTTCAAAGAAACCGCAGACTTCATCCAAGAAGGAACTGAAGATAAAAAAAAAAATAGCAATGGATTTCATCTTGGCAGTATTACCGGATTTAGTAAAGGATAAAGTGGGAAAATGTTCATCAACCAAAGAGCTTTGGGATAAGCTATATAATATCTAATTTAAGGGATGTCATCTTATCACAGATCCAGAGCATGCAAATTAGAACAAAGAAGATGTTAAAACCAAAAAAGAATAAATATGCTCATCATGTCAGGAAAATTCAAAAGAAGAAGATTGTGAAGAAGACATAGTAAATCTTGAAGCATAATTAATCAATGCTTTAGACAAATTGACAGAATAAAGGAAGAAAAAAAAGTCTCTTGAGGAACAATTAGTCAAGAATAATTCTCAAGAAAGTTTCTAAGAATCCCAACATGTCATCATGAATATAAAATATCAGTTGGAAGAAGTCAAAGTGATTGAAGAAACCCTCAAGAGTTAGGTGGAAGAAAAGTAGTGTTTGGAAAATGAAATAATAGCACAAATAAAGGAATCAGATAAGAGAGAGAAGATTTTGACAGATCATATCAAGGAAATATACGAGGATTGAAACCAACTTGATTAAAAATTCAGTCAACAAGAAATAAGTCTTGAAGAAGAAATGATCTCCTTAAATATCCAACTTGAAGAAGCAAAGAGAACAGAAGAAGTCATGAAGATTAAGATGATGAAGAAAAAAGAATAGGTTGAGAAGCTTGAAGAAGAAGTTGTCACATTGAAATTTAAAATTGTCAAGCTCAACAAGAATGTTGAAGAGAGAGAAACATCCACATCATAATTAAAGAAAGTTGAAGAGAAGCACTCTAGGTTGCCAGAAAGGAAGAATGAATAAAAGGGTAAGAGTTATGCAAAAATACTCAAAGAAAGGAATCATGGTCAACAAGAATCAAATAAGAATGAGTATAATAGAGAAACATCTTCAATAAGAACTTCCACATTCAATAAGAAAAGAATCTTTAATCATGATGACAAAATCAACAAAAGATAAGATCATAATCAATCATGGCATGAATTTGTAAGGATTGCACTGCAAAGAAGATCATTCACTCCCAGGTATGTAAGTTTCTTTTATGGTCATTGTTTTACTTGTACTAACTTTGGACATAAAATTGTAGATTTAAGGGCTTATGGAAGAAATTTTCAAAAAAGAAATGATTGTGGATCCACATAACATTGAATGTTACAAATTCCACGATTATGGTCACATAGCTTGAAATTGTAGAAGCATGATAGAGCCCACTATGAAACAAAAAATCAATGTCAGATACATGAAGGTTTGGATAAGAAAAGAAAGACAATAAGAGTAGGTGAATAAATAACAGTTCCCAGAGATCACAGAATTTGTAGTAGTGCGAGAAAGAAAAAAAGAGCAGGTGAATAAAGAACAGTTCCCAGAGATCGCAGGATTTGCAATAGTGCGAGAAAGAAAAAAAGAGCTAGTGAATAAAGAACAGTTCCCAGAGATCGCAGGATTTGTAGTAGTGCGAGAAAGAAAATAAGAGAAGGTAAATACATGATAGGCCCAAGATATTATACTCTCAGGAATTGTAGTGCAATATCATAATGAATCCATAGGAAGAAAGAAAGAAGTCAGAGTGCAGAGGGATGATGAGTCTATATAAAAGAAGGAAGATTACTTTGCATTATGGAGGATTCCTCCATTTTTTTGAGCCATACAGTTTGGAGACTCCGAGTAAATATGAATATTGAATAGGGGGAGTCTATGTAGTAGCTGCTATGGATAAGAACCATATTTTGAGCAGTTTGAAATGTTTGTAGAGACAGATTCAGAGTAGTTAGATAGAATAATTACAGAATGATAGATTGATCAATTGAGAAGAAATATTCCCATGCAGATATCATAGGAACATCATTGAAACACTTTATAGGAAGGGTTGTATTCATTACAGGTTCAAGGATGTATTGCATATTAGTGGACATATTTGATTCAATATGAGAAACATGAATACATGATGATCAATTACAACAAAGAAACTTCATAATAGTACAGTGACAGATGGTTCAATATTGTGGACAGTTGAGTAACAAATTTATGGAAAACTTATGACACATGGACAAATACGGATTTATGATATCATTGGTAGGTCTAGAAAAATATATGATAGGGCATACTTACAAATTGGAACCAATGGAATCAATGTACAAGTGGAATCAGTTGGTCAAAAGAAGACAAGTAGTGAAAGGCTTAGTAGAACGGGGAAAGAGAAACCTTCGATAGAAGCTATATCATCAGAGGGACAATTTTGAAGAGTATGGTCACTGATGTATAAATAGTGAACATGACAGGCCATGAATATTTTAATTCAAGAAATTTGAATGATTTTTATATATGTTAGAGAATTACAAGAGGAATCACCAATGCAAAAGAAGCACCAGAAGAGAAGAAAGGAAGAGTATACAAGAAGTCCCATATTGCTCTATATATTGTAGAAAAGTTAAGGGGAGAGAAATCGTTAGAGAAAGAAATAATGAAATAAATATTAGAAGCATGTAGATAGGGAGAGACATACCGACATGGGGAGTTATCATTTTTTCCATGATGTCAAAGGGAGAGAAAGAGAAATATCATAAGAGTAAGATTCAAGTGCATGAAGCAGAGATGGATTATTTAGAGAAGGTATAATTTCATTGGAGTCACTCTTTATTGATATCAAAGAGAAGAGGAAATTGGAAATAAACATGAGGAGAGAAACATGTGAAGAGAAAGAACAGAAGCATGAAGATAGGGGGAGTAGCCCCAAGGAGAGATACCCTTTTCTATTGATGTCAAAGGGGGAGAGAAAATCGATATAATCAATGATGAGGATTGATGGTCACAGTGGGAGCATGCTTATTGGAGTATGAATGTTTCCATTAATTTTGGTGTTTCCATCAATGCCAAAGGGGGAGATTGCTGGAAAATTGGTTGTCATTTATTTCAACCCTTGAAGCATTCTTGATACCCCATAGATGTTATCATGATTGATGGTGAGTTAGTTTTCATTGATGTCAAGAAGAGTGGTTTATGTCAACAGATGTGATGGGTGCATTTGATGAAGTCTACATGAAATCCCAAAGGTGTGGTCATGAGACCCGAAGTTGTTTGAGGAATAAGGACACGAAGGAAAATGAAAATGTAGGTAACACACTCTTAGATGGATATTCATCATCATTTCATTTCCAATGGTAGGTGGTATGCCACATGGTTCCTCACGGATAGGGAGATATACCCTCTTGAATTTGAAAGTCTTGAAGAATGGTTGAGAAGCCCCTATTTGGTTAAAAGTCGTTAATGAAAGGGTAAATTGGTTGTAACAAGAAACCCCTAATGTAAGGAAAGAGATTACTTAGAAAAAGTATAAATACACCTCAAGGAGTCTCTCTATTAAAAGCTTGTGAAAGGGTGTGAAGTGATGCTTGTAACAGGTTGTTGATGCACAGGTTGGTTTACTCATTTGTTATCTGATACACTAGGGCGTATACATGATCAGAGGTATGTTTATGTGTTAGTTTTAAGACTTATGCTTATGTTTTTATGGTACATGCTTGAGGGATGTCATGGTAGTGATTTTTCATGGTACATTATTGGAATCATATATGGTATATGAGTGATATGACACATGTTTGATGGTATCTCTTGGTACATGGTTTATGGTTGTTGGCACATACCTGAGGCACATGGTTTCATGTATATCTTGGTTATACGTTTATAATGTGATTATCATGCCATTGGTATCTTGTTGAGGCATTGGTATATGCTTGAGGCACATATTTGGTGTATGGTGTGAGACATATTCTATGTACATGTTTGAGGTACATGCTTTGGATGTTATGGTACATTGATTAGAAGGATATCTTAGCTATATTCGTATCTTTGTATCTTGGATATCTTGGCACTTCATTGATGATATTTTATGGTACATGGTGTATGGCATGATTGAGGCATATCATGAGTGATATGGTATATGGTTGATGCATGAGATGGTACATGGTTGTTTTACATGGTATGGTACAGGTTGATGTACATGGTATGGTATAGGTTGATGTACATGGTATGGTACAAGTTGATGTACATGGTTAATGTACTTAGTTTAGTACATGGTTGATGCATAGTATGGTACATGTTGATGTACATGGTATGGTACAGATTGATGTACATGGTTTATGCATGGTATGGTACATGTTGATGTACATTGTTGAGGTACATGGTATGGTACAGGTTGATGTACATGGTTGATGATTGATGTACATTTTTTGATATCCATGTGAGCGGATCTCGTTATAGTTGGATGTGACAATGACAATGATAGGTTGATGTGACAAATTGACAATGATAGGTTGGTTGATGTGACAATGATAGTGACAGGTTGATGAGACAATGATATATTGACAGTGATAGGTTACTGTGATAGGTTGGCAGTGACATAATTGATTGACATATCAATGACAATATCATTGGTAGTGACATTTTGATATGCACTTATATTTCAGGGCGGTAGGACTAGGAAAGGAAAGGGGCTTTTAGACTCCTTCTTGTTGGTGTTGGAGAACTTAGGCAGTTGGAGATTCCTTCAGGTTGGATCCTGTAAATAGGGGGTTGGAGCCTCCTTCCAGTTGTATCTAGAGAATTGGGAAGTTGGTGCTTCTAATGAATTTATTCTTTGATATATAAGAAAATAATTATGTGGTTTTCTCCCATTTGGGTTTCCACATAATTTCTGGTGAACTGTGTATTTGATGTGATGTTGGTTATGTTTACATGATCATGGTATATTGAATGAAATAATAGATGATAAATTTATGATATATTGTTTATAAAGTTTAAGTTTATATATTGTGGTTAAAAGTGGTAAAAGTTCTCATACTAATTCAAACCCCCCATCTCAGTATTCCAACAAAATGAAATTCTTGATTATGACATGGATTACAGCCTGAAAAAACATCTAATATATCTTCCTCCTTTTTCTTCACCATCATGAGAAAAAAATATTTACTATCACTTACAAGTCTCTTCATTTGTCTTGTGCCCACTAAAGAAATATTATTTTTAATACGATGAGATATAACAATATATTCAATATCGTCTTTGAAAAGTTGATATTTGTTCTATTCATGATATAATATGACTTTCCTATCAAATAAATATGGAATACCCAATACAATACCACAAATTTCAAGTGGCACTACATCCAACTCAACCTCATCAATGAACTTGGAAGTAATTGAAAATTTGATTTTACACTGTTTAGTTACTTGCAACTTAACATCCTCACACACCCAACCTAATGGATATGGTTATACATGAGGTGTGGTATTTAAACCCATGTTCTTAACAATTTATTCATATATGAAAATGACTTAAGATCCAATGTCAAACAAAGTATCTATCTTTGTATGCTTCATTATAACCCTTGCATGGAAAATCTCACTTTGTTTCCTTTAATTAAGAATACTTTCCAATTTAGCAGGTTGAACTGAAGAACTATTACTAGTAGTAGATATATATTTACTTCTCATTGTTGTGATTTGAGTTTCATCTCCTGAATCAAATCCCATATATTATTGATTTGTTGTAGCAATATTTGTTTTTCCCATATCCTGGAAGTCCTTTGGTCACAACTCGGGATGCAACTTCCATCACTTTTCCTCCTCATGTCCTTTCCTCTTGCAGTGAGAACATGCAAGATTCTCTTCAAATTTATTCACTATATCTAAATTCTTATCTTCCTTTTTCCCTTCGATCGCTTCTCGAACTTTTTTGGCTTCTTATCCTTAAACACATGCTTTCCTTTGCTAGCTTCAATATGAGTATCTTGTACTGACACTTCTTCAATATTAGTAGGGTTAAAAATCAATATAATATGTCAAAGATATGAATGAATACAACCAATATATTTTAGAAGCATTTCATGAATATATAATGAAATTCCTAAAGACAATCATTTTTTCTTAAATTCTTATGTATATACTTGAACAATTTCCCCTTTTCCTTGGCTTATATGTTTCCAATCAATTATTGTTGTGTGCATATAAGCCAATGGATAAAATTGTTTTCTTAATGCAACAGTAAATTCATCCCAAGAAGAAATTACTTCACCCTGTTGGATGAGATTAATTTGTGTCTTACTCACCCACCATATCAAGGTTGATCTGTTTGATCCAATCGTCTAGCTTCTCTACATTTGATTCTCCATCATATCGACAAATCAAATTTTACATCTAAATTTAATAAAGGAAAATCATGATGGGAAGACTTATTAGAAGGATTTTTCTTATGAGAATAATGTTTTCTATCATCGGAATATGATGATGATATTGATGTGGATGAAGGGGGATCTAGAGTTTTTTCACCTTCTCCTTCTACTTCATCTTTTATCGATGTCTCAGTTCCTCCAGCCTTACGATACAATTCTTCCACAATTTCCTTCATATTGAGGAGTTCCTCCATCATGGCCTCAAATCTCATTGTAGGATCTTCTCCTTCTTCAAACGCCATTCCTCGTTTTCAAAATTCTCTTTGAATTTCTGGGTTGAAGTATTCAAGTGTGCCTTCACCTAACTTGGATTTGGACCTCATAAGAATTCACTTGGAAACACTTGTCAAAATCTTCTTTGATACCAACTTGATACAAAAATCCTTAGATGTTAAATTATTCCTTAAGTATATATTAACATCTAACATGATTCAAAAAAATATTATTGTCTTGACTATTTTCAAAATAACATATGAATTCACTTATCCAAAACCTCATTAATGATAAATAACTTGTGAGAAACTTAGTGAAATAGAAACAACAAGAACAAGGCACATTACACAAGTTGATAATGGAGTTCACCCATATTGGGCTATGCCTTTGGGTCCACTTCCAAATGAGAGACCACTCTATTAATGCTCAATTTTTTGATACAATAATGGATTCAACTTATTTTTTTACAATGATCTTCTCATCTGATTCTTAAACTCATATATGAGTGTAAATCAAATTCATCTCGAAAAAATGAAACTTTTGACTGTAAAGACACCCTATAATTCTCATGAATCTCATGAACTCTTGGCATGCAAAACGATGCAAAAACCCTTTGGAATGAATTTCAATGTACCTTCTCCAAATTGGAATGCAAAACTATAAATAGTACAATGGTCCAACTCTTATTTTATATATGGGAGGTTGAGGGGTTAGAACCCCACCCGACTCCCCATACATTTGGATAGCATTTAACTTAAAAATAAATACAAAATTCTCATGGGTGTTAACAAAGTGCACCATATGGCACAAAAATCATAGTTCTAGCATTAAATCATTGGTATTCATCCTAAAGGTCACAGGGTTGACACCAGTCGATGCCCATTTGTGGCATGTTACATTTAATATGAGCTTAAATATTTAACCATGGAATGGTATATTCAATAATGTGGTTAGCTGGATTGGTTAGTAGTTGGTTTTTTGAACTGGAGGTCACGAGTTAGATTCCCATTCGATCCAACAAATTTTGATACCCAAGTCACAATGGCCTTTTTAGATGATTCCACGTGTCAACCATTGATTGGTACACATCATTTCCATTGTACACCTATTAGTTTCACTGTCAACATGCCACATCACCTTGACCATACACTTTTCATCTTCCATGTATGCATCATACTTCCACCTTTCACCTACCACATGTCCATTCGTATTGTGTCGTGTAAGCACCATACCTTCCATGTGTCATATGTACCACAATGTGTCATCCTTTCATTGATGCCACATGTTAGCCTCTAATGATGCCAAATGTCCATCTGTGATGTTGCCACATCATCTGACTATACCTATCCTTACTGCCACATGGAAACCTATGGGGATGCAATGTGTCCTATAATTTTGACTTTTTATGTATTGGTACAAATATTTAGAATATCATAAATTCTTCATATGATGTTCGTTTGAGGGCATTCAAATTGAGTTAGAAATCTCTCGTTGAGATCTACACAGTGGAGTCGTTTTCATTAGTATTTGAGAAAATATTTTTTTTAGCATTCCTAGAGCCTCTTGGATCACCCAACTAAAGAAATGTGTTCCATCAAACTTATTTAATTCAATATTGTTAAATTTGAATTTAGGATCCCCACCATAATTAACTCCACTATTAGAGTTAATTCCACTTAAAATTTTCTTATTATTAGTAGGTTGTTCAACATGAATACTACCTTTATTTTCATGGGTTCCTAGAATTTTGATATCTCCTTTAGGGAGTCTCTCATCTAGATCCCGAAAGATTATGGAACTCATATATTTTTTTGTTTATTTGCATCCATCTTCTGCTCCATATGTTCCTGATTTCACTCATCTTCTTTTCCATATGTTCCCAATTTTCGTTCATCTTATTTTCCATTTTAGTTTTTAGGGCTTCTTGAGAATATAATAAATCCTCTTGTTTCAACATAATACCATTCATTTCATCCACTAGGTTCTTTAATTGTGATAATATGTGTTATAACCCTAAAATGCACCATACAGGTTTACCTGGCCTCAGGCCAACTCATGCCTCTTCCTAGCCAAAGCCATGCTGAACAAATCCTCAAAAAACCATTTAAAGCAAGCAACCCGCGCCCTAACTTCTTACTGGGCGCGTGCAACCACTTGCTGTTCTTATACTGCACGCGGGCATCCGCGGGCTAACCCAAAACAGACCGTGGGTACCTAACAAAGCAAAAAATCAGGAAAGTTTCCGCCGGGACACGAGGCTTTTTGTCAGTTAACTAGAACTCTTCGCCATGCATGGCCGAGAGTTCACCTAAAACCCTAGCTCCTTCTAGCCTATAAAAGGAGGGGTAGGGGTACTATTCAAAGGAGGAAAAATCATAGAAAAGAAACTCTGCCAAATTGTGTTGTTGGGTATTTTACCCTACGGACTAATAAGCTAGGGTTCTAAGCCTATATGCAGATCATGACCCTTCAGTTTTAACCTTTAACCTTCTACCCAAAATCTCAACCCCTTTTCTCAGACAAGCACAGGAAGAATGAAC
>ML781153.1:1023875-1038759 GCA_009831015.1 Picea engelmannii | reverse complement strand
TTGTCAGTTAACTGGAACTCTTCGCCATGCATGGCCAAGAGTTCGCCTAAAACCCTAGCTCCTTCTAGCCTATAAAAGGAGGGGTAGGGGTACTATTCAAAGGAGGAAAAATCATAGCAAAGAAACTCTGCCAAATTGCCAAGCCAGTTCTATCCCAACTCTTTAGCCTTGCCTCAAGCTTTAGGAGAAATTCATGCAGCAGCAGTTGGAGGACAGAAAGAAGAGGAAGAGCCCAGGATCAGGATTGAGGAACGGTGGCCGATCTCAGAAATCATTGTAAATTGATTCGTATTGAGATTAATGAAAAAGATACTTTTCCCGTCCCGAATACATGAGTCTCATCTATGTTATTTGATTTATGTTTTATCTCTAACCCCCTAGTAGATCAGTAGCATGCATGCATAGTATTTCCTTCATTGCAGGAAGCTTTATGGAAGGAGCAGCAGCAGCAAGGAGATAACAACTCAACGGAGGATCTACTTCAACCGTCGGAAAAAGGTTGGTTTATTCTTCTCGTGTTTGCCTGAGAAAAGGGGTTGAGATTTTGGGTAGGAGGTTAAAAGTTAAATCTTAAGGGTCATGATCTGCGTATAAGTTTAGAGCCCTAGCTTATTAGTCTGTAGGGTAGAATACCCCACAACAATATGTTTTTGAATTCTTCATTTTCTTTGGAAGTCATGCTTGTGTTTTTGTGAGGAGTACTAGTATTTTTTGGAGGTGTTTTGAGACATATAAGAAAATAATAATTCGCCTCTATTTTATATTTATCATAAATTTTGAATCACCAAAAACAAATATTCCAATCAAAAGTTATGCCACTTATAAGTTGCGTACTTTTTAAGCCCTTAATTTGGAGTTTGTCCTCTTGGTTGACCTTCCTTTTGATGTATTTATGAAATTTTGGCCCTTTTGACTCTGAAACTTTGGCCTGTAGTACTCTGAAATGGATTCTTTGTAATCCCATAGTTCTGACCAAAATTGGATGTGCCAAGAGAAATTTAGGGTAACTTTCCCAAACCTTGCTGATTTTTGGCCTTTTCGAGATAGGGAACTTGTACAAAATTGTACCAGAAAGACTACGTTCTTTCCTGTTTCCAATGAAAAAAGTCTCACTAAATTTTTATCCTTTCTGAAGAAGATATGAAGATTTTATGTGGAACACCTATTTGAGACTAGTACTAGGACTAGTCAAAAGCTTTATCTAGAGATACTGTGAAATGCCAACTAAATAACCTCCAAGTTTCATTATCTAAATTGTCTCACAAAAAATGTTATAGAAAAAATTCTAAGATGACTTGCTTGGAGAATAAAAACCCTAGGATCGATGCTATGATACCAAATGTTATGATCCAACACCTTAAAAATGATAAAATGTCAATGAATTATAGTCCACCTTGAGGGGGAAACCTCCTTTTACAATACATATAATTTACAATACAATATGAGATGATATAATATGATCCTAATACTATATCACCTTGGTGTATATATATATATATATATATATATATATTGGCGAAGGCCAATTTTGAGGAGAATCAAGGAAGTTTTGAAGGAATCAAAGAAACACCGAAAAATAAGGGAGCTCACTAGAAATAGAGGAAAAACCGCACCGTGAAAAGTAGTTGGAAAGTGGACAAGCACCGAATTGGAGAATAGTTGGATCAAGGACCAACCATGAATAAGTCAAGGAGAAAATGTACAAACCTAATCCGCTTAGGGTTAGGGTTTTTGTAATGGCATTGTCTCAGCTTTTTATAAGTAGAATGTATTAGGGTGACGAGAGGGTTGCCCCTTTTTGTTAGAGTGTGTATTGTTGCGGTTGTAATAGATCCATTAGTTGAATAGGAGGTCTTGATGAGAGAATTTTGTTATTTGTGGAGATCGGTTGTATTGAAGGGAGGAATGTACAGTGCACAACACTAGATTTTGAAAGAATATGAATAAAGAGCCAAGCCACAAATCTTTATGGATGTAGACCCAGGGGGGGTGAACCATGGTATATCTGTGTTTTGTGCGAATGTATGCAGTTTTTTTTATTGTATTTTCTTTAGTAATTTTATGATGAACATGTTAAATGATAAAGGAAATAACACTAAGAATTAACAATAAACTAATGGAATATGCGTAATAGCTCTAAATAAATGAATGTTATAGCTAGTGTTTAGATCATAATATCATCTTACAATAGATAAATACTTGTCATTGAACACATGCAGCTATAATAGTTAATGAAGTCCTATTATAATAGTTTTGATAGTGGTATGGACTAATATATAATGAGGGTTGGAGGGCTAACAACGAGTATATCCAATTCCTTTGAGGGAGAAACACATCCCATCCCATGTGTAATACCCCTAGGTCAAACCCCAATGGTAAATGTAAATGCAAATGTACTTAAGCTAGTGAGTTGTTTGATATCATTTTACATGCACCTTCCATGGTATAATGCGCACATGTATTGTGCACTAAAATGATGAAGTGTGTACATTCCAATATACTGCGCACAACAAAATTAAGTGTGCACGATTTTGAGGCCAGAGATCCTTTTGTGTATATGTTGTTTTTTATAGGCTGGTGAACCAATTATTATAAGATATGAGGCTTATGTGTTGAATTAGGCCGAAGAGCCTAGATGCTAAAATCCAGTGAGCATATTTTTTTATATGTCTTATCATTAATATAATACATCGTTGTGTGTAGACTGACCATTGTAAAAGAGTATGGGGGAGTAAAATCCATTGGTTAGGGAAAGGGTGGGGATAAAATTTAAGGTTAAGGGGATAAGCTAGGGAGATTAAGCCAAAAAGGAATATTATATTAATATTCCTTAAAAGTATAAAGTATGGATAATTATTTTATCCTAAAGTTCTAAGGATGGGGACAAGTGGGCCAAAGTAGTCCTCAACATGACAAGTGTCAAGTTGGGAACATGCATACATATGGGTTGGAATTAGTTCATTTTCATATGATTCCATCATCATTCACTCATTCATTCAGTTGTCCTCTATACCTTTCGATGACTATCAATGTACCTATACCCGTACCAGTACCCATATCTGTACCTGGTTATCTTAGGAGTTGGACTAAAGAAGTGTGTTTTCAGGCCCATGGGTGATTGAAGAGGCAGGTTGTCAGGCCCATGAGAAAATCTTTCTAGGTGAGAGAATTGTTGGGAATTGATTCCCGAAGGTGAAAAAATACTACTACATGGCTCTGAGACTTCCTGTCCGGCCTGTTGCTGAAGCTGAGAAAGGAAGTGGGGCAGTCGAAGGACTGTTGAGTAGATAAGGGGCACACTTCCTGGGGTGGGACATGAATGTGGGCAATGAGGGATTGTAGGCTATTAGTTTGAGTTGGCACCTGTGACAAAGTCTTTCCTGTTGTCTGAGATACATCAACCTGGTTAGGAATACCTTTACCCTGGTGGAGTTTAGTCCTAGCTCGGGGGTGACCCACTGCTGAGAGTGATGAGCAACGTGGTCTAAGTATGGGAGGCTTGTGGAAGCTCTGCATGTAGTTGGTGATATTTTCACCAAGATAAGTGTCAATTATGTGTTAAATTACATGGTGCATTATTATTTATGTGTTTATTTTTATGGGTTTTTCCTGTGTGTGTTGCATGTGCATTTTTGTTATTATTTTGTATGAATATTTTCATTTGTAGAATGTATTTGTTTGTTTTAAGTTTTATGTATAAAGTTCCGTAAGAGTTTATGTGTGTATATGTTTTAATTTTGTATACAACTCGAATTTTTTATGTGGCATAGCCCAGCTGGATGTTGGGGATGTTAGAATATGGTATCACAGCTCCATTTTTCAACACTGAGCCTAGATGGGATGAGAAAGTTGAGTTGTAGTGAAATTTCATAGATAATTGATTTCAAAGTGGCCAAATTTCAATTTACAGAGCGTCCATGGTAAAAAATAGAAGCAATTGTGTGGAATTGGGAAAAGACCCAATTTTTGTTGTTAAATTCATTGGAAAATTGAGAAATTTGGCCAAGTAGTGAGATATTCTTAATTTAATATTTGTTCTAGAAAATTCAAACCTAGAATTGGTCAAATTTGAAGTTACAGGGAAGCCATGACAGATGGAGCGAGATTAGTTGATTAAAATTCTCAATTCGTGAATTGAGTTTGGGAAAAATTCATTCCAGGAATTTCAACTAGCAATGATTTATTGTTTCAGACGTTGAATTGGTGTTATTGGGGTGAATTTGAACAAATTTCATAGTTGCAGAATGTGGAATTTGAAAATTGGGAAAACGTTTGGCAAAAGCCCCAATTTCTGCAGTGGAATTCATGAGGAATTGATGCGCATAAAAATGAATGTGTTCTGGTGTGCGCACTAAAAATGCATGATGCACAATGAAACGATTGTGATGGGTGGAAAATATTGGTGTCCAGGTGTGCACATTTAATTTGGCACTGCGCGGTGTAGAGTTCCAATGCGTGGAAAATATTGACGCACGGGTGTGCACACTTAAATTTGGCGTTGCATTGTGCAGAGTGGTAATGCGCAGAAAATATTGGCGCGTGGGTGTGCACACTTAAATTTGGTGCTGTGCAGTGCAGAGTGGTAATGTGCAGAAAATATTGGTGCATGGGTGTGCACACTAAATTTAGAATTGTGCGATGCATATTGAGTGGTGCATGCATAATACTGGTGTGTGTGGTGTGCACATGCATAATAATGGCGTGCATGGTGTGCGTAGTGTTGACAGAGCACAAAGGAATTTTGTTGGTGCGAGCAATGTGTGTATATGTTGTCGCACAACAATTTAATTAATGGTGTGCGAAGAGTACTGGTGTGCGGTGGGGGTGTAATAAAAATTGGCATGGTGCAGCTCATAGATTGCAATGCATGCAAAATATTAGCGTGGGACACAAAAATTGCATGCAACAGGTATTAGTGCGTGAACCAAAATTATGCACGGTGGATATTGGCGCGTGACACAAAAGTAGTGTGCACCAGTTATTGGCGCGACAAAGAAGTGATCCACATTGGTTATAGGTGCACGAAACATGCGCTACCTTATGGTGTTGTTGCGCAGGAAAAATATGGGTGTAAATTTTCAAATTCGTGCACGTAAATTCGTTTGGATGGTGTACAACAAAAAACCAGTGAATTTTTGTGACATTTTATACTATTTGAAGGTCATCTTTTTGTAGCGCGTTTTTGAGGCCCTAAACAATATTTTTAGATATTCAAAAGCACTAAGAACAGAATATAAGTTGGTACACTTTGTCTCTGCAGCTCAAATGAAAGATCCCAAAGAGATATTTATAATGGTGTAAACCGTTCATCAAACGAATATTTTATGAGGAAGTTACAGGACAAATAGTGGAGGGTAAATTTTAAGACCCAACTAACTTCGAAGGGCCATAACTTTCTATTCTGGAATCAAATTTAGGCACATGAGTAGTCTATGGAAATATATTGAACCATATAAAATAGTCCTAGAGCTGAATTAAAATTTTGGGCATGTTAAAAATTTTTAAGAATGCAAAGAAGGTACCTATAGCATTCAAGAGAAAAAACACTAATTGGCCTAGAACTTCAACAAGGTCTAACTAGCAGCCCAGAACCTAGAAAGAGGTGAAACTTGGACACACTGTCCAAAATATGTATATGAAGAAACCCAATTGAGCTCGTACTAAAAATCCAATGGAGTATGTTCAAAAATGCATAATTACAATGCAGAATTGCACCAAGTTGAAGAGTGAACACAAAAATTAATGGACACTTTTTAAATAACCATAACTTTCTATTCTAGACTCATAATTGAGCATGGAAGCATGTGTTTGAAAGGTATTGGAAAATAGAATATAATTATTCACCCAAAAAATTGATCTGGGGATTTAATTTTTAGTAAACCAGAAGAAATAATTCTGATGCATTATTGAACCAGAATGGTTCATATTTTCATGAAATTGTTGAAACAATTAGCCTGGAAAAGTTCTGTTGGCTGCACATTTTGCAGAGTTAAAAACAACTATATCATATCAGGATCAACATATAGTGAAGATGAATGGAATATGAAAGGGGACCTTATAGCCACGAATATGATATCATAGGGATGGATGTCCATATGGGCATTGACGGAACAAACTCTAATGGACATGGAGAAGGAAGGGATGAAAATGTGAATATGGAAGAGAACATTGAAAATTTGCAGAAGGATGTCCAAAGAGATAAATTTTATAATGAAAATATTATGAGAGCCAAGGATTAGTAGGAGGACTTCAAAATGAAGTTAATGTAGAGCTTGAACATAATAGAAAAGAAATTGGATAAGGAGGGTGGCTCAAGAAAATTAGGAAGTCATAGTCTCTTGATGAGAAAAGAAGAACAAAAAGTGTTAGTAGACATCACCATCACTCTCTGAGGAATTCCAATAAGAGATGAAATAGTAGCTCAAGTCCATCCCCTTTCAGGAAGCATAATAGATCTGGGGTGTATGAGCTATGAGGAGAAATGAACAAAATCAAACCTCCTACATTTGATGGTGAGAAAAATAAGGATGAAGATGCAGAGACATGGTTGTTGGGTATGAGAAAGTATTTTCAATTGCATAATTATTGTTCTCATGCATAAGGAATAATTTCCATACATCAACTCAAGGGAAAGGCATCCATGTGGTGGGATCATCTTGTGCAGGTGCAACACATTAAAGAGAAAAAATTTACTTGGAAGGAATTCAAGAAGTATTTTGAAAAGAAATACTTGACTAAGAGATACTATGACAAGAAAATGAAAGAGTTCTTTGAACTCAAACTTGGGAGTATGACCATAGATGAATATGAAAGAAGGATTTTAGAACTATTGAAGCATGTTTCTTTCATAAAGGATGAGACAGTTAACATTTAGAGGTATTTGAGTGGATTTCCATCATTCATCAGTGAAAAAATAAAATATGATGATCCTGAAACATTGTAGGAGACCATAAAGCGAGCTAAATGCCTATATGATCAATAAAAAGCAAGTCCAAATTTCCAAAAAGATTGGAAAGACAAAAATAAATTCAATATGGATCATAGGAAGAAGGGGACTAAGCCACCATTCTTTATAAATAATCCTTAGGGACAACCAACTTCCAGAGAACCCCGAATGATGGAGATAGGGGGTCAAAGGCCAAGGCAACCACCTATTCAATGTTGGGGTTGTAAAGGAGGTCATATGTATAGATATTGTCCTCACAAAGGTGAAAAAGTGAGGACTATTAACAATGTACATCAAGCTGAAACAGTGGAGGACATGGGTAGAAATGTACCAAGGATCTATGCAACCCTGGACAACAAGAAATAAAAGTATCAGTCACATATGATTGAAGTGGAAGTATGATCAACAACCAAACCATTAATATTTTAATTGATTCAGGTGCTAGTCATAGTTATATAGATCCTAAGATGGTGGAAAGTTTTCATTTTCCAAGAAGAAAGCATGGGAAATATTGGTTGGTGGAGCTTGCTACCAGAGCCAAAAGAAAAGTGAATGAGATGGTTAAGTCATGTCCTATGGACATGAATGGACTGAACACCAGGGCATATTTAAATATCTTGCCTTTAGGTTCATATGAATGTCTAATTTGGATGGATTGGTTGGAGCAACATCATGCTATCCTAGACTGTGCTAACAAGACATTTACTTGTTTGGATGAGGAAGGGAACCTAAGGACAATGCAAGGAAGTGCCAGGGCAGTAATTGTCAAATAAATTTTAGCATTGCAGCTGAAGAAATGTTACATAAGAGGGTGTCAAATATTTGCATCTCATATGGAAGAAACACCTACGGATAGAGTGTCAAATATTGAAGATTATGAAGTCCTGAAATAGTTTGAAGAGTTATTTAAATAAATACCAAGATAACCCCCTAAAAGAGACATTGATTTCTCCATAAATCCGATGCCTGGAGAAGCTCCAGTATCCAATACCCCTTATAGGTTGAGTACACCAGAATTGATGGAGTTGCAAAGGAAACTTGAAGAGCTCCTGAAGAAGGATTATATAGGCCCAAGTGTGTGACCTTGGGGTGCCCCAGTTTTATTTGTGACGAAAAAGGATGGAACATTGAGACTTTTCATTGAATTTAGGCAGTTGAACAAGGTAGCTGTGAAGAATAAGTATCCTTTTCCAAGGATCGATGACCTCTTTGATCAGTTGAAGGATGAAAAAATATTCTCCAAGATTGATCTTAGGTAAGGTTATCATCAAGTAAGAATTAAATAAGAATACATCAACAAGACTTCTTTAAGAACAAGGTATGGTCATTATGAGTTCACAATAGCGCCATTTGGGTTATCAAATGCACCAACTCTATTCATGTGTTTAATGAATGGTATTTTCAGAGAATACTTAGATAAGTTTGTCATTGTATTTTTAGATGAAATTATTATATATTCTAAGTCAAAGTAAGAGCATGAACAACACTTAAGGATGGTATTACAAGTACTAAGGGAGCATATGTTGTATTCCAAATTGAGCAAGTGCTCGTTTTATCAGAAGAAAATTCGTTATTTGGGACATATCATTTCAGAGGAAGGGATAGCAGTGGATCTTGAAAAGATAGAAGCCATTAGAGGATGGTAAACACTAAAGAATGTGATAGAGGTCATATCATTCATGGGCCTTCTAGTCTACTATAGGATATTTATTGAAGGATTCTCAAAGATTGCACACCCAATCACTTCCTTGCAAAATAAGGGTGTGGAGTTTCAGTGGAAATTGGATTGTGAAAAGAGTTTACAACACTTGAAGCAATTATTAACAGGTTCTCCAATACTAAGGATTGCATATCCAAATGAAGACCTCATTGAATGCACAGATACGTGTAAAGAAGGACTTGGTGGAGTCCTCAATCAAAATGGCTTTGTTGTATGTTATGAATCAAGGAAGTTGAAGGAACATGAAATTCATTATGCCACTCATGATTTGGAGTTGGCATCCATAGTGCATGCCTTGAGGAAGTGGAGGCACTACCTCAAGGGGAAAAGGTTTGAGCTAAGGGAAAACCATAATGGTTTGAAATATTTATTTGATCAACCAACTCTAAATGTTAGGCAAAGAATGTGGTTAGAATTTATTAGTGAATATGACTTTAATATAAAGCATATCAAAGGGAAAGAGAAAAAGGTGGTTGATGCAGTCAGCATAAGAGTGCATGAGTTGCATGGTACAACCATTAGCATGTACAAATCAGATTTGAAAGATAGAATTTTGGAGGCTGCAAAATCAGATTTGCAATACAAGGAATTAGTGGCAAAATTACAGCAAGGTATTTTGCAACAGAAAATTGAAGACTATAAGCTAGAAAATGATGGAATTCTCATGTACAAGGGAAAAATTTATGTACCAAATTCCCAGAAATTGAAAAACCTGATATTGAGAGAAATGAATAATGTACCTTATACTGGGAAATGAGGTAATCATAAAACTATTGCACCTGTCAAGAGACAATATTGCTGGCCAAGAATGAAGAAAGAAGTTGTTGATTTGATTGCCAAATGTTTGGAATGCCAAAAGGTGAAGGATGAGAACAGACACCCAACTGGTTTTCTACAACCATTACCCATTCCTGAGTGGAAATGGGAAGTTGTAACAATGGATTTCATCACCAATATACCCAGAACAAACATGCAGCATGATTCTATTATGGTAGTGGTGAATAAGCTTACTAAAGGTCCCCATTTTATTCCAGTAAAGCTTACTAACAAGAGACCCAACATTGTTGATGTTTATATGAGAAAAATTGCATGATTACATGGTATACCCAAGACAATTGTGTCTGACAGAGATCCAAAATTTACATCAATTTTTTGGAAGGGATTCTTTAAGGGATTTGGAACAAATTTGAATTTTAGTATAGCTTATCATCCAGAATCAGATGGACAAATAGAGAGGGTGAATCAAGTGATTGAGGATATGTTGAGGATGTATGTGATGGATAAACCATCAAAATGGGAAGACTACCTACACTTAGTAGGGTTTGCTTATAACAATGGGTACCGACCATCTCTAAAGATGAGCCCATTTGAGGCACTTTATGGCAGAAGGTGCAACACACCAATAAGCTGGGATAACCCAACAGATAGAGTAGTGGTTGAGACAGAATTACTCAAGGAAATGGAAGAGAAAATGTTGAAAATAAAACAGAATTTAAAGACTTCCCAAGAAAGGCATAAAATCTATGTTGACAAGGACAAAACTCACAGGGAATCTAAAGTGGGGGACCATGTATTCTTGAAAGAGAAGGCCAACACAAGTTCCTTGAAGTTGGGAAATTGTTCAAAGTTGGCAGCTTGCTATTGTGGGCCATTTGAAATCCTAGAGAGGATTGGGCCTGTAGCATACATGCTTTCCTTGCCTACATCAATGTACATTTATAATGTATTTCATGTATCATTTCTTAAGAAATATATACCTGATGCTAATCATGTTATTGATTGGAATATGATTCAGGTGGAGCAAGAAGGCACTTTCCAAGTACATCCGGTACGCATTTTGGAACATAAAATCAAACATCTCTATAATAGATCCATAGAGCTTGTAAAGGTCCAATGGAACTAGTACGGTCCCAAGGATGCAAATTGGGAGCATGAATATGCTATGCGGGTAGAATACCCACTTATATTTTGAGTATTTTTTAAATTTTGGTTGTATATGTGTATATATTGCACTAAGAACAGTGGATAAATAAGGGGAGGGGAATGTAATACCCCTAGGCCGAACCCCAATTGTAAATGTTAAGTTGGTGAGTTGTTTGATATCATTTTACATGCACCTTCCATGGTATAGTGCGCACATGTACTGCACACTAAAATGATTAAGTGTGCACATTCCAATATACCACACACAACAAACTTTAATGTGAGCTATTTTGAGGCCAAAGATCCTTTTGTGTATATGTTGTGTTTTATAGGCTGGTGAGCCATTTATTATAAGCTAGGAGGCTTATGTGTTGAATTAGGCCAGAGAGCATAGATGCTAAAGGCCAGCGAGCCTATTTTTTTATATATCTTATCATTAATATAATACATCAATGCGTCTAGACTGACCATGATAAAAGAGTATGGGGGACTAAACTCCACTCATTAGGGAAAGGGGGGGGCTAAAAGTTAAGCTTAAGGGGCTAAGCTAGGGAGCTTAAGACAAAAAGGAATATTATATTAATATTCCTTAAAAGTATAAAGTATGGATAATTATTTTATTCTAAAGTTCTATAAGGATGGGGACAAGTGGGCCAAAGTAGTCCTCAACATGAAAAATGTCAATTTGGGGACATGCATACATATATCTTGGACTTAGTTTATTTTCCTATGATTCCATCATCATTCACTCACTCATTTAGTTGTCCTCCATACCTTTCAGTGACTATCACTGTACCTGTACCCGTACCCATACCCGTACCAGTACCCATACCTGTATATGGTTAGCTTAGGATATGGACTGAAGAAGCAAGTTGTCAGGCCTATGGGAGATTGAAGAGGTGCGTTTTCAAGAACATGAGAAAATATCTCTAGGTGATAGAATTTCTGGGAATTTATTCCCAAAGGTGCCAAACTTAAGCTACAGGTCTCTAAGACTTCTTGTTCGGCATGTTGCTGAAGCCCGGAAAGGAAGTGGGGCAACTGAAGGATTGTTGAGCAGAGAAGGGACACACTTCTAGGGGTGGGACAGGCATGTGCAGAATGAGGGACTGTAGGCTGTTAGTTTGAGTTGGCACCTATGACAGAGTCTTTCCTATTGTCTGAGAGACATCAACATGGTTAGGAATCCCTTTACCTGGGTGGATTTTAGTCCCAGCTCAAGGTTGACCCACTGTTGAGAGTGATGAGCAGTGTGGTCTAAGGATGGGAGGTTCGTGGAAGGTTTGCAGGAATTTGGTGATATTTTTACCAAGATAAGTGTTAATTGTGTGTTAAATTACATGGTGCATTATTATTTATGAGTTTATTTTTATGGGCTTTTCTTGTGTGTGATGCATGTGTATTTTTATTATTATTTTGTATGAATCTTTGAATTTGCAGAATACATTTGTCTATTTTAAGTTTTATATATAAAGTTACTCTAGGTTTTATGTGTGTATATGTTTTAATTTTGTATACAGTTCAAAATGTTTATGTGGCATAGCCCAGTTGAATGTTGGTGATGTTACACCATGGTTACAGACATCTGAGTCTAGCGACCACCCATTGAAGCCATCTCACGTGAGACTATGTAGTGCACTCTATGCACTATGTTTCCTTCTGATATCTAGAAGGGATGATGGTAGAAGGGAATTTGGTAATCATGTAGCTATAGCATGGTCAACCCATAAGTAAGCCAACAATGGTTCTGTTGTCGGTTGGAACTCAGAATATTAGATCGGGAGGGATGCACCATGCAGTATAGTGTGAGGATTAAGAAAGGGGATGCTTTAAGGTTGGAACTCCATGAAAGCAGAGATCGAAAGATGGTTGATAGTTCAAGAACTAGAGTTTTCCCACAAAGATAATAGAAGCTCTAGGTTTAAGAGAAGACAATATTTGTAGAGATACATATTCAACAAAATATATGAGAGTTTATTTAGTGATTTTCCCATGCTATTGAAGGAGTGGATAGCATGGTTGAAATATTACCATCTTAAAAATAGAGTTAGATCACTGGAGTGGACAGACGATAATATCGCGCGATTGAAAAGGGTAAATAATAAATTCACGCGCATAATAGATTTATGGATAGACAACATTGTAGTGGGGTATATCATTGAGTTTGCGGTAGATACATCGAACTCTTATAATGTATTAGAACATGAGTTTATTAAGGGCCCAAGGGAAAGGTACATCAGGGCTTTGTACACTTCGATCAAGATATTATTGCATCATAAAGGGGTATTACTATGGAATCAGACAACTAAACTAGCCTGCGTGAATGGGGGAGTTAGGGAAAACATTGAGGAAGGCCTGAGATGGAGGGGGAAATGGATAGAGAAGAGAGAAGTAAATGGAAAGAACCCATTGTGATGGATCAATAGGAGATCCAAGAAATTATACAGAAGGTAAGAATGATGCGCAGTGGAATACCCTACCAGTATAAGCTCAATAGGAAGAAAAGAGTAGTAGCCAAGAGGGAAAGATTGGAGAGTGATGAATAAGAGGTAGAGGATATCCTTGTTGTGGAGCACATTAAAGAAATAATGCATGCTACATATGAAATAAAGACTCGAGGAGCAATATCTAATGAGGAAGTAGATGCCCCTATCCATATCTAAATCAGTGTAGAACCTACAACCCCATGTACGATTAACACATCAAAAAAGAAAGAATTGTTTATAGAACAAGTGATTGACGATAAGAAGAATCTAGGAGATCAGAATATAAGTGATGGTACAAGTGTAAGTACCAGCGGTAGTATAGGTATTGGTACAAGTGGAAGAACCAGTAGCAACACCAATGTGATTTCAAGTCTGAACAACAGTACACAGATAGTAGTACCGCGCAGAGAAGGTACAACATATTCGATAATGGTAGGTGTAGATCCAATGATAACATTACCAAAGTTTCATGGGGATGGATTAGAATAACCAAAGAAGAACCTATTCATGTGTGAGCAAATATGGGAAGAGAAAAGAGTCATTGATGAGGCAACAAAAGTAGCCCATCTAGAAATAACATTCAGAAATCGCGCGCTAGATTGGTATTTGAGTAGTAGTAAACAATCAACAAGGTGCACCAGGAACAATAGCAGAGATCAAGAAGGCACTGATCACAGAGTTTTAGAGGCCAACATAAGAGGATCATTTTATGAATGATATGATTTAGGTTACACAAAATCCAGGAGAATTTGTATGGGACATCAACCCAAAGTTCAAGAGATTAAAAGGTAAAATGAAGTATCCCATTTCTGACATGCAACACAGAGAGTTGTTTATAAACTCTCTATTACCAAACTTCAAATATCCATTGAGACAATAGAAATTTCAAACCCAAGCATAGGAACTGTAATCAGTGATGCAATTAGAAGAGAACCATTATAAGAAGAGAGATCCAACTATAGAGGAGCTAAAGGAAGACCTGAAGAACTTGACAGTGCAATTAAATACATATAAAAGTAGGGAGAAAAGAGAAGCAATGTGGTGTACCATGTGCAGATCAGAGGGACATCACAAGAATGAGTATTCAACATTTGCGCAATACCTGGGAGTAGGGATCCTAAATTCATTTCCTATAGGAGGGCCTTGTGTTTACGGATAAATTCGTGAGTGCGGACACAGACCAATCTCCCCAGATCCACCTGGATCTGGAACAAAACGTGACAAAATACTACTCTTTCCCTAGATCTAGATATTGAATGAACTAAGAGAAATGGATGGTAGACATACCTTATGAACTCTCTCCTTTAATCTCTGTTGTTCCTTGCTCTGCTCTGATGCTCTTGTGTCGTTCCAATCACAACAACACAAACCAATCACAGCAAAGGCATTAATATATTCAATACCTAGTCTATACATGTGGTCAAGGAATCATGTAATAAGATGACATCATCATTATGGGAAAGGGACATATTCATGTATTGCATTAACTGAAAGAGAAATGTACAACCTGAGCCTTGATGTCGTAGATATCCTTTCGATGGCTCCTAGCTCTGACACACACACTTGCTCATGCATGAAGAAGTTCAACCACATATGATTAATTGTTGTCTCTTGTTGCTCTAGCTTCAATCCTCCATACAGTCTTGCACAAGTTCTCCAATCAATATCTAGCTAGCTTGATTCTTCTTCTTGTTCTTAACCCTTTCCATAAGTAATCTCCTCAATATATAGGAGAAGATTGATTAGTTACTTGGATAGGGAATGATCCCAAGATATCTGGAAAGTCAGTATTTTGCCAACCATTCGAAC
>ML781153.1:1010325-1023825 GCA_009831015.1 Picea engelmannii | reverse complement strand
CGAACTATTTTCAAAATATGATTTTGAGAAAATGACAAGTGTAACCTTCTTCAGGAAAATGTTCTTAATGAAGAGTTTGATTTTCCATTATCATAACATAATCATAATATCATCTCGATAACCAAAAATGTGGATAACACCTTGGTGTGAAATATGAAAGACACATGGGCCTGATCCTTATCACCGCCGTATGATGCAAAATTACAAGAGTACATTTTGTAACTTTTGTAAGTCAGTGGGGAATGAAGACAAAAATTGTAGAAATATGGAGCTAATGAAGGAAAGAACCTCATATGCATACAAGATGCAGGTTGCATGGATGTCAGGACATACTGCGCCACAGTTTGGCAACGAGCAAAAATTCCAAGCACCATATGTATTATAATAGCATAAAATAGAAATATAATGGGAAAAATCCTATTATAATAGATCATGTTAGGAACCCGATCTATTATAATAGCATAAAACAAAAATATTGTAGTGAATACTAGTGGAATAACAATAAAGAGCATAAATATAGCAATGGAACAACATAATATATGGAACCAAAACACCAAAACAATACATTTATTGATGGGAAACAATGTTAACTTACCTCTTCGAGGGGGAAACCTCCACCAGAGAATATCTCTGTTAAAATAATTCTCAAGAAAAATCCCTCTCATACCTTCTACTCTTATTTATACTAATTCTATCTTCTAAATAACATTATAGAGAAAGATCTTTCTAGAAGTGAAAGATTCTATTAGGTCTTCTTACATTGACTTGTTCATATTTATTAAATAAACCTTATTAACTAGTATCATCCTTTATTACATGGAAATATTATTCTACCTATATGAGAAGTTAGGGGTTTAGGTCCCTAACATGCCCTCCCCCTTGAAGAACAACCTTGTCCTCAAGGCTTGATATGAGGAAATTCTTGGAGAATAGTGGTCGACTCCTAGGTGGCATCTTCTGGAGTTGTATCTTTCCACTGCACTAAAAATATTTGATGGTGCACTGATGTAGGCGATGTTCACATTGGTCCAGAACTACATTTTGTTGCAACCATATGGAACCTTCAACATCTAACTCCAGAAGATTGGTTTGAGTTTGGAACTTATTTCCAATCACCTTCTTTAATCATGAGACATGAAAAATAGTATATATCTTAGAATGAATGGGAAGAGATAACTGATAGGTGAGTGGTCCCACACGCTTGAGAATGGTATAAGGACCATAAAATGTGGGAGAAATATTATGACAATGTTAAACTTTGAGTGAATTCTACTTGTAAGGATGTAGATGAAGAAACACATGGTCTCCTGTAGAAAATTGGTGTTCTGAACGTCCTTGATCTGATTGTTGTTTCATACAATTATGATCCATGACCAAATTGTCTTTGAGAGCACATAGAATGGTGGCATGGAATGTAAGAGTTTTTTCAACCTCCTGAACCTTCGAGACCCTTGGTATGTAGGAAATAATTGATGGGGGATTTTTTTACATATACTTCTTCAAAAGGAGTCATACATGAAGCAATATGGTAATATGTGTTATACCACCATTCAACTAGGGGTAACCACTGAGCCCATTGATATTCCAGTTCAAATGAAAAACACCTCAATATTTTTCCAAACACTTGTTGACAACTTCAATTTTTCCATCAGTCTGTAGTAGTACTGAGATGTAATTGTGTGCCCTAGATCCTGAATAGTTCTTTCCAAAAATTGCTAGTGAAAGTTGGATCTATGTCACATACAATAGAATGAGGCATGTCGTGAATCTTGAAAATATGATCCATGAAAATCCGAGCCACTGTGGATGTTTTGAATGGGCATTGAAGAGAACATAAATGAGCATATTTGGAAAGGCGATCAACTAACACCATGATGACTAAATTATTTCCAGATTTAGGTAAGCCCACAATGAAATCCATAGAAATGTCCCTCCAAATAGATGGTAGAATAGGAAGTGGTTGTAGTGTGCCCAGAGCTTTTATAGTTTCCCCCTTGTTGCGTTTATAGACATCACATTCAGCCACAAAGTTGTGGATGTCTTGTTTCATACCATCCCCAAAAAGAGAATGTTTAACTCATTCATAGGTTTTGGTAAACTGGGAATGCCTTGCTATGGGTGAATCACAAAGCTTAGAAAGAACCGTGGATTTAAGTTGTGACTGGTGTATTAAATATAAATGGAATTTGTAGTGAATCTCTTCATTGTGACAATAGTACGATGAATAAAATGGAGAATTTTCTTGCAATTTTTGGATCAGTCGATTAGTTTTGGGGTCTTGCAGCCATTCCTGACGAACAACTTGGAGCCAATCTGGTACAATGAAGGAGAAGGAAAAAAGGGATCCTTCTTCTTTGTACTTTTGTGATAGAGCATCATCCACTACATTTTATTTTCCTTTCTTATAAAATATATCATAATCATAGCCAAATAGCTTGGTCACCTAGTTTTGTTGCTCCTAGGATGAAATCCTCTATTCTAGGAAATACTTGAGGCTCTGATGGTTGGTTTTAATTTCAAATAATTGTCCTAAGAGATAAGGACAAAAGATATCTAGAGCATGAAGAATAGCCAAAAAAAATATTTCATAGATTTATTGGCCCAAATGTTGCTCCGAGAGTTGTTTTCTAGTGAAGGCCAAGGGTCTACCCTCTTTCATGAATACTACACCAATTCCTTTCTTGGAGGCATCACATTCGAGGAAAAAAGTCTTTGTGAAGTCAAGAAGGGCCAAGATAGGAGTTGTGCACATGGCTTCTTTCAATGCTTGAAATGATTGATTAACTACTCGAGTCCAAGTGAACGCATTATGTTTTAGGAGAGCAGTAAGAGGCGCTGCAATTTTTCCATAATTCTTAACAAACTTGTGATAATATCTTGTTAAAACCAGAAAATCGTGCAATCTCTTGAGATTTTTTGGGCACGACCAATATTGCATAGCTTCAATTTTCCTAGGATCCACGCTTACACCATCCTTGCTGACAACATGACCCAAGTACTCCACTTCGGAAGCTCCAAAGGCACATTTAGATTTCTTGAGAAAAAGTTGGTGTTGAGAGAGTAGATTGAGAACTTGATCCACATGGGTAAGATGGTTTGCCTAGGTTTTACTATAGATGAGAATATCATCAATGAAAACTAGGACAAAATGATGGAGAAAAGGACAGAAAAAATGGTTCATGATACTTTCGAAAGTGGAGGGAACATTACACAGGCTAAAGGGCATGACCAAGAATTCATAGTGACCCTCATGAGTGCGAAAAGTAGTCTTAGTAATGTCTTCCTCTTGCATATGTATCTGGTGGTAGCCATATCATAGATCAAGTTTAAAAAAATACTGAGCACCACTTAATTCATCCAAGAGATCATCAATATCATGAAAGGGAAATTTTTCTTTGATGGTGAGTTTATTGAGGGTGTGAAATTTGGGACACATATGCCAAGTACCTTATTTTTTGAGTACCATGACCAAATGGGAAGAGTAGGGGCTGGTACTAGGGAGGATAACACCCGAGGCTAGCAATTATTGAACAATTTTCCCAATTTAATTTTTTTAGGCAAAGGTATGATGATAAGGGAAAACATTGGGAGGAATACTGTTGGGGATGAGAGAAATGGAATGATCATGAACACCACGATAAGAAGGAATTCCCCAGTGAGTGGAAAAAACAACTTGGTTTTTGGAGATGATACATTGGAGGTCAGGATGCACCACATGTGTCTCAATTGCTTGAATAGAATGGAGTTAAGAAATAATGTCAGAATGACCTTTTTTAGGAGCATTTCCATTCGATGGGAACTGATGATCTCAAGGGATCCTTCTATGATTCCTTGGAATTTAAATTGTTGTCTCGCCTGTTGGAATTAAATGGTTACTTTGTTAAAATCCATGAGGATGGGATGAAGAGTGTGTAACCATTCCACACTGAACACAATATCACAACCACCCATGTCAATAGAAAAAATATTATATTTCAGATGGCACTTCCCAATTTGGAGACACACATTTTCACAATGCCCCCCACATCTCATGGAACCACCATTAGCAATCATGATTTAAACGTTGTTGAATGCATGTATATAACAATGGGTTTCTTGGGAAATACAATGGTGAATACAATTATGAGTGTTTCCATTGTCAATTAAGATGATGAACTTTCAATTCTTAATGTAGCCAATAGTCTTGAGGGTTTGGGGAATAAAGAATCTAGTGAGGGCATTCAATGAAATGACTAGTTCTACTTCTGGTTGGTCAGAGGGTAGAGTAATATCAGTTGGCTTGGGAAAATATGACACAGGGGGGGTCTCGATATATTCTTCAGAAAAATCCTCAGATAAGGCCATAAAAAAATTTGTTCCTTACACTTGTGCCCTGGAAAATATTTGTCATCAAAATTATGACAAAGGCCCTTTAGTTGGCGTTCAACCATTTCAGCCCAAGTTAATTTCTAGATCTTGAGGGGAGTGGGAGGAGAAACAAGGTTAGTAGGTCAAGTTTGAGGAACAAAGGAAGGTCTATGGGTCTGAGTAGATACAATTTGTTGGTATTCCTTAACACATTGAGTAGCTTCCAACCAAGTGTGAGGAAGAGCCATGAGGACCTAGGCTTGAATTTCCTCTTTGATCCCACTGATAAAACATTCCTAGAAGAAGGCATCAGACATGCCCTGTGTTTTGAAATCCAAGTGTTCAAAGGATGATACAAAGTATTCCACTGTTTCAGATTGATTCAACTTGTTCAAATGACCAATATAGTGGGTATCAATGCCAAAGTGGTCATATAGCTCTGCCACAAACTGAGTCCAGGAAACATACCTATGGCATGTATTTCTACACCATTTCCACCATTTCCAATGGTCTCGATCCAAATAGAGGACACCATAATGAATTTTAGCTAGATCACCAATAATCCCATGCAAGGAGAAATAATGTTCCATTTGAGTGACCCAACTAGCAGGATCAGATACGTCAAATTTTTTCACTTCAACTCGAGGAAGGCGAGGGTCACGAGGAAGGGAATTTGAATGAAGGGCCATATTATGGAAAGATTTATCACCTTCAGAGTGGGAAGGTTGTTCAAGGGAGGTAGATCCAAGGGAATTTTTCAACCACTGGGTGAGGGAGGACAATTCACCCTTAGCCTCTACCAATTCTCTTATAACTTTGGCCTCGAAGATGTCCAGACAAGAATTATTGGAAGCAATTTCAAAGGTCAATCTTTAAATGTCTACCTTATGTTTTTTGGATTCATATTGTAGGTGAAGGAATTATTGGTTGCGAGTGGTGGCCATGGGTTAAGGAGGGGAATGGAATAGGGGAAGTGGGACCATGGAAAAAAGATTAGAAAATGACGTATATGAGTGTGTTCAGTGTGAAAAGAGGAATGCAATGAGGTAGGTGTCAAGGGTGCGGGAAGGAAGGAAAAAAGGTTAAAAATGATAGATATTGCAACGACCAGGGAGAAAATGGGAATCCAATGAGATTGGTCTAAAAGAAGGGTTCAAGGGAGTAAAACAAAGTTTAAAATGATAGGTGTCACAAAGATCCAGGTGAAAAAGTGTCATTTTTGCCTTTTCTTTCAATTTCTTCTTCCCTCTTTTTTTTTAACTTCACTAGGGTTTTATGAAAATATGAATAATACCATAGTATCAAAATGGCTAAATTCTTAACAGAAAAAATGAAATAAATGTATATAAATTTTTGCAACCCGAATGTAGGAGGAAATGTTGCATGGCAATAGATCTTCTCTATTCCTTTTCTATTTGTAATTTTTGCAACCCGAATGTCGGAGGAAATGTTGCATAGAAATAGATCTTTTGTGTTCCTTTTTTGCTTGGTTTCTTTCCCAAAGGTTAGGTTTTTTAGGGTGCCTACAGAAAAGGGTTTTCCCTGTGCTATAGCTCTTTGATATACATGCACGGTCCAAAAGTAGTACTCAACCCAATATCTCAGGGCACTAAATAAGGAGGCTAGACCATACCCTTAGTCGTACTACCTGACAACCCAGGTACTAGAGACTATCTTCCCGAGTTCTATTCTTGGTGGAACTATAAAATTCAGGCGGATGATTGTTTGATCTATGGATGGTTTCATTACAACTAGGGGGTCTCTCGATATACCTGAGGTACGTGGAAGAAAAAGTCCATATATAGGTGTTTTCTGATGCACTACCACTCGAAGGGGTACCAACAAGGGTTACAAGGGTGTCCGACAATGTGATATTAAATACCTCTTGTATTTCATGCGTGTATGCTTCTCCAACCATGGATTTATGCACTGAACGACAGATATCTGTAGCTTAAATATCTCGGAACATGCCTCTACATTGGAAAAAAAATTAACCCACAAATCCTTTTGTTGGAGCAAGAAATTTTGGGAGTTAAGTGCAGTAAGCGAGAAATAATGGACCAAAGGAAGTAGCGCACAACACAAAAGAAGGAAGACCAGTGCGATAGAAGCAGAAATGAAACAGTGCAGCAAGAAAGAAGGAATGATCCAAATTATTTTTGAGAACAAAATGAAAGAAGATATATTACAATGAAATACACGTAAATATTTCCAGAAATAGAGAAATATAGTAATACATGATTTCTATTAATGAAAGAAATGTACAGAGACTGTAAAAATACAGTGAGTGACTCACTAGAATGGTGGAATCTTATCTCTGAGAAGAGATGTGATGGATACTCGCATTCAAAAGAAGATGATCATTACAATGAGGCTCCAAACGCCTTTTTAACATATGTAAAATCCAAAACCCTAACCCATAAAGATGAAAATCCAAAAGTTTTGCGGGCCCCGATGGGGGTAGTTGATACATCAACTTCCTGAGGGCGTAAATTTTGCATACAATCTTCGTTTTGGGTGCTCGATACACCATTGGAAAGGTATAATCGAGAAGAAATATTTTTCGCTGGCCCAAGTCAATGCCTTTGACAGTCACTTGGTACCAAAATCCCCAAAAAACGTCGTTTAGAGCCTCAAAGGGGCCCTAGAAGTTTGGAACCCAAAAAAATACTGAAAAACTGCCAAGATGGAAAATTATTTTTCAAGCCTGTGGAATAGGTGGGTGGCCACTGATATCCACCTGGATCAATCCTCCCTCCTTAGGAATAAATGGTCTCCATTGCATTGAGTTCCCAGGGGAGAGAGGTAAGGGTTTGCTGAATCTAAATTTTGGTGAGATTCTTTCCTTGCTAGAGACATCGCACTGCTTGGTTTGTGGAAGGCTGTCACAAACTTGTTGCTGGCAGGGTTGAATTTGTTCAACCAGTTGGGCTACATGAGATGTATGTGTGTAGAAGGAATATTTTCTCCTTGTTGTATTCTTTTTGACCCGCTTCTGTTGGATATAAGGTGTTTGGTCCAACGTTGTAGTGGTTGTAGTATCTTTCTGTACACCTTTAGAATAGATTGTGAAGAGAATGAATTTTGTAGTATGAGATACTACCTTGAGGCACTATTTAGGTGGGACAATAGTTGGAAATACCTATGGTATTCTGTAGAGATGACCCTCCAAAGTAATAATGACACTACGAGGTCGAGACTCATAGAAAACATGGCTCTTCCACATATATGGCTGGCCCAAGAGAACATCACATACATCTAGTGGGGAAACATCACATAATACCTTATCCTTCAAGGGATGGATGCTGTATGACAATCAAAATTAATGGCTGACACAAATATCTCTTCCCTATCGAAGCCACCCGATGTTGTATGGTTGCGGGTGTGGTGTTGTCGAAAATCCCAATTTTTTGATGACCTTTACTGAGATGAGGTTCTTTTGGCTTTCACTATCAACAACAAAATGCAGTGGAGTCACCTTCACCCACATATATGAAAGAAAAAGGTGCTCCCCCTCTATAGTATATGTTGGTTCTTATGGTTGAATTGTTGTAGTCATGACAATCATTGTGGGGTCTGCGTCGATGATCTATCTTCAGTTAGTATTTTATGAATTAGATTTTGAATCATGGTTCAACTCCTTTTATTTGATCTCGACTACCAATGACTGTTTGGAGTGACATTCATCGATGTTGTGCCAAGGGATTTTGTGGAAATAACATTGTTTTCTAGTGTCCTTCTTCATCTTCCCGTGACCCTTCTTTTCCTGTGGCTTGGAATGGTTTTCGAGAGGTTGTTTGTTAGGTCCATATTTATCATACTATGGTTGTTGCAGATTAGCAGACCCGAACTCCCATTTGTTCTGGTTCTTAAACTTCTTCTCAATTTTAACAACATATTGATAAGAAGAACTTAGTGATGAGATGTCTAGAAAATCCATTTCAGTTTGGATGTATCTGTGTAGATCCCCGTGGTATTTTAGAACCAAATGTTGTTTGGAGTCCTTGATACCCATATTGGTGTGCAAGGTATGGAAGGTATTGATGAACTCTGGAACTACTTGGCCCCTTTCTTGCCGCAATGTGGTCCATCTTATATATTGGTCCTCATAGTTGCCAACAGGGTAGTACTGTTCCTTTACCGCATCCATAAAAAAATCCCAAGTGGGCTTGGCCCCATATATTCCAGACTCCTCTATGGAACATTTCTCCTAGTAAGTTTCCCACCAATGTTTGACATGGGGGAGAGCCTTAAGGAGTGAGAAGGTGACCTTTTCCATGCCAGAGAAATTATGAACATAGAAATAACCTTCTAGTATATTTAACCATTTTTCTAGGGCATCTACATCTATCTGTCCTTCAAATATGGGAATATCAAAATTAAATTGTACCTTGAAAGGTGAGGTTCCTCTAAAGTAGCCTCTTGATGAAGATGCACCTATTGCTATCGTTAGGCATTGAAGGATGTGGGAAAAATTCTCCATAATTTTGTCCCTCTCTCACGTGAGAGCTTGCCCAAGAAATAGATTAATAGAGTCATCTGCTTTGTCATTTCTATTTTCTTCTACCATGAAGGGTTTCTTGGGAGTGCGAGAGAGATTTTCCTCAAGAGAGACAAGCTTGATACCCAACTTGGTCTATTCAGACCTCACCGAGGACATGCACTGAAAAATGATCAAGAGTAGCCTGCTCAGATAACACTTATCCATATTATTTTTTAGAACAAAATGAAAGCAGAGATATTACAATAAAATACACATAAATATTTACAGAAATAGAGAAATACAGTAATACATGATTTCTATTAATGAAATAAATGTTCATAGACTGTAAAAATATAGAGTGAAAGACTTGCTACAATGGTGGAAGCTTATCTTTGAGAAGAGATGTGACGACTACTCGCATTCACAAGAAGATGATCATTACAATGAGGCTCCAAAGGAATTTTTAACATAAGTAAAATGGAAAACCCTAACCTCGAAAGATGAAAATCCAAAAGGTTTTTGGGCCCCGATAGGGGTAATTGATACAACAACTTCCCAGGGGCATAAATTTTGCATATGATCTCTATTTGGGGCAATCAATACACCATTGGAAAAATATAACCGAGAAGAATGATTTTCAAATGGACTAAGTTAGTGCCTTTGGAAATCAATTGGGCCCCAAATCTCCAAAAAACATCATTTAGGGCCTCAAAACGACCCCAAAATTTTGGAACCCGAAAAACTGCCAAAAACCTGCCAAGATGGAAAGTTGTTTTTCGAGCCTGTGGAATAGGTGGGTGGCCATTCATATCCACCTGTATCAAGGAATTTCAAAGAAGATTCAAATAAAGGATGAAGACCAACCACATGGAAGACAGTTGGAAAGTGGACAAGTTGAGTCCACATAGGATTAGGGTTTTATGAGTCATAATGTAAGGGTTTTTACCCATTTTGTAGTATAAATTAAGTATGTATGAGGTAGCTAGGGGTTTCTTTTGAATTTTTTTGAAGAACTACTTTTGGAAGATCGTTTTGAGTCTTAATTCACACTCATATTATTTGGTTTTCGCTAACATCCGTGGAGCTCAATTTGTGTCAATCTTGGAGAATCATGAAGCATAAATGAGGGTCAGGTCGCAAGTTGTGGAGCTTTGTGCAATGTTGGTCAGACTCACCAATATTAAAACCCCAATGTAATGCATGCAACTCTATTTTAAAGAAGAATGAATAAATCAAAATATCTTTGTGGATGTGGATGCACCACAATAAAATCCTATGTTGCAATGTGTTTCAATGCTCCTTTTTTTTGCAATTAGGATTAAATGGTTAGTTAAATGAATGGGTTTATTTGTAGAACCCACTAGTATAATCATGTATAATTTATGTCGTTGAATGGAAAAAGTAGGAGATCTGATGAATGTTATGGTAATATATATGTTAAAATAGAAGAGAAGTAAAAATAACATCCCCAATCCCTTCCATGACTGCATAAATCTATGTCCTCCAGTCACCCATAAGCCATCTCGGGTGAGACTGTGTTGTGCACTCTGTGCGTGGTGTATCGTTCTAGTTTACCGAAAGGGTTGATGGTGAAAAGGATTTTGTTGGAGAACTAAGGTAGAACCTGGTGTTGGAAGATTGGTTGTTGTCATTGATGTCAACCCTAGTCATGGGTTTTGGACCACAAGATTGATGAAGGTATTTGGATATGAAGGAAAATGCACATGTAGATACAACACCCATGGATGGATAGTATACATCATGTTGTTTCTGGTGGTATGTGTAACGTCACGTGGATCCTCATGGTTGAGGAGAAATGAATTTTTGAAGATGACAAAGTGAATTGAAGAAGGAAGTACATGTAGGCCCTAAAGATAATTAAAGAAAAGAATTACAAAATAAGAAAATATCAGGTCGACCCTAATGTTAAAAGGAAGTGACATGAATGGTATAAATAAACATCATTATACATTCATTTGATACAAGTCTAATTTCAGAGGTAATAAGAAGAAAAGAAGGCCAGATTTCAAGGGAGGATGAAGTCTTTTGGTGATGTGTTCTAAGGTACGTTATTTTTCAGGTCATCTTACCATTTTTTTCTATAACTTTTTTTCTAGAACAATTCAGATGGTGAAATTGATATGGTATTGAGAAGACATGTCAAGGTACCTCTGGTAAAATTTTTATCTCTTGATTCGCTATAATTATGGAGATACACTCTGTGGAAGATAGGGTTTTTGACCAGTCCTGAAGCTAGTCAATAAATAGGTGTTCCGGGTAAAACATTCATAATGTCTTCATAGATGATCCAAATGAACTAGGACAAATTTCATTGGAAAGAGTACGGACTATAGTTTCTTGTGTGTAACCTTTAGAATCAGATGTTAATTATTGAGCGCGGGACATTCTATGCAAGTTCACTCTCCTGAATAGACCAGAATTGAATCAAGTCTACCATTCTTTCTATAACCTCTTTTTGGGGAGGATTCAAGGAGCGAAAATTGGAGGATTTTTAGAGAATACATTGAGTAATATTATCTACAGGATCAGAGTACTCCAAGAATTGAAGAATTGTAGAAATTGAAGAAGTCTCAGGACGCATTATCAGGTTCTATGTGATGATTGGTTGATGGTGATGATTTAATGTCAAGTTTTATTATCTCTCATATATTCTTGGGTGGAAGGAAGGGACAAGGATAGCGAGTTCAAATCTCTCTTGATATTGGAGGATTGTATCTTCCTCTTGTAGGTTTATCCCTCCCTTTACATTTGGAAGCTGTAGCTACATTTGGAAGTCATTACATTCTTTGAACAATAAATATTGATTATTTCTCATATATTGCGCATGGTGTATTGTTCATTTCTCATTGGATATAGTTGAATGGGTTAAGTATAACTTGAAAAAGGTTTTAAATTGTACTTGATACTGATTGACCCCCCTCTTAGTATCAATAATTGGTATCAGAGTAGGTTGCCTTCAGAATAGTTTAACCACTGGAAGGAAAATCCTGAGCAGAGATGGATGAACATGAACACATTTCAAATAGGATTCAAAAATTTGATGGAAGCAATTATGCATATTGGTGTGATAGAGTGAAAACTTACCTAATGGATTTGGGAGTAGACATTTGATACTCAGTTGTAAATGGCTATGTAATCCCGAATAAAGCTCCAACCGATCCAAATGAGAAGAAGCTTATGAGTTGTAATTAAAAAGCCAGACATGTTATTCTAGTAGCATTGGCACCAACCATTGCTAGCAAAGTGATGGGATGCAACACTACTAAAGAGGTATGGGAAAAAATCAAGAATATATACGAAGGTGATCCAAAAGTTAAGAAGGTCAAGCTTCAACGACATAGAGTAGAATTTGAAAATTTGAAGATGAATGAAAAGGAAGATATTGCAACCTATCTTCTTAGAGTTGATGAAGTTGTTAATGCTATCAGAGGATTAGGTCAAGATCTTGATGAATCATTGGTTGTACAAAAAGTGTTGAGATCACTTCTCTTGAAGTATGATGCTAAGGTCTCCGCCATTGAAGAAACTAGGGACTTGACCAAAATTACAATGGATGAATTACATGGGACTCTTATGGCATATGAAGTGAGAACAATTACAGAAAGTGATCAGACAAACAATGAAGCAACCTTTAAATTCATAAAGAATACAAAAGACAAGGATAACGACCTTGATGAAGAAATAACAATTTTCGTAAGAAGGTTCCAGAAAGGAAGTGGAAGATACAAAAGTAAGTCTCCTCTCAAATGCCTTAATTATGGTATAATAGGGCATATTGTTGAAAACTGTTACTATAAAAAGAGAAGTCTCAACAATAAAAAGAGATTCTACTCCAAGGATGATGACATCTCCTTAGATGAGAGTGATGAAGAAGATATTGATGGAAGAGAATTCCTCTTCATAACCCAAGAAACCCAGGATGATGATCATAAGAATTCTAAAGAAGAAGAAATAATTTGTGAAGAAGATTCAGATGAAGAAACCAACATTGATTCCTTCTAGGGATACAAAGACAATGCAGAGAGTGAACAAGAAGATGAGAATCTTTAAAAGTTGAAGCATGTTGAAACTGAAAATAGGAAGCTTAGAAACACAAAAATAATACTAAAAGGTGAATTGAGTAGTTGTGAAGAAGAGAATTACAAGCTTGAAAAGACCATTAATAGATTGAAGGAATAATTAGAAGATTATGAGAAATTGAAAGCATAATTGGATCACACAAAAGGGGAGCTACTATTGACAACAAAGAAGTTGAAGAAATTCGAAAAAAGCACTGAAAAATTAGATGAGATCCTTAGCAATCAAAGATCTCCAAACGACAAGATAGGACTAGGATACAATGACAATTTGAAGACAACGAAACAAGAGAAGGAAGTTGAAAATGATGAAACCAACACTCCAGAACAAGTTGAACAACAAGATAGAAAACTAGAATTCAGAAGGAATGCGACATCAAGAAGATCCTCTCCCATCAGATATGAAAGCAATCACTATGAAGGAAACTATAGAAGAATAGATTGTGAACCTAGATGGACCACACCACAAAGAAGATCACTTACGCCCAGGTATCAAAATTTCTTTCTTGGACATTGTTATACTTGTGGAAATTTTGGACACAAGGCAATCAATTGTAGAATCAATGAAAGGAA
>ML781153.1:977500-1005246 GCA_009831015.1 Picea engelmannii | reverse complement strand
ACCCTAATGTTAAAAGGAAGTGACATAAATGGTATAGATAAACATCATTATACATTCATTTGATACAAGTTGAATTTTAGAGGTAATAAGAAGAAAAGAAGGCCGGATTTCAAGGGAGGATGAAGTCTTTTGGTGATGTGTTCTAAGGTATGTTATTTTCAAGTCATCTTACAATTTTTGCTATAAATTTTTTTCTAGAATGATTCAGATGGTGAAATCGCTATGGTATTGAGAAGACATATCAAGGTACCTCTGGTGAAAATTTCATCTCTTGATTCGCTATAATTATGGAGATACACTCTGTGGAAGATAGGGTTTGAGACCAGTCCTAAAGCTAGTCAATAAACAATTGTTCCGGGTAAAACAGTCCTAACTTCTTCATCAAGAATCCAAATGAAGTGGGACAAATTTAATTGGAAAGAGTATGGACTTTAGTTTATTTTGTGTGAGTTTCAGAATTGTATGTTAGTTATTGAGTGTGGGGCATTCTGTGCAAGTTCACTCTCCTGAATAGACCAAAATTGAATAAAGTGTACCATTCTTTCTATAACCTCTTTTTGGGGAGGATTCAAGGAGTGAAAATTGGAGGAGTTTCAGAGAATACATTGAGTAATATTATCTACAAGATCAGAGTACTCCAAGAATTGAATAATTGTATTAATTGAAGAAGTCTCAGGAAGAATTATCAGGTTCTATGTGATGATTGGTTGATGGTGATGATTTGATGTAAAGTTTTATTATCTCTCATATAATCTTGGGTGGAAGGAAGGGGCAAGGATGGAGAGTTAAAGTCTCTCTTGATATTAGAGGATTGTATCTTCCTCTTGGAGGTTTATCCCTCCCTTTACATTTGAAAGCTGTAGCTACCTCTGGAAGTCATTACTTCCCTTGGACAATAACTATTGATTATTTCTCATATATTGTGCATGGTGTATTATGGTGTATTGGTGTAACTCTTATACTATTGTTCATTTCTCATTGGATATAGTTGAATGGTTTAATTATAAGTTGAAAAAGGTTTTAAATTGTACTTGATACTGATTCACCCCACTCTCAGTATCAACACCTGGGTCAGCCCATACATCCAACAAATGGTTCTATTGTCGACTAGAAATCAGAAGGAAAGTTTGGAAGGGGTTTCGTGAAGAATATGTAGAAGAAAGGTATGTTCAGGCCATGGAATCCTACGAAGAAAGAAATTGAAATATGGTTGGAGAAAAATCAACTAGAGTTCGCGTACAAATATAATAAGGGTTCTAGGTATACACTGCGTCAGTATTTGCAGAGGTATGCGTTTACTGATTTACATGAAGCATATTTTTGTTACTTTCGAGAGTTATTATAGGAGTGGTTATTGAGGTTGAAGGATACCTATCAATCTAATCAGAATAGGCTAGTAGAGTGGTCTGCTGAAAATATTGTGTGATTGGAAAGGGTTAATAAAAAATTTACGTACGTAGTGGATTTTTTGTTAGACAATATTACTATAGGGTTTATCACTGATTTTGAAGTAGATACAACGAAGTCATATACTTTTGCAAAGAAATATTTCTTGTAGGGACCCAGAGGGAGGTACATTATGTCTCTTTACATGTTGATCAAGATATTATTACATGATAAAGGTATGATGACCATGGAATCAGATAACTAGATCACTTTGTGCACATGGGGGACTTGGGGGAAGAACTAAGGATAATATGAGATATGGAGAAGGATCTGAAGAGTAGAAAGAAGAAGCAAGAAATGGACCCCATCATGATGGATTATGAACAAACCAGGGAGATCATAAGGAAATCATGTGTGATGCATAGCAGATGACCCTACTAGTATAAGATGAATATCAAGAAGAGGGAAGTATCCGAGTGAAAGGGATTGGACAATGATGAGGAAGAGGTAGAGGATCTTTGTTCCATGGGGAAAATTGAGGATATATTGCATGCCACATATGAGAGGAAAACTAGAGGTCATGGATCCGATGTAGAATAAGGATCTCCATTCCATATTTGAATTAGTGTGGAACCCACAAACTCATTTGCAACTAATACATACGAAGAATAAAAACTAGTTAACCAATAAGGGATTAGTGGTAGAAAAGTTTTTACAGGATGTGGGTCCAGTGGAAAATCAAGTAGAAGTACAAGTTCAACAAGTAGCAGTCAAGTATATACACCGCGTAGAGGTAGCAGTACATAAAACTTCACAATGGATGGACAAGATCCAACTATTAGGTTACAAAAGTTACATGGATATGGGTCAGATGACTTAGAAAATCATTTTTTTATCTGTGAGAAGATATGGGAAGTAAAGAAGATTATAGATGAGGATACAAAGGTTTCACAGTTGGAAATCAGATTCAAGGACTGCACATTATACTGGTACATCGGTCTCACAACAAATAATCCAACAAGAGAAACTACAATTGTGGAAGAGGTAAAGAGGTAGTTAATAAATGAATTTCAGAAAACAAGCTCAGAAGACCAGTTTATGAATGAAATGTTAGAGATTAAGTAGAAACCAGGAGAATCAGTATGGGAGGTGGACCAGAAGTTCAAAATACTAAAAGGTAAGTTAAATTACCCTATCACTAATATGCAACATAGACATTTTTTTTCTAATTATCTGTTGTCACTCTTGAAGTATTCTTTGAGAAAACAAAAAATCCAAAGTCAGGCTGAGGCTATGCAAGCAACCTTACAATTAAAGAAAAATCAATACAATCATACAAATCCAACTATGGAAGAGCTTAGAAAATATCTTAAGAAATTAACATTCAAGTTGAATAAGAATAAAGGAAAGGAGAAAAGAGAATATGTCTGGTGTACAATGTGTAGGATAGAAGGCCATCATAAGAATGAGCGTCCACTATTTGTGCAGTATATTGGAGTGGGTATGTCAAACCATTTAGCTTCAGGAGGACCATGGTGTGGTATTTGAAAAACACATGGGCATGATCCCTATCACTTCCCCTTGATGAATAATTATCAGAGAGTATCGATAAGTACATTTTGTAACTTTTTCAAGTTAGTTGGACATGAAGACAAGGATTGAAAAACTTTGGAGATGATAAAAGAAAGGATTTAATATACACATAGGGTGAAGGATAAACATATAATAGGACAACCTGTGCAGTAGCCATAGTATAATAATTCACAACAACCACTGTATAATCTCACACAACAGTTTCAAGCACAACTTCAGTATAAAAATGTGCAATATTTTGGAGCACCACCACAGTAGTGTGCAACACCACCATAGTACAACAATGCAAAACCAAAGTATAATCATGAACCATAGTATAATACATCACACAAATATAATCAAGGAAATATAGGAGGATTTAGAGGAGGAGGTCATGGAAGAAGAGGATTTGGAGGAGTTCGAGGACTAGTAGTTTTTCATAACTGTCAGAAACTAGGGCACTATGCAAGAGACTATCCACAACCACCTGCGACATGTATGTAATTTTTTGCAACATACCATGAAATAGAAGATTGTCTAACATTGTTGAAAAAAATACATGGCAAGAGGAACCAAACCAATCATAATGTGCAATGTATTGTGGTGTAAAACAAAGAAGAGGATGGCAAGAATATTAACATAGTTACTAGAGGTGGAGCCAAGATAGGAGAAGATGTAGAAAAGAAATATAAGGATCAATACCAATGGTTCGAGAAGAATACTGCGCTTGAACATAATTTTGATGGACGCAAATACAAAGAGATATTCAAAGAGGCTAGGAAGGAGATTCTGAAAGAAAATATTGTGTCTACTTCAGGAAAAAAACCAATATATGAGATACCACTATATGACATGCCTCCATTATTTAATCAGACCAATCAAGAAAATCCTTCGGAATGGGTAAGTAAATTAATAATTTTTTTAGGGTCATGTGTAAAATTGTTGAATGATAAATATTCTTTACAAGTACTACAAATTTTATTAGAAAAATTTAATTCTGGTAAAGAAGGGGTAAAGAGAGTGAATCAGGTTCATAAGAAGAGAATAAAAAGAAAAGAATCCAGGTTGAATGCAAACATTGGAGATTTCAATATGCAGGATATCATACTAGACTTAGGATATGAAGCCAATGTTCTAAAAAAGAAGACTTGGGAAGCTATGGGAGAACCTCAATTGGGGTATTCAACCATTCAGTTAAAGTTGGGAAAGAAGCACCGAGTGGTGAGAATTGGTAAGCGGAAGGGGATTCCAGTAGATCTAGATGGTGTGTGCACCATGGCGGACTTTGAAGTCATTGACATAGTAGATAATACTTCACCACATCCAACATTGTTGGGCTTGGATTTGGATTTTTATAGCCATAATATTATTAACTTGAAGACAAGGAAGATGATATTTGAATCAGGGGAGTACAAATTTATTGTGCCATTGGATCCTTCGGAAGGAGGAAGGTATGTGGAACCTGTGCCATACAATATTCTTACAAAAGATGTAAATCAGTTATATAGAACTACAATGTGTGAAGAGGATTATATAAACCCAACTGTAGATGGCATGCTTAGTTGGAGGAGTATTCTTTCTTGTGCTTCAAACTTGACACGAGACTAGAGAACTAGCAACAACAACTACATGAATTATCTACTAGAAGATGCGCTAGAATGTCACGCACACTGAGATGGATTGGTTCAAAGGTAACATAAAATCCTATTTTTTATTGTCTGAATGATTTAGAAGAATTTTTAATGAAGTTTGAATTAGAGGTAGTAGAAATTAAAATACTATCAGTATTAGATATTGATTTGAAAGCTACACCTACCTGTTGGTGGGGTACACACAAGGAGAAGATCAACAATTGGTTTCAGTGAAAAATGTTACTATGCATCAGATTCGACGCAGATCAAGAGCATATATATGAGGATAAATATGAGGGATTTATCCAACCTAAAGAACATATAGATAAGTGCATGGTTCAATGGAGATTAGTACCACCCGAATAATGGCCACACCATTCATTCACACATTATAAGGAAACCTAAAGCACTGGTACATAGAATATCCAATAGAGGATATTCCGCACAATATCCATATCCCAAAAGTTGAAGGACAAATAGAATTAGAAGGACCAAATCTAGATTCAGAAGATTATGCTGCACCCCTGAAGATTAAAAAGGTAAACATTGGAACTATAGAAAACCCAAATATTGCAAGCATTGGAGACTATTGGGATAATCAAATAGTAGAAAGGATCATAGATTTATTGTCTGAGTACAATCACTTGTTCCCAGCGAAATTTTTAGAGATGAAGGGATTAACATGAGAGATAGGAGAGATGAAGATCCCCTTGAAGCCAAAATCTAGACCTATAAGATAGAGACCTAACAGACTGAATCCAATATACAAGGATAAAGTAAAAGAAGAATTTGACAAGATGTTAGAGGTTGGTATCATAGAACTCATGGAAGAATCAAAATGGATCAGTCCTATGGTGGTGAAAGAAAAGAAGAAAGGAGGGATTATGATTTGTTTAGATTTGAGAAAATTGAATGATGATTTCCTACATGATCCTTTTCCTACCCCATTTACAAAAGAAGTTTTTGGAGAATGTAGGGGGTCAAGAAGCTTATTCATTTACATATGGGTTTTCAGGATACCATCAGATTAGAATAGCACTAGAAGATAGACATGAGACTACATTTGCTACAGAGTGGGGGTCATTTCAGTATACAATTATGCCATTTAGGTTGAAGAATGTGCCAACAATCCTTTCAAGAGTGGTAGTAGCATTCTTTAAGGACTTTATTGATAAGTTTTTAGAATTTTACTTGGATGATTAGATAGTGTTTAGTTTATTAAAGGATCATGTTGAAGTATTGAGGTTGATGTTGGACAGATGTAGGCAGTTTTAGATCTCATTGAATATTAATAAATTTATTTTTAGTGCACCTTTTGGTATTTTGTTAAGGCATGTGGTGTGTAAAAAGGGTCTACTAGTGGATCCTGCTAAAATTGTTGTCATAGTTAATTTACCACCACTGAAATCAATGTGCCAGTTGAAGACTAAACTTGGTCATATAGGGTATTATAAGAAGTCCATAAGAGGATATGCACAAATTACTGAACCAATGGAGAAGTTGTTGAAGAAGGACACTAAGTATCAGTGGAATGATGAATTCCAACAGAGTTTGGATATTTTGAAGGAGAAGATGGTTACTATGTCGATTTTAGTGTTTCCAGATTGGGAAAAAGAATTTCATGTGCATGCAGATGAATATGAAATAACATTAGGAGCAGTATTAACACAACAAGGAGAAGGTGATATAGATCACCCTATTGCATTTGCAAGAATAAATTTATCAAATTCAGAACATAACTACAACACTATAGAAAGGGAAGGATTAGCTATGGTGTATGCTTTGCAAAAATACATACATTACTTGTTAGGGAAACATTTCAATACATTTATAGATGATTCTTCTTTGATATATTTAGTTAATAAACTAGTGTTGGGGGGAAGGATATGAATATGGATACTTTTATTCCAAGAATTTTATTTTAAAGTTTTGGTAAAACCTAGAAGATTGAATGTAGGACCAAAACACTTATCCAGGATAACTAATGGACAAGAACGCAATAACTTGGAAGACAACTTTCCAGATGCAAAATTGTTTTCGGTACAGATAGTTGATGAGTATTTTGTTGACATTATTGAGTTTTTGAGTACAAACTTTGCACGAAGAGAATTTTCCACTGTGCAAAAGAAAAATTTGGTGGTCAAAATTGCAGATTATCAGTTCATTACATGTAATTTGTACAAACTTAGAGCAGATAATATATTAACAAGATGTGTGATAGAGCATGAAAGGCTTATAATTTTAGCATATGCACATGATGAGATTACTATAGGAAAATACGTAGGAAAATCTATTGTGCATAAGGTATTGCGCGTAGGATTATGGTGGCCAATAGTTCACAAGGACTCAAAGGAATACTTTCAGAAGTGTGATGTTTGTCAGAGAGTTGGGAAGACATCTAGGAGGAATGAAATGTCATTGAGACCTCAAGTAACTTTAAAAGTATTTTATAAGTGGGAAGTATACTTTGTAGGTCCAATTAATCCACAAGCAAGAAGATCATGAGTCAGATATATTATTACAGTGACATAATACTTAACCGAATGGGCTGAGGCAACACCAATGAAGGATTGCAGCACAGAGACTGCACCGTTCTTTTTATTAGTGACAAGGTTTGGATGTCCAATAATATTGATGTGTGATCAGGGGACTCAATTCATAAACAATAAAAATGAGGTAATGCTGGAAGAATTTGAAATACATCATCAGAAGAGAACTCCTTATCATTCACAGGAAAATGGAACAGTGGAAGCCTTTAACAATATTTTGGAGAGTTCCTTGAGAAATATTTGCAATGTGAATATAGATGATTGGGATTTAAAGGTACCAGAAGTACTATGGGATTATAGATCTACATGAAAGAATCTAATAGGGAAGAAACCCTTTAGGCTGGTGTATGGACATTAAGTAGTAGTTCCATTATATTATTTGATACCAAGTCTGTGCATTGAAACTATTGTAGATATGACATAAAGAGGCGTAGAGCAAGAACAATTAGCCCAACTTATGGAATTGGAGGAAGAAAAAATCATAGTTGGATTCCATTAGGAGGTACATAAAGAAAATGATAAAACATGGCATGATAGACACATTATGAAGAAGAAATTCAAAGTTGGATATCTAATTCTCCTTTATGACAATAAATATTTGCAGCACCCAAGGAAGCTTAGAGTGCATTGGATAGGGCCACAACAGAAAAAGTTTTTCATAGATGGAGGTGATGTATAGCTGCAGGATTTAGTAGGCAAGGAAGTTACAAGATTGGTGAATGGTAGTCGACTAAAAATGTATAGGGACAATCGACCCACTAACTGATCTAGGAGGCTCCCCAGGTCTAGAAAATGCTCAAAAATGAAATTTTTCGTAATTGAATGAAACCAATTCCACTACGACTGACTCATCATGTTGATTCTGATCATATATTTACTTTCTCAAATGGGCTATGTATGCGAGAGTTATCGCACTCTGATCAGATTCTCAAACAACTAAAAAGTCAAACGTCAAACTGGAAAAAATTCAATGTTGACGTCAGCATGATGTCAATATGACATCACCAAGATAATTTCATGATGTTGACATGGCAGAGGTAGGTGATGACATGTGGCAACAAAATTGATTAGGTAGATGATGTAGGCATAGACCAATATATTCGTGACACGTGGCATGTGGTGGATTTAATGTGGAGGTGACACATGGCCTAGGCATGGGCTGCCACATGGCACCCCGTCATTGGTGGTTATGTTAAAAAATATTGTGGAGCTAATGGGTCTCAACCCCATGACCGATTGGAGGAGGAAATGCTTTGGGAAATGGCCCAATGCCAATGCCCCTACCATGTTTCTTGTTCTATATAAACCACACTTTAATATATATTGCAATGTATTTCTATGGAGGGCGGATAGGGGCTAGGGCTAAGCCCCAACCCATGGTTTGATTATCCATGAGACCAACCACCAAAAGGGGGTAGACTATCCAATACAACCACCAACGCACGCGCATTCAACACTGGTCCTATCATCCACCATAAAACTCAGGGGGCTGTGACTCTAGGCCAGGTGCATACTAAGGGTGTGACCCTATGAACAACCACCATATGCCCATGAATCCAGGAGCTATCGCGAGTTTAGGGCCAACGCTTATCCCTTTGGGCTAGATGTGCATATGACCATATTTGAGGGGGTGCATGCCTGATTTGGGGGATTTATCCTATATTTATGGTAAAAGTGGGTTTTTTTACCTATGTTTATTGGATTTTTAATTGATTTATGCCTGTAATAGGATATGTTTGGACGAGAATTGGTTTTTTGAGGATATTTTGGCCATTTGAAGGGGCATTTGATCCCAAAAAGAGGCCAGATTCTTGGGGGAAGTTAGGATTCCTCATATGAGGCTAAAATATATATAAACAAGGCCTCTTGATCTTGAGAGGTTACTTTTTGATGTAGGTATTTTGAGGAGAAACATGTGTTTTTGGCCATTTCTCATGTTTTGATAGGCATTTTTGTCATGTTTTTGAGAGGAGTTTGATGAGGCATGTATGTATCTGAGAAAGGAGGCCTTGCACAACAGATCTGAAACATGTTTTGGAACAAGAAAGAGCCAATGTAAAAAGAAATTGAACATTTAAAGAGAAATAATGAGGTCCTCCACTTGGAAGCGGGCCTCATAGACGTAACCAACTATTGGTGAACTCCGTTAACAAGTTCTTGTCTCTATTTCTCTTTCTTGTTTATTGTTATCCTCTATTCATTCCGAAGCATGGTTTATAATGGATGCAATCTTTAATCATTAATGAGCATCAAGTAAAAGTCATAATTGATATTCTGCAACAAATAGTAAAGTTTATGTATTTTGAATTCTTATCGATCCGATGCATAAAGTACAATAAAATTAACTTGTAAATTATCAGTAAAACCTATCAATTTTGGATCAATTTTATGGTATCAGAGCATTTGGTTTTGAAGTTTTGATAGGAATTGCAAGCATTGGATGCTCACCAGAGAAAAACTCAAGGAAGGAGAAGGCCAACTTGAGGTTCTTAATACAAACATTCAAAGGAGAATGCATACACAAGAGATGAATTCACCAAGAAAACTAGGTCCTTTTGCATCTGAGGACGATTTATTTGAGTCTTTTCAATTAATGAAATCCATGGTAGAGGAAATTTACCATGAAAAAGGATAGTGAAGAAATCCAAAAGTTGAAGAAGGTGAATCTTCAGTAAGAGAAGAAGGAGGAGTTGAAGGTGGTGGACATTCAAAACCTTCTTCTCCTTCATCCTCGTCATCTACAAGTGAAGAAATTGTACATCCCTTCAAGGATAAGCAATCTAAGAAAACTCATCATTCTTCTGATATGCCTTTATTAAAGTTAGATGTAAAGTTTCATTTACTCTCTTATGATGGTCAATTAGATGCAGAAAATCTAGATAATTGGGTGAGATAGTTAGAAGTCTATTGTAGGATACAAAGGATTTTTTATGATGAAACAAATATCCAACTTGCAAGTCTTAAAATGGGAGGCACAACTCTCATATGGTGGGAAATAAAAACTAAGGATGATCTCAAGAAAAATGGTAAAACAATCTATTCTTGGATTGATTTTATCACTACATTGAAGAAACAATTCTATCCTTTAGCATACATGCAACAAGAAATGATGAATTGGAAAAGTTTAAGGCAAGATAAAGGTAAAAGTGTACAAGAATATACTCAAATATTTCGTAAGAAAACATTAAATTTGGGTATTCCTTTATATACACAAGATACACTCCTAAAATATATTGGTGGTTTACATTCTTATCTCAAGTACACTATTCTTGTGATAAATCCTTCTAACTTTGATGAAGTATGTGTACAAGCCATTCACATTGAATCAAGTAAAGGGAATGTTGGTGATAGTGTTTCTACAGATACTTGGAAAAGAAAGGATTCAGGGAAAAGGAAAGAGAAAGAGAATAAGAGAGCCACAACAAGAAAGGAGAAGCCTACTTGCAAGCATTGAAATAAGGTAGGCCATGATGAAGATCAGTGTTGGATATTACATCCTAAGTTGAAGCCAAAGAAGTATGCCAACCAAGGAAGAAAAAATACCACAACTGCAACAGTTCAAGTGGATCTTGGATCAGACTCTGGTGATGAGACAAAAGTTGTGGCAATGGGAATCCAAGGTATAAATTATGTTGCAAGTACTAGCTCTTCTAATTAAGATGTTGTAAATGATGAGTGTAAAAGGAGTGAACTTTTCCACATAAGGGTCATAACAAATAATGTTAAAGTTGATACTCTTGTAGACAATGGATCACAAGACAATATAATCAGTGAAGAGGTTGTAAATAACTTGGGACTTGAAACTAAGCTACATCCTAGACCATATCCATTGGGATGATATGTGGTGATAATAATTTGCAAGTAACCAAGCAATGTAAAATTAAGTTTGCAATCACTTCTAATTATGTTGATGAGGTAGAGCTTGATATGGTGCCATTGGACATATGTGGAATTGTCTTGGGAAGCCCATACCTTTATGATAGAAAATCCATATTCTACAAGGAGGAAAATAAATATTGCTTCAAGAAAGATGGGAATTGTTCATGCTCATAACATGAAAAATGACAAATATTTTGTAGCTACACGGTAGTTGAAAAGAATTGTAAATGCAAGAAAAAGTTTAACACTCATGTCTGTAACAAAACAATGAGTTAGTGATGCTAAACATGATATGGCTCGGTATGTTTCTAACAATCATGAAGTGTCACAAGAAGTACAACATGAGGTTCAGTTGCATACTTTGTTTACTATTCCTGTTCAGTATGGGAAGCATGTTGTTTAATTCTCATTAGAATGTCTAGTATTGTTGATTAGTTTGCTTCTATTCAGTGGTGTATGGCTGCTAACTACGACAAATAATGTAGATGATTGTGCAATTGATGGGATGTTTACTTTGGTAAACAATGCTATCTTAATTTTCATGTTTGTTGTGATTAGTTAGGTGATCATTGTCCCAATAGAGAGGATGGATGATACAAGACAAGTGGGGAGGAAATACCCTCACTTATTACCTGAGTAAAAGAAGACTTTTGGTGGTCCAAAAGCTTCCAAGTGGGGAGGAATGATCCAGGAGGCTCCCCAAGTCCAGAAAATGATAAAAAATGAAAGTTCTTAGAATTGAATGAAACCAATTCCATTGAAACTAGCTCATTGCGATGCTTCTGGACATATATTTACTTGCTCAAACAGGCTCTTTATGCGTGAGTTATCACACTCTAATCAAATTCTCAAATAGTTAAAAAGTCAAAGGTCAAACTGGAAAAAAGTCAATGATGACATCATCATGACATAACCAAGATAATTTCATGATGCTGACGTGGCAGAGGAAGTTGATGACATGTGGCAGAACAACTGATTGGGAAGATGATGCAGGCCCAGGCCAATAGATTCTTGACATGTGGCATGTGGTGGATTTAATGTGGAGGTGCCACGTGGCCCAGGCATGGGATGCCATGTGGCACCTCGTCGTTGGTGGTTACGTTAAACAATATTTAGAAGCTAATGGGTCTTGACCCCATGACCAATTGGAGGAGGAAACAGTTTGGAAAATGGCCCAATGTCAACGTGCCTACTGTGTTTCTTATTTTATATAATCCACACTTTAATATATATTGCAATGTAATTCTATGGAGGGCAGTGTTGTCTAAATAACCCAAGCCATTTGGTATAACTTTTCCTGATGGGTTTAATGGCTCCATTGGCCAATCTAAGAATCCTAAAACAAACGAAAGTAAAAGAAAAGAAATAAATAACTAATTGCTCAATATTATATATACATATATGTACATATGCTCTAATGTGACTGTAATAGGCGTATTTAAGCAAAATATAGATAACTCTCATTTATACATATATTATTTACAGGCTACAAGTTTTAATCTAAACTTACTAAACTCAATGCAACAATGTTTGTTCTGAAGAAGCAGATAAAGAAAGCACATAAAAATATTTTTTGATTTTTATTTTATAAGTCTTAAGCTAATGGAAGAAAATGTTATGAAATAGAAATGTACAACTAGTCAAGAGCCAAACTTTTACGTTTGAATTTTAGTGGTAAACAAATAGCAGAAAAATGAAATTAAACTAACCTGTTAACGAACTAATGATATACATCTAGACATCTGTGTGATCGGAAAACATTTAACCACCTTGTCTAGGAGAAAAATTTGCAAGGAACCTTAAGTCTATTATGAATAAATGCAGAACAATTATGTTGGCAGTTAAATTTAAATTATAGAAAGAATGATACCAATAGTCACTGTGATCTCATGATTGCAAGTAATTGCATTAAAATAAATCCGTTAGCAAACATGCTTGCATTTAATCTTTCAATGAAAATTAAAGGAGAAATCCTGTAATTAAAACTGAATAGATGATCACATGATTAATATCTGAAGCATTAGTTATGGACAACATTTATAAAGGAATTATCCCAATAACATAATAAATGATGAAGACTAAAGCTATCAAAACTTATTATCATACCAAGATAAACAAAACATAAATGAAGACACCATCCACAAGAAGATAAAGACGAAATGTGTATTGTTGTTCCATTTAAAGTCTGTAAATCAAATGTCCATCTTCTTCCCCAGGAGAGGATGACTTCATTAAAAAAATCTCTAATATTTAAAGAGTTCAGTTAAGCTAAACATCTTATCTTGTGGGATAATATTAAATCTCAAAATGATTTGATAATTACAAAATAGAGGGTAATATAACCACTCCATATCACACTGTGTCTCTCAAAACTATAAAAAGATTGTTTCTATTTACAAAAGATGAGCCAAAGAAATGACTAATAAGCTCAGAAATGGTCCATATCATCAGATCACCACCAGATATATGATATCCTGAAAGGAAAAATGAAAATACAAGAGTTTATATATTATTCTAACCAATAATTTCCAAAAAATTCGAATGAGAATGAACTAGCTAGTTTTTGTAGCTAGTTTTATTTCAAATAAAAAAAATCTAATTAAATCTACAATAATAGAAAAACTAAGATAAAAATACAACTAAGAAAATCAAACAAATCTTTACCTCATAACTGCATGCTAAATTTGAATCACAAGATCTCAGAGTTAACTATTGCTGTAACATTCTCAACTTTCTTTATTATCACGTTTCTAGTCCTGTTCAAATGCTTCCCCTGCCTTTGAACACTGAACTTTAGACTGCAATTTTCACTCTTTAATGAGTTGATCTGAGTAGTGAGGGTTTTTATTTGCAATTGAATGGAAGGTATATATGTGTAATATTTGTCGATCCAAAACAAACAAACTTCACACCGTGGATCTGTAACAGTTGTTTGAGGATATCCATGGCCATGCATCAGAATGTTGCCACTGCTATCTATGGGTTGTTTACTGAGTTTAATCCCTAGAAAACCTTGGCTATTCTTCAGGTATGGTGAAAGGTTATCCACATAGTCGAATTGTTGACTTTTTGGAAGGGTTTCCACTGGGGATTTTATGTTAAGATTAGGGCAGACAAATTGATTCATGCACATAAAATTCTAACATCTTGTTTCCCAGGTAAAAATGGTCGAGTATTGCCTCATTATGAGGGTTTTACTTCAAAGGGTATGGCTTGTTAATTGAGGAAAAAATCATGTTTCTCTATCAGAGTTTTATCTAGCACTGTTGGAATGTTTGTAACAAAATAAAATAAAACAAAATGCTCATCTTAATTGAAACATGAATTCTGATAAATTTACCTCCAAAGGTAGAGGTATATATTTGAAATGATCCAATTTCTGGGGAAACTTCTTGATATGAAGGTAAAAGGGCCCATTTCCATTATGGGTTTTAAAGGGATTGGTCTAATCCATAGCGGTTTGCTCATAATCTCTCTCGCAAAATCATGTCTCTGGCAAGAAAAAACGAGATTGAACAGACTGTAACAAAAGCGAATAGAAAAACTGCGGGTTTAGATGGTAGTGGTAGGAGGTAAGCCCGAGATAAAACAATGGAAACAAAACTAGGAACACACCAGGGCAACCATAACATAAGCAATGGGGGTTTCAGTCATGAAATTTGGGCATTTCTAGTAATGAATGTTTTAGAGTATAGAGCAGGCTCAAGACCCTAGATCGTAATGAGAGGCCTTTCAGATCAACCTTCCAACTAAAATTACATACAGGGTACGATCCTGGAATGTTAAATTGCCACGTTATGTGATGAGTGTGATCGATTTGCAAAGGTTAGGAATGGATGCGTTTTTACAAGCCAAATGCAAATCAGAAATTTAAAATTAAAGTTGATTTACCAAGAATGTTAAATAAACAAGCCTAATGCCATTTGATTCTTGGTGTATCATTCAAATGTCCAAAGTAGACCTTATATCAATGAGCAATTTAAAACAACCATTTTATTGACATGAGATAGGCCTTAAAGAAAAATATCATTCTTAAAAAGGTTTGTATGAGCATTTATTCTGCTAGGGAAATAAGCCTTAAATTCAACTGCAATACATTCAAAAGTTTCAATTCTTCGTTCATGGTTTCAGTCATGAACGAAGCATGAAAACCTTTTATAGCCCAAGAATCATCTTTCAAGTAGCAATGTTCATATGTTTAAGCAGAGGCAACTATAAGGTTTATGATTCATTGCTTTAAGAATTGAAAATATTGTTGGCTGCCAACAATGACGACTTGCTGGGAGAAGCAGTTATCTCTGTATCACCGACAAGTTTAGGTTAGGATTGTTAGAATGATTGTAGATAAAAGAACAACTGAAAGACATCAAGCATCTCGACAATCATTACAAGGTCCATCTTCAAGAAACTTTCTGTTAAAATGAAATCTGGCGATAAATTTTACAAAATGAGATCCACGATGTTCAAGTCAATGGATCCAATACTGCTAACAAGGCCACTGTTGCCAGCAAGTGCCCATAGCCTTGGTAGGGATGTAAATTAACCCACTCTGAAGCCTCTATCCTGTCTAAGAAATTTCAATTCAAAATGAAGGATGCTTATGACCAATATCAAAATTTATACCTGAGAATTGTTTTTAACCTGACATTGCTTCGCTGCCAGCGGGCCTATTTAGTACCCCAACGAAGTTGTCTTGGCATCATGCATGCATTTACCTACTTCCAGCAAACCTGCTCAGTATCCCGACGGGTTTACAAAAACTTCCCACAACTCTTGAGAAATTATTCACAATATGATATAATTGTAAAGACATTTAGAAGAGTGGGGTGATGCTGAAATTTCTAGTTTTTACAAGACTTGTTATTTTCCAGACTTTTAATTTTTGCTTGATAACCTTCATCATGATCTGAAAATAGTTTACAGATGAAACTAATCTTTCGAGGATAGGAAGGCATCCTTGATTTTCTTTCTTAAAAGAAGGGACAATGTAAAGAGCTTTTAATGATAGTCGTGTCTGCTCATAATTGCAAAGTGGAACCATGAAATCAATTTTGAACAAAAAAACCTCTTTAACTAGTCCGCATTTTAGGAAATTACAACATTTGACGTTATGACAGTCCTTGGCAACTGTTTTAAGATGAAGCATTTTGTTTTCCTTCTTCGAACTAAACTGTGACACAAGCATGTTTTATCCAAAAAGTAATAAAAACAAACAATAATGAAAAGAACCAAAATCAGAAAACAAAAATAAATCAAAACAAAAAAAAACATGTACAAAGGTGGATCCGAAGACATCACGTGAAATATCTCTTGAGAAACTGAAAGAAAATAGAAAAATCCTCATCGATGTGAAAGCAGTCCTACTTGTGGTACCTCGGGTCAATGTTGAATTTACAATTCAGATTTATTTATCTCTTTACTTTCCATTTAAAATTTTCATAATAATACTGCAGTTTTGAAAATAAATATTCAATGAAAAGAAGAGAGAAAAGGATCATGCAGACTTCCCTGACAACAGTCATATTATGGTTCTCATGGTGCATCCACTTGTGCTCATGATTGCATTATTACAAAGATAAATAGTGAGGAATAAAACTAAAAGAAAACCTACTCCTAAACCTAACCTAACTGCTAAACAAATGAGAATACTACGTGAAGTCATGCTTCCAATGTAGCCATCAGAGTAACTCCAATCCTACAGTAGAAACAAAATCACATATTACTAACAAGAATGGTAGTATATCAAAAAATGACAAAACTATATCATACTGACCTTTATCATCATTATTTAAAAACAAGGCAAGCATGATCTTGCCATTCCCTTGAACATTCTTGTTGTATGAATCCTCCATCCATTTGGCAATTTTTTCATTATATGGGTTACAAAAATATGAAAGAATGAGATTATGAAGGTTGTGAGAGTTATAAGGACCTGACATAACCATCGTCCTAAACTGAGTGCCCCATCCTCCTGACAATTTTCCTTTCGTTCCATATTTTCTCCATCTGGAGGATATAAAATGAGTGTGTTGAGGTTACCTCCTTGATATCTAAATAAAATGAAGATAATTTTACCGTTCCTTGGGAAATTTTTGAGATATGAATATTCCAACCAATCTGCAATACTATCATGATACATGCAATTACTGACATGGGATGGTTTGAAATAATTCACATGCGAGAAATATTCCTGGTAAGAATAAAGTATTATATTATCAAGGAAATAATCTTTTGAAAAGGTCGGACCAAGATGGTGAGAACTTATCATGTTTCTCGATCGGAAAATAAGTGTTTCATTATTTTGAAACTTTGTATTGAGTTTAGATATTTCAAGGTTAACTATTTGAGGTGAACTAGATGGAACGACCGATAAAACATCATTGGTAGTAATATTTGGCCAATTATATTTTTCAACCTCAAATAATTGATCATGGAAAAATTTAGATCCTTCTCGAAACACAAATTGGGATGTATCAATGGAAGACACAATTAAGGATTCTTTCAAATCATTTCTTGATTTACCCACAGATAATTGATGAGAATAAAAATTAATATGTTCATGGGAAAAATTATTTCGCTCTTTATCCTCTATTCGGTGATCTCTTTGTACCTGATTATATAATGTTGAATTCTCTCCAAGGTAATATGGAACATGCAATTGCACAACATTAGGATAAAAAATATCAGGGTACAAGGAATAATATGTAGAAGAATTAAGGAGACATAATGCATCTCTTGAAATGATAGGTATATGTGTTTCAAAATTTGGTTTTGTCCCCTCTCCTTGTATAAACTGATCATCCTCTTTTGCATTCTCTTTCAAATAATACGAGACATTTTTTAAGAAACAATTTGGTTCATCGTGCAAGGGAAACATTGAAGGCAAATAACTAGAGATAGAAGGTTGATTAATAGTATGACTAATGATTTTGTCTCCTATTGATTGATCATGGATCTGTTCAACTGAATTAGGGGCATATTTATTGTCCACATGATTATCAACTTCACATTCAACCTCTTTTTCTTTAGTTATAAAATCTATGAAAGTGTGACAACTGTCGTCTTTTAAAGTCAAGGTTCCTTCTTTGACAGGAGGAGACATTGTTTGCAAAGAATGACTAGATGTGACAATTGCATTTTGTAAAGGATGATGTTGCTCATGATTTTCCAAAATGAACGAAGTTGACAAAAATTGTGGTGCTTCAAAATCTTCAATATCAACATCAAAGTTTGAACCATCTTGAGATTGAGTGTTAGTGCTCAATTCAGATTAGTTAACAATTAATTGATCTTGCTCGTTTGAGAGAGAAACAAGATATTTAAACCACTCATTAATAAGCGACATTTCTTTCAAAGGGAACCTAGTACAAACATGAATGAACCCAATTGCAAAATCATCGAATGATTCACCATTTTCTTTCCTTATGTAACTTAATTAATCACTCTATTAATCATAATCATAATTGTTAAAGTCTGATAAAAACTCAATTACAAACTTAGAAAAAGAATGAATCAAATTAGCTGGAAAAGATTCAAACCAACATTTAACCCGATCTCGAAAAGTGAGAGAGAACGATCTGCATGTAACATTAGGATCAATGATCTTATGTCTTAAACATTTATAAAGAAATTTAGAAATATGGTCTACTGCAGATGTGTTCCCTTCACCATCAAAGGTGAGTTTTGAAAAGAGATTAGCTGTCTTGTTGGGAATAAATGGTAGTGAGAAGTGGAAAGCATGTTCCAACACAATGATTTGGGGAGCCATGGGGAAATTGAATACATTCGAAATAAAAGCTCCTACAAGTCCATATTGTCAGTCGACCCTCCTTCTAGCGCCATTTGTTGATGGGTGAAAATGACCATCCGTCAATTATAAGAATGAGTTTGGTCCGGGGTTGTCTAAATAACCCAAGTCGTTTGGTATAACTCGTCCTGACAGGTTTAATGCCTCCGTTGGCCAATCTAAGAATCATAAAAGAAACGAAAATAAAATAAAAGAAATAAATAACTAATTACTAAATATTATATATACATATATGTACATATGCTCTAATGTGACTGTAATAGGCGTATTTAAGAAAAAGATAGATAACTCTCATATATATATATATATATTATTTATAGGCTATAAGTTTTAATCTAAACTTACTAAACTCAATGTAACAATGTCTGTTATGAAGAAGCAGATAAAGAAAGCACATAAAAATATTTTTTGATTTTTCTTTTATAAGTCTTAAACTAATGGAAGAAAATGTTATGAAACAGAAATGCACAGCTAGTCAAAAGCCAAACTTTTACGTTCGAATTTCAGTGGTAAACAAATAGCAGAAAAATGAAATTAAACTAACCTGTTAACGAACTAATGATATACATCCAAACATCTGTGGGATTGGAAAACATTTAACCACCTTGTCCAACAGAAAAATCTTCAAGGAACCCTAAGTCTATTATGAATAAATGTAGAACAATTATGTTGGAAGTTAAATTTAAATTACAGAGAGAATGATACCAATAGTCACTATGATCTCATGATTGAAAGTAATTCCATTAAGAGAAATCCATTAGCAAACATGCTTGCATTAAATCTTTCAATGAAAATTAAAGGAGAAATCCTATAATTAAAAATGAATAGATGATCACATGATTAATATCTGAAGCATTAGTTATGGACAACATTTATAAAGGAATTATCCCAATAAAATAATAAATGATGAAGACTAAATCTATCAAAACTTATTATCATACCAAGATAAAAAAAAAACTTAAATGAAGACACCATCCATAAGAAGCTAAAGCCGAAATGTGTATTTTTGTTCCATTTAAAGTATGTAAATCAAACACCCTTCTTCTGCCCCAGGCGAGGATGACTTCATTACAAAAATCTCTAATATTTAAAGAGTTCATTCAATATAAACATCTTATCTTGTGGGATAAGATTAAATCTCAAAATGATTTGATAATTACAAAATATATGGTAATATAACCACTCCATATCACAATGTATCTCTCAAAACTATAAAAATCTTGCTTCTGTTTACAGAAGATGAGCCAAAGAAATGGATAATAAGCTCAGAAATGGTCCATATCATCAGATCACCACCAGCTATACAATATCTTGAAAGGAAAAATGAAAATACAGGAGTTTAGATATTATTCTAGCCAATAATTTCCAAAAAATTCGAATGAGAATGAACTAGCTACAGAATCAACTGATTCTATAGCTAGTTTTATTTCAAATAACATAAATCTAATTAAATATACAATAATAGAAAAACTAAAATAAAAATACAACTAACAAAATCAAACAAATATTTACCTCATAAATGCATGCTAAATTTGATTCACAAGATCTTAGAGTTAACTACTGTTGTAACATTCTCAACATTCTTTATTATCACGTTTCCAGTCCTTTTCAAACGCTTCGCTTGCCTTTGGACACTGAACTTTAGACTGTAAGTTTCACTCTTTAATGAGTCGATCTGAGTAGTGAGGGTTTTGATTTTCAATTGAATGGAAGGTATATCTGTGTAATATTTGTCGATCCAAAACAAATAAACTTCACACCGTGGATCTATAACAATTGTTTGAGGATATCCATGGCCATGCGTCAGAATGTTGCCACTGTTATCTGTGGGTTTTTTACTGAGTTTAATCCCTGGAAAACCTTGGATATGCTTTAGGCATGGTGTAAGGTTATCCACATAGTCAAATTCTTGACTATTTGGAAGGGTTTCCACTGGGGATTTTATGTTAAGATTAGGGCAGACAAATTGATTCATGCACAAAAAATTCTAACGTCTTGTTTCCTAGGTAAAAATGGTTGAGTATTGCCTCATGACAAGGGTTTTTCTTCAAAGGGTTTGGGTTGTGAATTGAGGAAAAAATGATGTTTCTCTATCAGAGGTTTATACAACACTGTAGGAATGTCTATAACAAAATAAAATAAAACAAAACGCTCATCTTAACCGAAACAGGAATTCTGAGAAATTTACCTCCAAAGGTTGAGGCATATATCTGAAACGATCCAGTTTCTGGGGAAATTTCTCAGGATGAAGGTAAAGGGGCCCATTTCCGTTCTAGGTTTTAAAGGGTTTGGTCTAATTAGTAGCGGTTTTCTGAGAATCTCTCTCGAAAAAGCGTGTCTCTGGAAAGCAAAAATGGGATTGAACAGACTATAACAAAATCAAATAAACCAACTGTGGGTTTAGATGGTAGTGGTAGGAGGTAAGCCAGAGATAAAACAATGGAAACAAAACTAGGACCACACCAGGGAAACCATAACATAAGCAATGGGGGTTTTAGTCATGAAATTTAGGCGTTTCTGGTAATGAATGTTTTAGAGTACAGAGCAGGCTCAAGACCCTAGCTCGTAATGAGAGGCCTTTCAGATCAACCTTCCAACTAAAATGACGTACATGGTATGATCCTGGTATCTTAAATTGCCATGTTATGTGATGAGTGTGATCGATTTGCAAAGGTTAGGAATGGATGTGTTTTTACAATTCCAATGCAAATCAGAAATTTAAAATCAAAGTTTATTTACCAAGAATGTTAAATGAACAAGACTAATGCCAATCAATTCTTGGTGTATCATTCAAATGCCCAAAGTAGAACTTATAACAATGAGAAATTTAAAAACAACCATTTTATTGACATGAGATAGGCCTTAAAGCAAAATATCATTCTTAAAAAGGTTTGTATGAACATTTATTCTCCTAGGGAAATAAGCCTTAAATTCAACTACAATACATTCACAAGTTTCAATGCTTCGTTCATGGTTTCAGTCATGAACGAAGCATGAAAACAAGATCTAGGAAAAATAAAAACCTTCTATAGCCCAAGACTCATCTTTCAAGTAGAAATTTTCATATGTTTAAGGAGAGGCAACTATAAGGTTCATGATTCGTTTCTTTAAGAATTGAAAATATTGTTAGCTACCAATAGGTGGATAGGGAATGGGGCTAAGCCCTATCCCGTGGTTTTATTATCTACAAGACCAACCACCAAAAGGGTGTGAGCTATCCAATACAACTACTAGTGCACGTGCATTCAGTACTGGTCCTATCATCCGCCATAAAACTCGGGCGACACAGACTAAGGGCACGACCCTATGAACAACCAACATATGCCCACGAATCCAAGAGCTAGCATGAGTTTAGGGCTAGCGCTTAGCCCTTTGGGATAACGCTTGGCCATATTAAGTGCATATGACCATATTTGAGGGCGTGCGCGCCTGATTTGGGGGATTTAACCCATATTTATGGTAAAAGTGGATTTTTGTACCTATGTTTATTGGATTTTTAATTGATTTATGCCTGTAATAGGAGATATTTGGACCAAAATTAGTTTTTTGAGGATATTTTGGCCATTTGAAGGGGGATTTGATCCCAAAAGGAGGTCAGATTTGATCCCAAAAAGAGGCCAGATATGATCCTAAAAACCATATAAACAAGGCCTCTTGACCTTGAGAGGTAACTTTTTGATGCAGGAATTTTGAGGAGCAACATGTGTTTTTGGCCATTTCTCATGTTTTGAGAGGCATTTTTGTCATATTTTTGAGAGGATTTTGATGAGGCATGTATGTATCTAAGGAAGGAGGTCTTACACAACATATCTGAAACATGTTTTGGAACAACAAAGAGCCAATGTAAAGAGAAATCGATCATTTGAAGAGCAATAAAGAGGTCCTCTACTTGGAAGTGGGCCCAAAGATGTATCCAACAATTGGTGAACTTCGTTAACAAGTTCTTGTCTCTATTTCTCTTTCTTTTTTTCTGTTATCCTCTCTTAATTCCAAAGAAAAAACAAAAAAGAAGCAGTTAGAGGAATACATTATAGAAAGATAGTTGAGAATGGCAATGTGTAGCAAACAAAAAGTTAGGGAGACAAGAAGTGAAGATATAGTGTGTAGGATAACTATGGAAGAAGGAAGTACCAATGTGTCAGAGATATACCATAGTATAAAAATACAACGTACAAGAAAAATGAAATAGTTGAGAAAAAGAAAAACTAGTCACCGAAAAAAGAAGGCACAAAATGAACATTTATGACAGTCATTAAAGCATTCCAGGAAATATTTGGAGCATTTATGATAGCACTTTAGAATAAAAATTAGGGTTCGATGATTCACATTATGAATTTAAGTGAGTGCAGATCTACAAAGAGAGAAGAAATTAAAAGAACTAGTTATTTAGTAGGTTGACAATGAGATTTCAGATGCAAACGCATTTAGATTACATCACGATGATGCCACCCAAAGTCGTAGCACTGATCCATATGTCAAAGAGAACCCATAGGAACAATAGGTCACTATCAAAGCTAGTAATAGAGGATGAAAACCCTATGTAGATGGAGGGAGTGGTGGATGTCGACAACATTCTTTCCCCAGAACCAGTGATCCCTACACTGGTCAAAGAGAAAACATAACAGATGCATATTGATCCACCAAACACAAGAATAGAGTCAAACCTGATGCAAGAAATAGTTTCACCCATAGAGGAAGTGAATGAGGAAAGGATTGAGTCTGATGATCAAAGGACTCAAGATGGCATATAACCAACATAGAAGGAAAAAACACCACTGGAAGAGAACACCGTGCAATGGGAGTCTAGTAGAGAGGAAGAGGAGAAAGAGAAAAAATATGAGGAAGTAGGGCCCTCAAGTTCGCTAGGAAAGGGAAAGGGAAAACAACAGGTCCAAAGATCCCGGTGCAAGAAACAAGAGGTAACCATTGTGTTGTCGTGCATACCATCAGGCATAAGGATTTTCGTAGACTTACTTGGGTGCATAGATAAAATAATCTATTCAGAACATGATATGAGGGATAGAAATAAATTCCCAGAGTTTTCGCAACAGGTATACCTAGAAAGTAGAGGGGTCAACGTGAAATGAGTTCCCATAATGGAACATAAACAATGGATACAAGGGATATATAATACATGTATAATGAACCTATTGGATATCCTGCACTTTAGATAACATGGCTAGAATCAAACAATTATTTTCTAGCCATGTTATCTTGGCTATAGACATGTTCTTTGGAGAAAACAATTATAGAAAATTTTAAATTATTGCAAAACAATATGTGGATCCAGGCTAAAAGGGATTCAGAGAAGGAGTGTTTGCATATGATATATTGTGTCACAATAGAAGAATTCCTATGGGAGAAGAAACACTAGCAAGAAAAATGGAAGGTTCCAGTAGAAAAACCAAAGGACACGCAACCAACAAAGGAAAAAAAACATACAGAAGCAATCTCATAAAAAAGGAAGGGTACCCCATCGATAAATACAAGAGCAGTAGCAGGGCACATGAAGCCAGTAGGGGGGAGAGAATAAACAAAGAAGAACACTATCCTCAATTTGGTCACACAGTAGAAGGATCATGCAGAAACTACTAATGGTTCCACACAAAGGAAGGATAACATCACTGTGCATGAGGGAAAAATGAAGGTGCACAAGGCAGTCCCAGAATACACCATAACAGAGGATGACGCATAATTATTCGTAGAGAAAGTACAAGACCAAGCCATCAAAGAATATTAGGAGGACAAAAAACAAAGGGAAAGGATAATGCAAGAATTGATGGAGGTCAAGAAGGTATTAGAGAAGATACAATTGACCAAGGCACAACACAACAACAACAAACAATGCACTATGATCCCATGTAGAATGAGGAAGATATAGTGCAACTAACAACATTGGCAAGCCAAAGATTTAGACTTACCAAAGATATGTTTCAAATTGATCATGAGATGGAGAAAAAACAAGTTAAGTATGTACAATATATGGTGTTGGTATTGGTGAGGATATCAACCAAGGCCTTATATAAGTTGCATATAAACATGGTGCATGAATTCAAATCCAAAGCCAAGATAGATGCACAAAATATGGAGACAGCTAGGGTAGCCAAGAAGGTACTAGAAACAGTTCTTATAGAGGTACAAATAGAACATGAGGAAGAAAAACATTGCACAGACAGATTGGAGAAAAGACTTGAAGAAGTATTCCAACCAATTCTGGAGAGCGCACTAGCAGGAGAAATCAACACAGAAGAAAAGGTACAAAGGATAGATGGGTACAATAAGGAGATAAGAGAATTGGTGGATAAAATGACACCAACTACCCCGCCATAGGTCATATCCAAAAGAGAGAAGTAGGTCACTGAACAAACAAAGCAAACTGTGCTGGAATTCAAGAAACTCGTAGAAATTTATGAAAAGAATGTGTACCTTTGGACAAACCTAGAAGAAGATGAATGGATCCAGTAGTTGGATCAAAAAGAAGAAAAGTTGAACGCAACAATCTAGGATTTGAAGCAACGACAAAAGAAAATGAGAAACTCAAACAAGATTAAGAACACACAAGAGATGAAAAACTTGCATGCAAAGGTAAAGGCCACACAATAGGAGAAGAAAGCATGATAGGCTCAGTTGGAGCCCATGCAAGAATAAGAAGAAAAGATGATAGCAGAGCTAGAGACAGAAAAATGAAAGATAAAATAGGTGAATTCATAAAGCATACAACTGTTGAAGGAACATGTCACATCATAGTTTATGGAAACCTTGATAGGGAAATGTGCACAAGCCAAGAAGCAAGTGGATTAACTTGAAAAATAGTTCTAGGAGTTGGAGAAATTAGTGTAGAAGACACACACTTCCTGATTGGCTCAAGATGAGCCACATGTTAGTGTTGGGGGCTTGTTGGAGAAAGCAATTTTGGGAATTAAGCACAGGAAGAGAGATAGAATGAACCAAAGGAAGTATCGTGTTCCAAAAAAGAAAGAATACCAATGTGACAGAAGGGAAAAGAAAACAACGCGCCGAGAAATAAGGAATATCAATGTAGATTCAAAGCAAGGATGAAGACCAACCACACGGAAGGCAGTTGGAAAATGGACAAGTTGAGTCCACTTAGGATTAGGGTTTTTTGAGTCATAATGTAAGGGTTTTTACCCATTTTGTAGTATAATTAAAGGATCTGTTAGGTAGCTAGGGGTGTATTTTGAATTGGTCTGAAGAACTAATATTGGAAGAGTTGTTTGAGTCTTAAGTCACAGTACTAGGTTTTCACTAAGAGTTATGGAGCTCAATTTGTATCAATGTTGGATAATCATGAAGCATAATTGAGGGCCAGGTCACAAGTTGTGGATCTTGGTGCGATGTTGGTTATCCTCACCAATATTAAAACCCTGATGTAATGCACACACTGTTATTTTGAAGAAGAATGAATAAAGAACAATATCTTTATGGACATAGTCCAAGGGGGGGTGAACCATGGTAAAATCACGTGTTGCAATGTGTTTGAATTATTTTTATTATTTCTACAATTAGGAATAAATGGTTAGGTAAATCAATGGGTTTATTTACAATGCACAATAGTATAATTATGCAGAATGTATGTCATTGAATGGAAAAAGTAGGATATATGATGGATGTTATGGTAAAATATATGTTAAAATAGAAGAGAAGTAAAAATAACATCCCCAATCCCTTCCATGACTACAAAAATCTGCATCCTCCATTCACCCATAATCCATCTCGAGTGAGACTGTGTTGTGCACTCTATGCACGATGTATCCATCTGGTTTACCAGAAGGGCCAATGGTGGAAAGGGTTTTGTTGGAGAACTAAGGTAGAACCCGAGTCAACCCATGCATCTGACACCTACCAAGGAAATTCATCTAATACCACTTGTTAGGACCTAGATCTATTATAATAGTAGAAAACATAAATATGGTAGTGAATACTAATGGAATAACAAGAGAGAACATAAATATAGCAATGGAACAACAAAATATATGCAACCAAAACACCAAAATAATACCTTTGTTGATAGGAAACAATGTTCACTTGCCTCTTCGAGGGGGAAACCTCCAACAAAGCTGAGCTCTATTACAATAATTGTCAAGAAAAATCCCTCATACCTTCTACTCTTATTTATACTAATTCTATATTCTAAAGAACATTCTAGAGAAATATCTTTCTATAAGTGGAAGCTTCTATTAGGTCTTCTCATATTGACTTGTTCATATTTATTAAATAGGCCTTATTAAATAGTATCAACCTTTATTACATGGAAATTTATTATTCTACCTATATGAGAAGTTAGAGGTTTAGGTTCCTAACACATCAAGGCTTAAGATGAGGAAATTGTTGCAGAATGGTAGTCAACTCCTAGGTGGTGTCTTCTAGTGGAGTATCATTCCATTGAAATAATACTTCTTGGATGGTGATCTGAGAGAGACAACGATAACGCTAGTCTAATATTGCTTGTGGTTGCAACCAAATCAAACCTTATTCATTTGTTGATTAAGGTTAGTTGTCATTGATGTCAACCCTTGAAGAAAGACCCATACCACAAAGGTTTGGGTAATGAACCCAATAGTGTTTGATGTAAATATGACTCATTATTTTTTTGTCATGGTTGATAAGAAGTAAATATGGATGAACTCCAAAGTGGTCCCCTTATGGTGAAAGCCCTCACGGGAAGACGCTTTGTGGAGTAAGAGAACCCATGCTTAATTGTGGAATAATGAGATGAAGAAAAGTGAATTTGTTAGGGAAAATATCATAGATGGATAGTTCTTGTCATTTCATTTCCAGTGGTATGTGGAACATCACAAAATTCCTCACAGTTAGAGAGTTATGGCCATGAGAAGTTGGAGACCCCAGGTTTGGGTAATGGACCCAAGTTTGTTTGATGGGTAATGGTATGATTTATGATAT
>ML781153.1:961893-977450 GCA_009831015.1 Picea engelmannii | reverse complement strand
GAAGTGGACCCAACCCTAAAATAAGGAAAGTGGGGCCAAGTGACCTAGAAGATGTTTTTAAGGAAGCTACTTGGAGAGTATAAATAAGAGGCAAGGCTCTCTCATTTGAATCACACTTGAGAATATTGAATATATATAGTTTTTTGAGGTATACAAATGATATATAAGCCGAAATTATGAGGAAAGTGAAGAAAATAAGGCCGAAATGCAAGGAAGGATAAATTCTTTTGATGGTGTTTTCTAAGGTATGTTATTTTCAGGTCATCTCACCATTTTCACTATAACTTTTTTTCTATAATGATTTAGATCCTTAAATTTATATTCAAGTGATAAAACATATCCAAGTATATGTGGTTAAAAATTTAGCTTGTGGGTCGTTGTATTTTGGGAGTTACACTCTGTGGAAAATAGGGTTTGTGGCCAGTCCTGAAACTAGTCAAAATCAGGTGTTTCGGGTAAACACGTCATAACTTCTTCATAACAGATCACAATTTAGTGAGACCAAATGTGTTGGTTAGGGTATAGTATTTAGTATGTTGTGTAACATTTTCATATTATTTCATCAAATATTTTGTGCGGGGCCCGCTCTACAAGGTCACTCTCTAGAATAAGACAAAATTCAGCAAGGTATGCCATTTTTTTCTATAACTCCTTTTCTGAGAGGTTCCAAGTAGTGCCACTTGGAGGAATTACATAAAACACATTGAATAACATTGTATATCATTTTCAGATCTTTATACATTACAGGTTCAAAGTTATTATTACTTCTAGTTAGGGTTGTTGACTAATCCAAAACGAGGCATGTGAGACTAAAGAAAAGTTTGATGAAAATGCTAGTCTCTTGTTTTTAAAGTTAAGGAAGGTTTAAAAGAATGTGATCATATACACCAGGTCTATTACAAAGCTACAAATCAGATTTGGATGATGAAATTGATGAGGGCTTTTGGTTGTGGCATATGTTGAGTACATGGTTCAGACAAGTAGTTGATGAGTTGACACATACATGAAGTGTATAGTTGATGATGTTGGTACATATTGATGATTCATAGTTGATGAGTAGTTGACACATGATTGGAACATACTTGGTACATGGTTGGATGCACTTTTTTATGGTGCAGGTTGATTACAGGTTGGTGCATGGTTGATGCATTTGTTTATGGTACAGGTTGATTATAGGTTGGTGCATGGTTGATGCACTTGTTTATGGTACAGGTTGATTACAGGTTGATGCATGGTTGATACATGGTTCAGATTTATTGGTATAGGTTTACAGTGGTATATCTCACAGTGATAGTGTGACAGTGGTTCCATCATTCTACCTCTACTTCAGGGTGGTAGGACATGGCAAGGACAGGTGGTTGTAGCCGCCTTCCGGTTGTAGCCGGAGAACATTGGGAGTTCTAGCCTCTTTCTGGTTGTAGCCAGAGATTTGGGGAGTTGGAGCTTCCCTCAGGTTGTAGCCTGAGAAACTAGGGGGTTGGAGCCTCCTTCCAGTTGCAGCCGGAAAACAAAGGAAGTTGGTGCTTCCAATGAATGTAATTCTTCAAGACATATAAGGAAAAGCATCCCGTGGTTTTCTCCCGATTTGGGTTTCCACGTAAAACACTGGTGTACTGTGTATGTGTGTGATTGTTTATTTATTACTGCTCAGTATTGGATAATAATTCTACATTGATATAACATTTGAAGAAAAGGATTATAATTACATTATTACTGATTCACCCCCCCTCTCAGTAATCCACCACATCAAGGCTTAAGATGGGGAAATTGTTGCAGAATGGTAGTCAACTCCTAGGTGGTGTATTCTAGTGGAGTATCCTTCCATTGAACTAATACTTCTTGGATGGTGATCTGACAGAGACAATGGTCACACTAGTCTAATATTGCTTGTGGTTGCAACCAAATCAAACCTTCTTCATCCAACTCTAGTAGACTGGTCTAGGTGTGGCACTTGGTGCCAATCACTTTCTTTAGTCACGAGACATGAAAAATAGGATGTATCTTAGAGTGAATGGGAAAAGATAATTGATAGGTCATTGGCCCCACACGTTTGAGAATATTATAAGGACCATAAAATTTGGGGGAAAGTTTCCGACACTATCGGTATATTAATGAAGTTTTCTTGTATGATTGTAGATGGAGAAATACATGGTTCTCTTCAACAAATTGACATTCAGAATGATCATGATATTCTTATTTCTTCATGTAGTTCTTAGCTATGACCATATTTTATTTTAGAGTACGAAGAATGATCATGCACACTGTAAGATTGTAGTAAACCTCATGAACCTTGGAGACACCCGACATGTATTGGAGAATTTGTGTTGGCTTCTATCAATAGACTACTTCAAAGGGAGTCATGTGAGTGGAAGTATGGTAAGAGGTGTTGTACCACTATTCAACTAGGGGTAACCACTGAACTGATTGATATTGTCTATTAGATGAAAAATAACTCAAATATGTTTCTAATCAATTATTGACCGCTTCGGTTTAACCATTAGTCTAGGGATGATAGGCTGTGTTGAGATGCAATTGGGTGCTTTGGAGATTGAATAATTCTTTCCAAAAATTGCTTTTAAAATTTGGATCATGATCATAAACAATAGAATGAGGCATGTCACGGAGTTTGAAGATATTATCCATAAAAAAATGAGCCATTGTGGATGCAGTGAATAGGTGTTGAAGAGAACATAAATGAGCATATTTGGAAATATGATCCACTACCACCATGATGACTAACTTATTGCTCAATTTTGGTAAGACAACAATGAAATCCATAAAAATATTCATCCAAATAGTAGGTGGAATCAGAAGCGGTTGGAATGTGCCAAGAGTTTTGATAGTATTTTCCTTATTGTGTTGACATGTATCACATTCAACCACAAAGGTGAATATGTCATTTTTCATACCATCCCAGAAGAAATAACATTTGAACCATTCATAAATTTTGGTAAAAAATAAATGCCAAGATATAGGTGAAGCATGAAACTCAGAGAGCACCATGAATTTAAGGGCCGACAGTTTGCTTAAATATAAGCGACCGTTATAGTGAAACTCTTCATTGTGCCAAGAGTACCATGGAGTAGCTTGTGGATATTGTTGTAGTTTTTGGATCAGACTAGAAATTTTGGGGTCTTGCAACCATTCCTAGAAAAAAACCAGAAGCCAGTCTATGATAATGAATGAGAGGGAAAAGAGGGACCCTTCTTCATATTTTATGGAAAGAGAATCAACCACCACATTTTATTTTCCCTTTTTGTAAATGATATCATAATAATATCCAAACAGATTTTTCACCAATTTGTTTTCTTTGAGGATGAAATTCATTGTTCTAGGAAGTATTTGAGGCTTTGATGGTGCGTTTTAATTTGGAAGCACTGTCCCAATAGATAAGGGTGCCATAGATCCATTGCATGAAAAATAGACAAAAAATCATTTTCATAGATGAATTGGCCCAAATTTCTCTCCAACAATTGTTTTCTTGTGAAATCCAAAGGTCATCCATCTCACATGAGGAATTCCCTGATTCCTCTCCTCGATGCATCACATTCCAGAACAAAGGTCTTGGTAAAGTCAGGGTGGGCTAGTACAGGAGTAGTGCACATAGATTCTTTCAAGTATTGGAAGGATTAGTTAGCTTATAGAGTCCAACTAAAGGAATTATTTTTAATGAGATTTGTTGGGGGAGCCGCAATTTTTCCATAATTCTGAATAAAATTGCGATAATATCTCATTAAACCCAGGAAACCACATAGAATTTTAATATTTTTAGGGCGAGGCCAATTTTTCATAGCTTCAATTTTCTTGGGATCCACCCTTACACCATCCTTTCCTACAATATGACCTAAGTACTCAACTCATAGATGCCAAAATCAGATTTATACTATTTGAGGAAAAGTTGGTGCTTGGAGAGGAGATGGAGAACTTGCTCCACATGGTAGAGATGGGTTGAACCCATTTTACTATAGATGAGAGTATCATCAAAGAAAAATAACATAAAGTAATGGAGGAAAGGTATAAATACATGATTCATGAGACTTTTAAAAGTGGATGGGGCATTATAGAGACCAAAGGGCATGACCAAGAACTCATAGTGGCCCTCATGAGTGAAAAATGAATTCTTGAGAATGTTTTCCTCTTTCATAATTATATTGTGGTAGCCAGAATGTAGGTCACATTTGGTAAAGTATTGATCCCCACTGAGTTCATCCGGAAGGTAATCTATGATAGGAATGGGAAATTTTTCCTTGATGGTAATCTTATTGAGGGCAAAAAAATCAGGACACATGTGCTAAGTTCCTTCACTTTTGAGGACCATGACTATAGGTGAAGAATAGGGGCTAGTATTGGGACTAAAAATTTCTAGAAGAAAGAGTTGTCCATACTAGTACCAACCCATATTCTTCACCAGTACTAGTACCGATACCATCCCATAGCACTTATGATGTGAACTAATGATTTCCAGTGGTCCTATTATATTGACTTAGAATTTGTATTTTTTTCTTTCCTATTGAAGAAGGAATTTATCATACCCTCCATGTGGAAATACAAATGCTAAAAGGAAACAATACAATATTCCACTATTTCACACTATTTCAACTTGGTCAAGTAGCCTAAATGGTGGGTGTCTATGTGAAAGCATTCATACAAATCAACAATAATTTTTTTCCAAGCAACATATCCTTGGCGTACATTTCAACGCCATTTCCACTATTTCCATTGTTCTGGATCCAAATAGATAACATCAAAATGAAGCTTTTTCAAGTCATTAGTAATTCCATGCAGGGAAAAATAACGTTCCATCTAAGTGACCTAGGCTGTTGGATTCGAACCATCAAATTTGTTTACCTAAACTCAGGGATGATGAGGGTCATGCTTGGAATGAAAGTTTAGAGGATTTGAAGAGTCAATACATTTGACTTGGGGATTTGGATCAAAGGAGGAAGGACCTAGGACTGGGTCATGAATCATTTGAGAGTAGAGTGGAGTTCATCCATTCCTCTATTGAGCTAGTCCCGAACAACGTCCACTTTGGAATTCATGGCATTCATGTCATTGTTCACTTTGGTTGAAATGGTAGTAATGTCATTATTCATTTTTTGATTGGTTTCTTCTTGGAGAGTGGGATCCATTAGGGTAGGGATTGTTATAGGATAAATCTGTGAGAACGGACACAAACCAATCTCCCTAGATCCACCTGGATCTAGAACAAAACAGGACAAAATAATACACTTTCCCTAGATCTAGACTATTGAATGAACTAAGAGACGAGGATCATGGACATACCTTATGGACACTTTCCTTAGGTCTCTATTGTTCCAATATCGCTCCAATGCTCTTGTCCCGTTCAGATCGCAACAGTAAAAACCAATCGAAGTAAAGGCAGATTAATATATTCAATAGCTAGTCTATACATATGATCAAGGAATTATGTAATAAAGTGACATCATCTTTATGGGAAAGGGACATATTACTGTATTGAATTAACTGAAAGTGAAACTCACAACCTGAGCCTTGATGTCATAGGTCTTCTTTCGATGGCTCCTAGCTCTGACACACACACTTTCTCATGCATGAAGAAGATCAACCACTTGTGAAGACCTTGCTGTTGTCTCTAACTACTGTAGCATCAGTCCTCCATACAGTCTTGCACTAATTCTCCAATCAATCTCTAGCTAGCTTGTTGCTTGTTTTCTTAACCCTTTCCATGAGCAATATTCTCAATATATAGGAGAAGATAGATTGGTTACTTGGATAGGAAATGATCCCAACATATCTGGAATGCCAACACTTGAATAACCATTCGAAGCCAACTCATGTTTCTAGAAGATTCCCTTCTAGAAGATTTGAGATCTTATCTTTTTCCTTCATTTGGAACATGTTCGCACCTTGGCTATTAGTTACAGTGCGAGAGGTTCACACTCCATCTTAATGCAGCCTGCGAGAATCAGGCATTCCCGCAGGCAGATATATAGGTAGCCTGCGAACATCCTTTAAAAGTATGATTTCTGGAAGAAGACAAATGTAGCTTTTCTCAGGAAAGTGTTCTTAGTGAAGAGCTTGATTTTCCATCATCATAACATCGTCATGAAATCATCACAATGACCAAAATTGTGGCTAACAGAATTCCCCCCAAAGTCTGAGAGTGGAACTAGTGACAGTCAATGGACTTTGTAAGTTGCATGTGTGTGTGGAGAACCAAGAGTACATCTAATCGGAAACCTGCAAACATCCAAGAATCAACAGAATATCAAGTATACCAATTCCCGAGATAGGCATTCCCATACTCAGATCATATACTGATGACATCATACACAAAGGTCATGGCCACCAATCATACACTGTGGATCCATGTAGTCATAATATAACATAGCCACCCGAATACACTGTGGATCTATGCGACAAATTTTCAACCAAGACGACATAGCCACGAAACATACATAGTGGATCTATGTGTAGCAAATCATACATACTCCATCGAAACCTGGACCATAAAGACAATATCTAGGGTCTTCAATCTCATTGCCCAGAGTATGAATCTAACCACGTGATTACATGTGTTGAAGTCGAACATGGTAGAAACCACTTGATTACCAGTCATTGATGCAACCGTTAACAAGTGCGAGGAAAATGACCATTGATGTCAATGACTCCCAAGGTACTATAGTACAATCCATCGAGTGTGAATAAATGAGTTGATGTCGAACACTCGATGGAATATTTCGATCAGGGGTCAATGATGTAAACCCACTGTAAAAAAGGAGAAACTTGCCATTGAGGCATGCAAGCTCCAAGGTACTAAATAATTTCTAAGTCTTGATTCCGGATAATGTGTTGAAGTCGACGGAACAAGCCTCGTCACAGGAGGGCCTTGATGTATCCCCTATCAGTGACACGAAATGAGTAACAGAGTTTGAAAGTGAAACAAAGTATGTGACAATTAGACTTTGGACACAGGGAAGGCCAACACGGAATGAATGGACAACTGCAAATGGCCGACTCAAATAGAGGTTTCAGACGGACAACTCTTGAACATATGAATGACACGAGCAATGATTTGGCAGCATTGACTCAAAGACGACACATGAAAAGACCTTGTTATTAAATCGAATGAGAGACAAATGGATTTCCCAAACCAACTTCAAATGATGAATAGGGGGTGTCATGTTCAATAGCGACACTTACTGCCAATTAACACAAAGATGAAACATATCCCTTTCCCAAATTTCCCCCCACCATTTCTGGCAAGTATCTCTTTATTTTTATGCAAGCTTGAAGAGGATCACATATGCTTGTTGATATAAGCTCATGCTTTGGACGAGTCCCTCGGAGTATTTTTAACGAACCCTAGGAAGGAGTGGTTCGGTCCCATCACGGGTCTGTCAATGTTTGTTTAACGAGTCCAGAGATAGTAAACTCAAAGGTTTTTCACGATTATAGAGTTTGGAAAAACAATTAAAAGAGAAATCTCTCAGTTCCTTTTTCGTACAGTAGTCCAACGAGACGGAAAAAGGGTTAAACTATCGCTCGAAGGACGCGTACTTCAAATACTTTAACGAGCATGAAAATAGAAAGATCGCTTGGCAGTCTTTTCACATTTAGAGAGTCTGAAAAGAGCTTAAAGTTAACTCCAGGCGGGTTCCCTTTTCGTGTAATCATAGCAAGCCCAAAAAAGAGATAAAACAATGCTCGATCACGTTCTTATATTTTTGACAAGCACAAGAACGGATAAAAAGTGCTCGAGGTTTTATATCAAAACCATAGAAAACAACTAAAACTATACCACACCAAAAAAAAAAACTCATCCATAACCCTCCATGTTTCATACCTGCAATTTACTTCACTCATTTCCTCATTACCAATTAGGGTTAAATAATGAATAAATATAAAAAATCCACTTTTGACATAGTAAAAAAGTAATTAAAACAAACCCATAACACATTTTACCATATCATTTTACCCTTGTACCATTTGAGTGAAAAAAACTTCCATTTTACCTTCTACCTTCATCGTCGATTTTCGGGAGCTTCAGGCCATCATTCCTCGAGCTGTCTGCGGTGTTTTGGTAAGATCTCCATTCTCTAGATTTTCATGGTTCAAATTCATGATTTCATTGGTTAAATTTCAAGTTTTGAGTCAATTTTTGAAACCCTATGCGTGTACAGGGATTCTCGCAGGCTGCCCATATGGGACCTGCGAGAATGCCTCATTCTCGCAGGCGGAACTAAGGAAACATGCAATAAGTTCACACTATGTTCCATAGGTCACCTGGGAACAATGCAAAGCTCAAAAAAGTTTGTAATGTTTAGCCAATAAAAAAGGTTTATTTCATGAAAGAGAGTTTTGACCATCTTCATATGTTTAGCATGCAGGTTTATAACCATCATAATGGTGCTCGAATGGAGAGAACAGGAACACGAGGAAGATAATACAAATGTCGAAAATCACCCTCAAACCATTGCTGCCTTAAGAAATTGCGGTCTCCTGAAATATTTCTGCATCCCGGGCATGAGAGGCCAAGTTCGATTGCTAGAATACTTGATCCGAATGTGGGACCCGGATCAACAAGTCTTCATCGTGGGAGCTCATACCTTGACTATAGAAATCGAGGACATCTATTTCTTGACTGGGTTATCCAGACGAGGGTCCTATGTCAGTTTGACCGGTAGCCAAAGGGGTGGTTTAAAAATGAGTGAGTATTGCAGGCAGTACTGCGTGCCTAAGGCTGAACGACAAAAAGGGAAAGTGGCCATTTGGGGAGTGACTGATATAACTCTCTGCACCATTCTCTTTATTATTGCTCGGATGGCAGGAAGTGCTGCCCCACATATGGCTCTGCAGAGCTATTTTCAGTATGCCATCGAGTGTACTGAGCCCCGGGTATTCAACTGGGATAATGTAGTTTTACGCAGTCTTAAAAAACAACTGACCAAATGTAGGCGTGGAGATCTAAAACAGTTTGGGTATGGATCTCTGTTAGTGTCCTTCTTCTGTGAGAGGGTCCCGGTGTTTAGGCTTCGGGCTGAGTCGCACTTTCTGGGTCCCAGGGACCCAAGGATGTTATGATGGTGTCAACTCATGGCCAGACATGTGGCAGGACCGATTGTCAGGTATGACGATATGTTCTTCGACTGGATTCAAGGCCTAGTGATGATGGTAGAAGATTATGCATACGCTGGCTTAGATTTCTGTGGTGATCCTGACCTCGCACTTCCTGAGGACGCATAGTGGGGAGACCTCGGTAAGAAGTACACCAATCTTAATTTTGTTTAAATGTGTTTTTTATTTTTAACATATTTAAATGTTTTTTTGTTTTATAGATTTATCTGAAGACTAACACCAAATTTTTATTGATAACACAAGTGTTGGGGCATATAGACCTGCTGGTAGTTCTCCTGTCCAGCATCGAGGAGAGGCAACAGTTGCAGTTCCCCAGCATGCTGAGGAATATTTGATAGTGGAGAAGAACTTAGAGGGTCTGATGGCAGACGTTCCAGATATGTCTCTGGAGGAGATCCCACGACGCGATCAACGTCACACTATGGGAGTCTCTCCCTCTATGGGTCACTTGCTCCGCAGAGTTTCTAGGACATTAGTGTTCTATCGTGAACATCATTGATGTCATTATGTAGAAGCCATGGGATTCAATTTTGATATTTTGGTCTTCGGACTTTTTGTAAAAAACAAACTTTGATCGTTATATATATATATATATACACGGTTTCTACCGGCTTACTTTACATTGTGTACATTTTAATGTGTTTGATTTATAAGTGATTTAAATGCCTATCCAATACATAATTAACTAAAGCATTTGTCAATGTATTAAGACATCTAGGAATGTGTTGATATTCTATGTAATCAAAATGTCGTTCCAAGAGGCGAATTCGCAAATATACCCTTAATAAAGTAGGACTTCGAATAGAATATACATTACTGAGTTGTAGTACTACCAGCTGCAAGTCAAGTCGAACAACCAAATGAAGAATTCCGAGAGAGATAGCATCAACCAGTAATTCAACCACGGCGCTATACTCTGCGATGTTGTTGGTTGCACGGCCAAGACATACACCTCGTAAAGATATAAGCTCGTTATTTGGGGCATAGATTTCCCATGCAGCGGAAGCTAGGTTCCAAGTACTACGGCTAGCACCGTCGGCGAAGACAATATAAGGTAGCGAATACTCTGACATCTGGCAATCAAACACAATGTCACATAAGGGCAGAGACCAGATAACGTCAAAAGCAAAACTAAAGTAACACACACATGCAGTATGATACATAAAATACAAGTACTAATGCACAAATTACTCATGCATAGTACTTCTTTAAGTACAACCCATTCCTGGGTTCACTCAAAGGTACACCATCATAATCCACTAGCTCATATGCTCCTTTCTCCAAAACTTTGCTATTATGTAAGGCCCACGCCACATAGGTTCAAATTTCTCAGCTCCTAAGACATATTTATCTTTTTCATACAAAAGAACAAAATCTCCTTCAGAGAAGACATGAGGTTTGACATGCTTGTCATACTGTGCCTTAACACGTTTCTTCTGGGCTTCGATTACAAGAGTAGCATCATGGGGAGTCTCATCTAATCGCATCAGATAGAATAGACGTTCCTCTTCGACAGAAGTATTAGGTAAGAGCTCTACAACTAGCTTCAAATATGGTATTTCACATTCTATTGGCATAATGGATTCCATGCCATAAACTAATCGAAAAGGCGTGGATCCTGTAGAAGATTTAATAGATGTCCTATACGCCCACAATGCCGAAAACAACATCGTGTGCCAGCTAGTTTTATGGATTCCTATCATCAATCGAATCATAGTTATAAGAAATTTATTGATCGCTTCGACCTGGCCATTAGCCTGTGGATATTAGGGCATCGAGCTATCATGACAAAGGCCCAACTTCTCTGTAAGTTCATACATCATATAATTTCTAAAATGACTACCGTGATCGGTATGATAGCCCGAGGAACACCAAAACGAGTGATGACATGGTTGAAAAGGAATAAGGCTGCAGTCTTACCGGTATTATCAAATGTCAGGATTGCCTCGACCCACTTAGTAAAACAATCAACAGCTACAATAATGTAACCATGCCCCTCGACCGAGTGAGGGTGACATGTCATGAAATCAATGCCCCATTTAGCAAAAGGACCTACTGAGACTACAGGATGAAGGGGAGAAGGATGCAATCGAATCTTCTGATTATAAGTCTTGCAGGCATGACACTTCTGAACCACAGTGATGTAGTCAGTGAATAAGGAAGGCCAAAAGTAACCTGCATGTAATATCTTCTGGGTAGTAGCATACCCAGACATATGACCGCCACATGCTCCTGAATGGCAGTCATTCAAAGCTTTCTCAGCTTCTTCAAAACTCAAACAACGCCGAAAGACAGAGTCAATGCCTCGACGGTAAAGAGTATCGCCGAGGATAATATAATGACATGCTTGATAATGGATGCGACGTCGTTCATTACTGGACAAAGAAGGCCGAAAAGTTTGAGTTTGGAGATATATAATGATATCTCCGTACCAAATATCATCGGTACTGATAAGGAAAAGTGACTCGTCAGGTAACGAATCGACTGCTACTTTTTTCGTGGCATTGTGGGGAAAATCACAAATTAACTCAGCGAAAACTAGGGATTTCTTCGATGTGGCGCGATCGAATTCCAAATCAAACTCCTGGAGAATAACAATCCACTTGGAGTACTTTCCCCCCAGCAATTGACGTGTCAATATATGTTGCATGGGGTTACAGTGTGAAATCACTGTAGTTTTCTTGGAGAGAATATAATGACGAAAACGTTGAACTGCTTGAACAACAGCCAAAGCCAGCTTCTCAACATGTTGGTACTTGATTTCTATGGATGATAAACTTCTACTCAAGTAATAGATAACATGTTCATCATGGTTATCATCCTCCTGAATGAGGACCATGCCGATAGTATACTCAGACGCAACTAGATAAAGAAAGTAATCTCGACTATAATCTGGAGGGAAAAGAAGAGGAGCTTTCGTGAGGGACAATTTTAAAGCTTCAAAAGCGTTGTTAGCAACCTTATCCCAGACAAACTCTGAACCTTTCTTTAGAAGACGTGTGAAACCACGAGTAATCTCGGCGTAATTCGGAATGAAACGACGAAGAAAGTTTTCTTTCCCCTGCAAACTTTGTAACTGGCATAATGAAGAAGGAGGAGGGAGATTAAGAATCGCCTCAAACTTAATAGGATCTACCCAGATCCCATGACGTGAAACAATGAAACCAAGGAGACGGTTGGATTCTACGCAAAGTACACATTTATGAGGATTCAGGTGAATACGATAGAATTGACAACGAACGAAAATCGCTCGGAGATGATCAGGGTGATCGACTCGGTGTAAAGAATGAGCTGGAAAATCATCCAAATAAGGTTGAATGATATGCTTTATGTCGTGAAATGCATAGGACATAGCACACTGAAAAGTAGCACATGCGTTCTTAATACCGAATGGAAGTTTTCTATAGGCGAAAGTACCCCAAGGACAAATAAAAGCATTTTTATGTTGGTCCTCAGGAGCGATGTTAATTTGATTATAGATGGAGAATCCATCCATGAGCGAGAAGATTTCACTACCAGCACAGTCATCGACGATCTGGTCGACAAAAGGGGTTGGAAAGTTATCCTTGGGACAGGCTTTGTTAATATCCCGATAATCAACACAAACACGTATACTACCACCTTTCTTGTCAATCGGTATGGGGTTGGAAACCCATTCTGTCAAAGCCACAGGATAAATAAAACCGGCTTTAAGAAGTTTTTCAACCTCGAGTTTGATAGCTGCCACTTTACGTGGATGGACAGGGCGGAGGCGCTGTCGTACTAGTTTAGCTCCAGGGTACGTTTTGATCTCATGAATGACAATGGAAGGGTCGATACCCTACATATCTTCATAACTCCAGGAAAAGATATCACGAAATTCTTTGAACAACGCAGTATAGGTGACAATTTCCTCTGGAGAACATGAAGCTCCAATATGAACATTTTCAACTATCCCAGGTTTAACTGAAATATCAATGGGTATCATGGGGGAGATATTGCTGAGGTTCCCTTATGCAAACACATCTCGTGTAGATTGGGGAACAGTGGATATAACAACAACGGTCGACGGAGTCGAAATCCACTGATAATTCTCAAGAGTCTGTTGTTCCAGAAAACATGGAATGATGATGTCCATCGTCCCAAGGTGTAGCTGCCATGACAGACATTATCATCTTGTCAGTGGGAAAGATGACACGGAAAGGATCGGGAGACAACTCTTCAAGAGAGGGTGTAAAAGGTGTTGCTGATTGAATCGCGTGATAAGAAGATTCAATCGGACTTAATGGCATAACGTCGCCGAAAGGAGGATGATCTCCTGGATCAGGGGCTATCCAAGGGTCAAAAGACACTGGAAGTTCATAAGGAATGACGAAGATCATATTAATCGAAGCAACTGACGGGCATAGAATATCGAGTGGTGGGGCCATGGGAAAAGTACCCATTAGTGAAGAGTCTTTTAAGAGACCGACTCCAACATTCTCGTAACCCGGTGAGGTTTTAGCTATAAATGACACGTTTATGGAGTGGGTATCGGAATTAAAGAAGGAGAGTTGATCAACCGTAACAATCTTTCCTTGATGGGGAAAACAGACTACACAAAATAGTGTTGACACAACAAATCGCATAGAATCTACCCAGTTACGGCCAAGAAGAAGATTGTAATTTAAGGGAGCATCGAAAACCTCCACTTCAACTTGGACTGTCTTACCTTCAAGAGCAACCGACAATGACGGAAGAACACCGTAAGGCCTAAAACCTGAGCCATTGAAGGCTTTCAAAGTATTTTGTGATTCAGTTAACGGAGGAGAGCCAATGGCTTTCCAACAAGTAAGAGACATTACACTCGTAGAGGCACCCTCATCAACAACAGTTCAACAGATGCTCTTGTCAGAGACAATAACTTGTATCTGAAAAGCAAGCTGTGGGGGTAACCTTGGAACATGGTCATCCAAGTCAAAGACTATCAAGTTTGTATCGGTAGAATCAATTCCACCTATGGATTCCAATAGAGCCCTTCGTTGCACATGACAATACTGAAGGACTTCAAGGGTAGACATCACTGAAGGTGCTTGGGCCAGATCTTTGACAATGCTATAGTTCTGGGCTACACAGGTGTTGGAGCCGGAGGTCACTCTTGGATTGCTTGCAGGAGCAGAGCCCGACGCCCATCAGTTTAATGTCACGATTTGTTTAAAAGGGGTGATCAAATGGAAGGAAACTCAGAACAATATCGTCTCAACTCAGAAACTAGGCCAGGCATGCATGAACGAGTGAGGTCTTGATAAAATCCAAACAGTGAGTTTCAGTAAAAGGGTGAGTAAGTGGAAGACTTGCGTAAGAAGAGTGCGAAATTCTATCACAAACATCAAGTTCATAACAGACTGTAGGAGAAATCATTCGAACACAAAGTCCTTTTATATTCAAACACAGAAGACCAGAGAATGCAAAAATGTCACGATAAATCCTTGATCATAACATAAATGCAACAATCCACGCGAATCATTCGACTGTGAACTCCCTGGCATGAGACGAAGCGAAGATGGAAAAAGAAAACTGTTTGTTATAAACCAAGAAATCTCAAACACAGAGGCATAAATAGGAAACCAAAATGTTTGCTGAAACTCTACAGTCGGGAGCTTAGCTCTACCATCAATAGATACAAAAATGGAAAGAATGCCTACATATACTCAAACAACAACAACAGTGGAACCAAGAAAATGCATTGAAAGATTTGCATCTGCATGGCTTTTGACAATCTGTAGCTGCAATCTTTGAATGGTCGTGCAACTTATGGCAGACGCGATGGATCTTCTGACAGTTTCATCGGCGAATCAATGTGCCTTTAATTTATTGCAGGACATCCCCATTATGGCGGAGACGATGTCTAACCACCACCAACTGCCTCAATAACTGCTCCATGGGGATTGGGAACGACCTGACCAACTCAGCGCCTTAGGATATGGAAGACTTCTCGCGCTGCCACCTGGAATAACTGAAGGGCTTAGTGGATAGGCATGGCGGCCAGCGTGGAGAATGGGGTGCATGATAGGAGGAATGGCATCAGATTATGAGGACATGGAAGAAGTAGCGGAGGAGGAGGACACATGGTGGAGGACAACAAGCAGAAGGGGGAAAGACGAGAGGTAACCGACTCGCTCTTTGGTGAGAGGCTAACGTGGAAAGGAGTGGGATACGTGGCAAGCAATGAGTGGATGATGAGAAGGAGGGAGGACTATGTGGACCAAAGAGGGGAGGTGGAAGGATGACACACAGAAATAGGGGAAAGGTGGAAAGGAAGATGACATGATGGGAGAAGGGCCCAGGCAGGCTAAACACAGAGCAGCTGAAAATGATGGGAGTTCATGAGCGTCGTTGATCCGGGTGCTAAGATCTCGGCCGTCGAAAAGCTGCATCCACGATTCCGGACCCCCCCCCTCCGTTTAAAGGTAGAAAGG
>ML781153.1:930424-961843 GCA_009831015.1 Picea engelmannii | reverse complement strand
AAGAAAGGCAAGGGGGGTCCGGAATTCAATATGTGCCATTGATCTGGGCACATGAATCGCTACCTATTGAACTTGCTCATGACTTACCTTGGGCGCATTATCTTCCGAAACTTTGGACAAGTGGGTTTTTAACCCATTCTTTTACGTTCTAGCCCCCCTTACAAGAAATATCGCTAACATTTGGCTCCATGGGGGATAGAGTCATCCCTGTGATGCTCTAAGAACTCTTTTGCAGACTTAGTGCCTTTTTTGTTGGGCTATGGAGTCATTTATTAGTTAGAAAAAAAAAATAGAAACAATATTTACAAAACAAAACAAAAAGAGCCAACTGTGGTTCACAGAATTTTTTTTTTTAAGAAATGCCCATTTACTGGGCTGCCGAAAACTTCTTTTCCCTCTAGATCCTGCAACCTGTAAGTGTTGTTTGAAAATAATTCAAGGATCTTGAAAGGCCCGAACTAGAGGGCTTCAAATTTACTGTGTTTTCCCTTTTCCTGCCTGGGTGCATCCCATCTGAGCACTAGATCACCCTGCTCAAATTCCTTCCTTTTGCTCTTCCTATCAAAAGCCTGCTTGATCTTCTGCTGATGATTGTAGGCTCTGTCCATGACCTGTTCTCTGATCTGCTGCACTTCCACCATATGATGAATTCTTCTGAGCACATGGTTAGGTTCTCCTTCAAAGTCCTGGAGGAGATTTGCAACAGGCAGGGCGAGCTGTGTGGGGAAAACAACTTCCATTCCATAAACCAATTGGAAAGGTGAGATGCCCAGCCATTTCTTTGTTGTCACCCGATCAGCCCAAAGAGAAAATTTGAGCTTTGAGTCCCAGGCCCTTTTATTGTCCTCCAGTAGCCTTTTGATAAGCTTGATTAGGATTTTATTGGAGGACTCTGCCAGTCTGTTTCCCTGAGGATAGTAGGGAGTGGAGTGAATCAGTGAAATTCCAAATTGTTCACAAAACTTGACCAGAGGCTCAGACCGGAATGGGGAAGCATTGTCAGTGATGATTTTTCTAGGGCAACAAATCTAGCTATGATGTCTTCCAGGAAGCTGATGACTACTTTGTGAGAAGTGCTTCTGGTAGGGACAACTTCTATCCATTTAGTGAAGTAGTCGGTTGCTGTCAGAATCCATCAGTGTTGGCCACTCAAAGGGGGATGAATTTCCCCGATGAAGTCCAATCCCCACTACTGAAAGGGTGCTGAGACCACCACAGGTTTCAAAGGCAGGGATTTGAGCTGTTGCTTCCCTGAGAATTTCTGGCATTTGATGCAAGCTCTAATTTCCCTGCAGACATCAGGAAATAAGGTGGGCCAGTAATATCCGGCTCGGAGGATCTTGTGAGTTGTGGTCTTCCAAAAGTAATGACCTCCAAAGAGACCATTGTGGAAGTCAAATATAACCTTCTGGGCCTTCTGTGGGTCCAGACACCTCAGCAACACCCCCTGGGGGTCTTTCTAATACAAGGCCTAGTTTATGAGGCAATACCTGACAGCTTTGAGCTTTAATGCTCTTTCCTTGCTTTTTTCCATCCCATCAGGAGGCCTCAACTCTTGCAAAAAATAAAAGATATATTTGTACCAGGGGCATGCCACTAGTGGTACAGTGCTTTGGGAACCCCTGTTGGATGATTCAGCTTGCTCATTGATGAAATTGATTCCCAAGGCCCTACAATTTGATTCATCCAGCAACTTGGCTAAACCTTGCCCCTTTATCAGCTTGGTGGGATTAATCTCCAAATCAAACTCTAGGATCTTGGTGATCCATTTACCTCTTTTTCCGTCTATGTCAGGCTGTATGAGGATGTCCTTCACAGAAACTGACTGTATGAGGATGTCCTTCACAGAAACTGACTGTATGAGGATGTCCTTCACAGAAACTGAAGGGACATATGCAATGATCTTTGAATGCAATACATAGACTCTGAAAGCTTTGAGAGCTTTCACCAAGGCATAATCTTTCTTCTCCATGATCTCGTATCGGAGCTCTGAGTCTCTCAGCGCCTTACTAAAGAAGGCAATAGGTTTCTCTTGTCCTTGATCATTTTTCTATAGTAAGACTGTTGCTACTATATCACAATAAGCAAAAGAAAATATCATAAAATCTTTGGAATAATCGGGACTGATTAGAATAGGTGCCTCAGTCAACGCCTTCTTTATTCGGACAAAATATTCTCTGGGTTCAGAGGTCCATTTCACTTCACTCCCCTTCCTGAGCATGGCTGTGATGTGCTTCACCAACTCAACAAAATTTGAGACAAATCTCCTCAGAAAATTGATCCTTCCCAACAATGCCTGAACCTCTTTCTTAGACCTGGGAAGTGACAGAGCCCGAATTACTTCTACCCTGTCAGGGTCAATATTCACTCCCTCTGATGATACTATATGGCCTAATAGCTTCCCTTCTTGCATAGCAAACAATGATTTCTTGGGATTGAGGGAAAGGCCAAACCTGCGACACTTCTGGAAAACCTTCTTCAAGTGGTAGCGGTGCTCTTTATCAGTCTTGGAAAAGACTGTTATGTCATCTAAGTAAATCACCACGAACTTATCTTTTTCTTCGATGAAGGCTATGTCCATGGCTCACTGAAATGTTGCTCCCGCATTCATTAGCCCGAAAGGCATCTTGGCATACATGAATGTGCCCCAAGGAGTGGTGAAGGTTGTTTTTTCTCTGTCCTTAGGCATGACTGATATCTGATTGTAACCAGAAAATCCATCAATCATAGATATCCTAGATGCACCAGTGACCTTCTGCAATATATGTTCCATGTTGGGCAGGGGATAATTGTCCTTCCTTGAGATTTTGTTCAAATTCCTGAAATCGACACAGAGTCTTATTTCTCCATTCTTCTTCCTTACTGGGACCAAATTAGCCACCCAGTCAGAGTATCTCAAGGGGACAATGATTTGGGCATCTAGTAGCTTCTTCACCTCTCTCTCCATGATGGGTAACAACATGGGATTTATCTGTCTCATCTTCTGCTTGAATGGCTTAGCCTCTTCTTTCAGTGGGATCTTGTGCTCAATGACTGACTTGTCATACATCTTGAGGTCTTCGTAGGTCCATGCGAACACATCAACAAAATCCTTCAGCAGCTTAGTATATTCGATCCTCTGCTCCTTGGTCAAACTCCTTGACAACTTGACAAATTTGGGCTCCTCTGGAGTGCCTATGTTACACTCAGCTGTATCAGCATCATCACCTGAAAATCTACCCTTTACTGCCACATCATTTCCATCAAATAACCTTTCTAATGGGATCAATCCTTTCGGTATGTGGTTGCTTGGTAGCTGTATAATCTGGTGGTCAACAATTTCATTCAAAAACTTCCCAGAGTGATTATCATCTTCTGTGTTAGGGTCCTCATCTATGTGCAATGAAAAAAAGTCATCTACTGATTGGAGAAACTTTTCGATCTCCTGATCATCCTCAAATACCTTCCAATGCTTGGCATTGTTTGGTACCGCGGGTCTGTATTTTATTTCGACATCGGACCCAACAGTGGGTAGCACAGGGACTTCGAGCAGACTAGCCGTGAAAGCTAAAGAGTCGACTGGGGAATTTTCCTCCCTTGGAATGAAAGAGATGTTAAAATCCAAGAAGAAATTGTTAATTAGATCCCATACCTCATTTCTGTAATTCTTGAGACAAGGGTGCTTGGTCTGATAAAATTTTTTGACCTGCTGGACAATTAATTTTGCATCTCTGAACACAACCATCTCTCTCACTCCCATCTTTTGTTCAGCTCTCAATCCCAGAACCAGAGCTTCATACTCTGCCACATTGTTAGTGACTTCAAATTCCATCTTGTATGACAGGGATATGGTGTCTTGAGAAGGGGATATGAATACTACCCCGAAACCTGCACCTATACTGGAAGAAGCTCCATCAAAGAACATCTTCCAAACAGAGGTGGTTGGAGGGGGCATCTCCTGATTGAGAATGGAATGCTTTCTAATATGAAAAGGGGGCTCAGGAGTCTCAGTGAGCTATAGTAGACTAGAGCCTAAATTAGTGTCCAAGGCATAGATGGGATGATTAGTGGGGTTTGCTTCATCACTGACTATATATGCTAGTTGGGATTCTCTGTATAATCTCCTATGTTCCCCCCCAAAGACTGGAATGGTGGCATATGTGAGATCCATCTGTAATGTCCCTCCAAGTCTCTTAATCCAAGACCTTGACAACAACATGCCAAACTTGGGGGGAACGTCAGCTACCATGATATCCATTACCATACTCTTCATGGGTAGCTGAAACAATGAAACTACTAGGTCCTTGATGACTCCCAAACATTGTACCCTCCTGGAGTCAAAGGAATAGAGGTCATGATAGGCTCTAGTGACTTCTAATCCTAGCTCTTCCATGACGACTTTGGGCATGAGGTTGTGGGAGGCCCCTGAATCCATTAAGCAATTGTGCAGCACTTTGTCATGTATGTTCAAGGAGGTGTAGAAGGGAGGGGATGAATCATCTCTATCTTCCACCATGGGGCCTAGGACAACTGCTGGTTTTTCATCTTGGAGGTTTATGAAGTCTGTGGAGGGGCCCGAGGCTTCAAATTTCAAAAGGTCATAGAAACGATTTTTGAATTCACCATGTTTAATCAGCTCAGTGAGGGGCACAGGGATTCTGATCTTTTGGATCTCATGCTCGAAATTAAAGGAGGATGTAAGCTTTGGAATTTCTCTAATGTCAGGAACATGATTTTGGATAATGGGAGAGAGGGGTTGGGCCTTCTTACCTCTGTGGTTGTTTGCTACCTCATTAGCAGGCTTCTCTACTCTAGTGGATGGCTCCAGAACATCAGGTACTACTTATTTTTTGTCGGATCTCAGGTTATACCTACCTCGACCACCGCTAACCTTGTTTCCTTTGCTTAATTTGTTCAGCTGATTGTCCATAAGAGACTCCTCGTATGCTGTTTGGGTTAGATGAGGGAAAGGGGGAGTGACTTCTAAAGAGTGGATTTTAGGTTCAGGCTCATCTGTTTCCCCTTCTTGTTCCTCAGCTACAAATTGTTCTGGAAGGGAACCTGAATTCTTTGGTCATCTTTGTCTCTTTCCTTCTCTCTATGCATAGCTGGAGGAGCGAAATTATTTGGCCTTATGAAACCCACTCTGTTCTCAGTGCTCTGAGGGCCCTTGTTCATTTGTTTCCTTTCCACTTTCAATCTCTCCATCTCTTCTTTTAGAAAGTTCACGACCTGGGTCAGCTCATTTACTTGAGGGTGTGGCAACGATGGGCCGAAAATGTTGGAGACAGAAGTCGAGGCTTCTGATTTTCCCTTTCTTCTGTCTGTGTCGGCCTTGTTCCTCACTCTGTCAGCTGCTAATATGTTGGATTATACTTCTATAGCTGCATCTTGCATCTGAGCTAAGGAAGTAGCTCTTATTTCTCTTAACAGAAGGCAGAAATCAGGGTCAAATGCACCAGCATAGGAAATATGAGCAGAGGCTTCAGAGGGATTTACCTCTGCAGGAATCTTGTTATACATTTTATTGAACCTTTTGGAGAAATCAGAGACCGAATCTCCTTCTTTCTTCTTCAAGGACCCAAACTCAGTCATTTAATATATGTAATATTTTCTATCTCCCCACTGCCTCAGGAAAATTGTATCCAGGGCTTCAATTCCAACAATAGATCTAGGGGCCAATCCCCTTAACCACTTCCTCACCTCACCATCCAAGCTCTGAACAAAGACTCTCATCCAGACATATTCATTTTCAATGTTCAGATTGTCTGCATAACTGTAGAAAGTAGCCAGGTGCTCTTCTGCAGTTATGTCTCCTTCCCCATTGAACTTGGGCATGTACTTCAAGTAGACTCCAGCAGGGAGAGGATTAATGGGATGGGGTAGAACTAAAGGAGCATATATAGAAGTGACTATGGCATCCATTCTATTCGGAGGGGGATTAGCACCAGCCATAGGGATATTAGGTGGAGGAGAACTAGGAGGAGAAGGAGTATGAACAAGAGATGTTGGAAAAGAGGTTCTCAAAGGAGACGACAGGAAAAGCAGAGAGAGGTCACAGGGACCTGAATGTACAGATGCTTCCCTCTGTGCAATAGTAGTAATAAAAGGAGGGGTAGTGAAACCTTCCGAGACCCGAGGTCTGTGTGGAGGCACAACTTCCAGGGAAAGGGGAGTGACAGGGATCTCTCCCTCTGATACTAGACCAGGTGGAGAAAACTCAGCAGGAACACTCTCGAAATTCAGAAAATGGGAAACCTCAGAGGAAGGACGACCAAGAAGTAAGAATAAGAAAATGAATTTTTTACGGAAGGAGGTGGGGAAATACCTGATTCGGAGGCAAAGCTTTCTCCTTGAGGGGTCTTTCCTTTTCTGAGAATCACCTCCAGAGTTTATTCAGTTGTAGCCAAAGGCAGCTGTGGATGAGACCGCGTGTGTCTGCCGCTGGAAGCCACAACTAACTGAACGGGTTCGTCGTAGTGGAGTCGTCACAATGGAGTCGCCAGGTGCACATTAGCAATCTTCAGTTCTGATTTCTGATGCACCTTCAAAATCAACTTAATCTTTGTCGTTCAACCCAGGGAAAATATTCAACTTTTTCCCCGGCAACGGCGCCAGAAATGTTGGAGCCGGTGGTCACTCCTGGATTGCTTGCAGGAGCAGAGCCCGACGCCCATCATTTTAATGTCACGATTTGTTTAAAAGGGGTGATCAAATGGAAGGAAACTCAGAACAATATCGTCTCAACTCAGAAACTAGGCCAGGCATGCATGAACGAGTGAGGTCTTGATAAACTCCAAACAATGAGTTGCAGTAAAAGGGTGAGTAAGTGGAAGAATTGCGTAAGAAGATTGCGAAAGTCTATCACAGACATCAAGTTCGTAACAGACTGGAGGAGAAAGCATTCGAACACAAGGTCCTTTTATATTCAAACACAAAATACCATAGAATGCAAAAATGTCACGATAAATCCTTGATCATAATATAAATGCAACAATCCACGCGAATCATTCGATTGTGAACTCCCTGGCACGAGACAAAGCGAAGATGGAAAAAGAAAATTGTTTGTTATAAACCAAGAAATCTCAAACACAGGGCATAACCAGGAAACCAGAATGTTTGCTGAAACTCTACAGTCGGGAGCTTAGCTCTACCATCAATAGATACAAAAATGGCAAGAATGCCTACATATACTCAAAAAACAACAACAGCGGAACCAAGAAAATGCATTGAAAGCTTTATGTCTGCATGGCTTCTGACAATCTGCAGCCACAATCTTTGAATGGTCGTGCAACTTATGGCAGATGCGATCGATCTTCTGACAGTTTCATCGGCAAATCTACGTGCCTTCAATTTATTGCAGGATGTCCCCATTATGGCGGAGACGATGTCTAACCACCACCAACTGCCTCAATAACTACTTTGTGGGGATTGGGAACGACCTGGCCAACTCAGCAAATTAGGATATGGAAGACTTCTCGTGCTGCCACCTGGAATAACTAAAAGGCTTGGTGGATAGGCATGGCGGCTAGCGCGAAGAATGGGGCGCATGATAGGAGGAATGGCGTCAGATTATGAGGACGTGGAAGAAGTAGCGGAGGAGGAGGACACATGGTGGAGGACAACAAGCAGAAGGGGAAAAGATGAGAGGTAATAGACTCGCTCTTTGGCGAGAGGCTGACGTGGAAAGGAGTGGGATACATGGCAAGCAATGAGTGGATGATGAGAAGGAGGGAGGACTACGTGGACCAAAGAGGGGAGGTGGAAGGATGACACATGGTAGCAGGGGAAAGGTGGGAAGGAAGATGACATGATGGGAGAAGGCCCCACGCAGGCTAAACACAGAGCAGCTGAAAATGATGGGAGTGCATGAGCGCCGTTGATTAGGGAACTAAGATCTCAGCCATCGAAAAGCTGCATCCACGATTCCGGACCCCCCCCCTCCGTTTAAAGGTAGAAAGGCAGGGGGGTCCGGAATTGTCTTTATCGTCGTTGATCCGGGTGCACTGATCTGGGCTATTGGAGAGGTGTGCCCCTGATTCCAGACCCCCCCCCTTGCTTAAAGGCAGAAAGGCAAGGGGGATCCGGAATTCAATATGCGTCGTTGATCCGGGAACGCGAATCGCTGCCGCTCGAACTTTCTCATGACTTACCTTGGGCGTATTATCATCCGAAACTTTGGACATGTGGGTTTTTAACCCATTCTTTTGCATTCTATCCCCCCTTACAAGAAATATCGCTAACAACGGGCATGAGGATTGAATGCCGACTTCTTAACGACACCTTTCGGAGGTCGTAAGACTGTATCAAGGCTTGGTCTTTCGAGATGAAGAGGACCCTTCATAGGTGGATTTGGTGGAGAGAGTTATACCAAATCAGGAGGTAAATCGTCAAACTTCTCCTTAGATGGAGAATAGTCTTTGGCTCTAGTTGCGATGGCAACATCATTGTTCTTAGAATCACCAGTGCACATCAAAACATATGATGTTGTAGACGTAGAAGGTTCGTCATTGATGACCAAAGAGGCCTGTTGCTGAGACGGGAAGGGTTGGGACAAGACTGCCGGTGTAGTGGGTTTAGGCGTTCCTTGAAGAAACTTATTAACCTCGGCACGTCTAGGACAATCCTTGGTGTAGTGATCGTCACCACAGATAAGGCAAGGATAACGTGGTTTGCGCTTATCCCGATCGTCAACAAGAGTTGTTTTAGTTTGCTAATTTTGATTATTATTTTTACTCTCCTTATTCTTGCCTCTCCCTTTCTTTGATTTATTTTTACCAGTAGGCATAGATTGAACATCGTTCACTTCAGAAGTTTTACCGGTGGGAGGAGCAGGAGACAGAGCATTTTGAACATTAGAAGAATTGGATTTAGGGGTTGTACTTGAAACCGAATGTGAGTGGGTATGATCAGTACCAATCACACCATCAGCTGCATGCGAGGCAGCTGGAGCAATTGAAGTGCTGGAAGTACTAGGACGAGGAAAATCAGGTAATAAGTCATAAATAGTTCACGCTTGTGAATAAATGAGATCAATATACTGAGCATGACTTATGGCCTGCTCTTCTGTAACAACACTGCCCATAGCAATGTCTTTACCAATTTTGTTCACAAAAGATTTTGTAAACCATTATGCCAGTAACTGATCGGGAAGCTCAAGTTTAATGAGACGTCGCCTCCTTCTCCACTCATGAATATGATCAGATATATGAGTGATTTAACTTTGTTTGAAGGAATTTAAAATCTCTGTCCCAGTATCATAACGGATCGGTAACTGGTAGTGTGTGAGAAAATCCACAGCTAGGGTGTTGAAATCTGAAAAGAAACCTCGTGGTAATTCAATATACCACTTCGCAGCAGAACCTGTGAGGGTTCGTTGAAAAAGACGGAGACAAATGGAGTCGTCCATCAACGAATTGGATGAACACCATAAATGAAAAGTCATGACATGATTATTAGGGTCCTCTCCCGCCTTGCCATCGAATTTCAGAATATCCGATGGAAGCTTCGCAGGAATAGCAGGCCATTGGGGAGAGTGACAGATAGGAACATTGAGGATCCTAGACAAGTCTGGAAAATCCAAGGTGGCAAGGAAAGGAAACTACCGATTCAATTGTGAGTACTGGTGGCTTTGGGGTGGAAGCCCTGTTGGCAGATCAGTAGGAGCATAAGTAGACTGCCCATAAAGGGAAGATCCTGGCTAATTCGGTGGTGGCTGGATATGGTAGTAACCCCATGGATTGTGACCTTGAGTCTGAGTAGGGACCTGAGGTTGAGAAGTTTGACCCGAACCCCAAATAGGATTAGTCACACCTGGATATGGTTGGCCTACAGGAGGGACTGTTGCTTTCCCCCCAACAAGAGGTATGTTTCGTAAAAGTTGTTGCCAATATTGGGCCAACTCAGGAGGTATGTTTTGCCCAAAAGGAGAGGTTGGTCCTCCTACCGTAGTTATAGTCCCACCCAGGAGTTGTGTACCAACCGTAGGTTGTGTAGAAACTGTGTTATGTCTGGGAAAAGGAAAAGGAAACGTACTACCCTGTCCACCAATAGAAATGTGCAAGTTTGGTACAACAGTCGGGATAGTGCTGCTAGTATTAGGATTTCCAGTAGGAAATTGAGGGAGTGTTGGGATGAAACCGGGAATAGGATGCCCAGGAAACGAAGGACCACCTGGAGAACCAGCTGGGGTTTGTGGAGGTGTTTTATGGGAAACATTCAACAAAGGATTCAACGCATGGTAACTAGGGGGTAAATTCGGGTTGACCTTAGGTATTCGCTGGGTGTTGATAGGGGCAAGAGTAGTTGAAGGAATCTTGGTTTGGACACTCGTAGTATTCGCGAGATGGGCCATCTCTGGAGGAAGAACAAAATGATAAGTGGTAGTCTCTGGTGTAGTTTCTGGTTCAGGAGACACAGGAGGGTTGATTTCGTAGATAGGAGGGGACTCCGTACCAAAAAGAACTCATCAAAAATCACCCAAGAAAAAAGGATCTTGGCCTACTACACTGTGAGAAGGCCCAGTGGTTGATTCAGAGGATGTGACAAGGGTTTCTTCAGAAGGATTTAATCGTCCAATAGGTCGTTCACCACGATTAATGCGATAGTCCTCTATAGTATTGGTAATTCGAAAATCAACAAGAGGATCAGTGGGTTCTACTTGTGGAGGTGGTGTAAAAACTTCTGGGACGTCACTTACGTACACGTGTGGTAAAGTAACAAGGGGAATTTCACCCGGACGAGGAGAGTCCTCAGTGGTACCCTCAGGTGTTGCAGTATGAAAAGGTTGTGAAGCTTCCGGATGTTCCGGGGACAAACCTTGCATCCTACGTGAACGTCGTGGGGGAGCAATTGTAAACAAGTAACAAATTCCCCAACGAAAATCCTATGGTCAACTTCGAGAAACGATCAACACACACTAATAAACAAAATCTAGAAGCAATCACCAAGCAAACAATACCTTCTAATATCGAAGCCACTAGTTGGTGATGAAATCCAATGTCGCAACAACGAGATGAGAAGGGGCGGGGCTAAGGTGGAAAAGTTACATTGATGACCTGCTTAACAGACTTACGCCCTGGTGTAAGCTCCCACACATAATCGTGGGTATACCGTCCAAGGAGCCTGAGTGAGTTTGATCAACGTCGATTCCAGGTACCGTGAAGACTTTCCCCTCCACAATCACCTTGGGTAAGAACCTAGAGAGATAGGCCACTAAGGTCACCACAGACAACAGTATAGCCTGGGGAAACAGTCGTCAGTCTGATCCACACACAAGGGCAAGGTATCAAGCCCGAAACCAACTCAAAGGCTTCCACTCATAATTGTGGGTATACCTTGGAGTGATCCCCGTAACACGTGCAATCTCTACACCGATGTCAACAAAGAAGGGGTAGTAACTCTGCCAACACCAATGCAACCTAGTGCTTGACCCTTGTGTTAGAAGGGCTTCCTAGGACAATATGCTGCCAATGGAATTTTACACTCCCTAACTCAAGATGGTATTGTGTGTTTTTGAGATTTTGGAGAGTGTATCTCTCTTCCTACTCCAAAGCACTAGCTTAGCTAAATGTTGGTGTAAAAGAGCCCTAAAAAAATTTACTAGATCAATTTTATTATTACGCAATGTTTTTTAAAAGCTGTTCTTTACTCAAAGGTAATGGAAGTGAAACTCGTGATGTATGACTCTGACCCAAATAATGCAAGGATAATGATGAAATATAATTCTTTTCATTCCATGAATCCTAGTTATAGAAGACAAAGTATCTTCAAAATCAATATCAATACTACAATGCAAGTGCAATGCTCAATTTCCGTTCATATGCCAATGCAAACAATCATATATCAATGAACAATTTCCATATGTCTTTTTCAAATAAACTCTAAAAACTTGACTTTCAATGTTTTCGAAAAGGAAAAAACAAACTCTTGAAATAAAACTTCTCATTCACTTTCTAAGAAGAACTCTAATTAATGAGAAAAGAAAACCAAATCATACAGACCCAAACAAACAACCCAATCAATTCTTTCAACGAAAGTAAAAACAAAAAGCAAACCAAAAAGTTCCTCAATGCAAATGAAAAATTTCCTTTCGAACCACCAAGCAAGTGAGAAACACAAAGCACTTGAATCTCTACCAATCACTGGTTCTCAGTCAATCAGATACATTCAACTCCAGAAGTCAGAGAAAAAGAAAATGCCAAACCGAGCCAAGAAACGGAAGCCAAGCCACCAAGGGCAGGAAAGACCTAGAAACCCAAAATCTGTTCCAGCAAGAAAAGTACAGTAAGAGATGTATAAGTCAATGACCCAATAAGCCAAAAAGACACAATTCAACTGTTCTAAGCAATTGAAGAAGTCAAAACTTAATTTCAAAAATTTCAAAAAATCCGTTCATAGGCCAGTAGTGGAACACAGTGCGAGAAGATAGTATTCTCGCAGGCCAGCTTAAAGCAAGATGCGAACAATTCGCACTGGAATATATATGCAGAGTGCAAACTTCCCTTATTCTCGTAGGCCGTCAATGAACATAGTGCGAGAATTCCTAAAGATAATAAATTTTTTGAAAATACAAGCAAAATTCAAACTGGCTTATAGACCTTGAATGTCTCTTAGGATATCCTGAGGACTCAGACACTGAAAAAACATGAGAAAAAGTCAAATAGAGAAAAAGGCCACAGAAAATTCAAAAACAATAAAGAAAAAGGGAATAAGGTCCCCAGTGGAGTCCCCAATTTTTTTATAGGATAAATCCATGAGTGCGGACACAAACCAATCTCCCTAGATCCACCTAGATCAAGAACAAAACAGGACAGAATAATACACTTTCCCTAGATCTAGACTATTAAATGAAATAAGAGACGAGGATCATGGACATACCTTATGAATGCTTTCCTTAGATCTCTGTTGTTCCAAGCTTCGCTCCAACGCTCTTGTCCCATTCAGATACCAACATTACAAACCAATCGAAGAAAGGGCAGATTAATATATTCAATAGCTAGTCTATACATATGATCAAGGAATTATGTAATAAAGTGACATCATCTTTATGGGAAAGGGACATATTACTGTATTGAATTAACTGAAAGTGAAACTTACAACCTGAGCCTTGATGTCGTAGGTCTCCTTTCAATGGATCCTAGCTCTGACACACACACTTGCTCATGCATGAAGAAGATCAACCACTTGTGATGACTTTATTGTTGTCTCTAACTGCTGTAGCATCAGTCCTCCATACAGACTTGCACTAATTCTCCAATCAATATCTAGCTAGCTTGCTTCTTGTTTGCTTAACCCTTTCCATGAGCAATCTTCTCAATATATAGGAGAAGATAGATTAGTTACTTGGATAGGAAATGATCCCAAGATATCTGGAATGCGAGCACTTGAATAACCATTCGAAGCCAACTCATGTTTCTAGAAGATTCCCTTCCAGAAGATTCAAGATATTATCTTTTTCCTTCATTTGGAACATATTCTCACCCTGGCTATTAGTTACAGTGCGAGAGGTTCGCACTCTAGCTTAATGCAACCTGCAAGAATCAGGCATTCTCACAGGCAGATATATAGGTAGCCTGCGAACATCATTTAAAAGTATGATTTCTGGAAGAAGACAAATGTAGCTTTTCTCAGGAAAGTGTTCTTAGTGAAGAGCTTGATTTTCCATAATCATAACATCTTCATGACATCATCACAATGACCAAAATTGTGGATAACAGAATGCCCCCCAAAGTCTGAGAGTGGAACTAGTGATAGTCAATGGACTTTGTAAGCTGCATGTGTGTGTGGAGAACCAAGAGTACATCTAATCGGAAACCTGCAAACATCCAAGCATCAGCAGAATATCAAGTATACCAATTCTCGAGATAGGCATTCCCATACTTAGATCATAGACTGATGACATCATAAACAAAGGTCATGGCCACCAATCATACACTGTGGATCCATGTAGTGATAATATATCATAGCCACCCGAATACACTGTGGATCTATGCGACAAATTTCCAACCAAGATGACATAGCCACGAAACATACACAGTGGATCTATGTGTAGCAAATCATACATACTCCATCGCAACCTGGACCATAAATAAAATATCCAGGGTCTTCAATCTCATCGCCCAGAGTACAAATCTAACCACGTGATTAAATGTGTCGAAGTCGAACATGGCAGAAACCACTTGATTATCGGTCATTGATGCAACCATTAACAAGTGCGAGGAAAATCACCATTGATGTCAATGACTCCCAATGTACTATAGTACAATCCATCGAGTGTGAATAAATGAGTTGATGTAGAACACTCGACGAAATCTTTCGATCAGGGGTCAATGATGTAAACCCACTGTCGAAAACGAGAAACTTGCCATTGAGGCATGCAAGCTCCAAGGTACTAAATAATTTCTAAGTCTTGATTCCGGATAATGTGCTAAAGTCGACGGAGCAAGCCTCGTCACAGGAGGGCTTTGATGTATCCCCCATCCATGACACGAAATGAGTAATAGAGTTTGAAAGTGAAACAAAGTATGTGACAATTGGACTTTGGACACAGGGAAGGCCAACACGGAATGGATGGACAACTGCAAATGGCCGACTCAAATAGAGGTTTCAGACGGATAGCTCTGGAACATATGAATGAAATGACCAATGATTTGGCAGCATTGACTCAAAGACGACACATGAAAAGACCTTGTTATTAAATCGAATGAGAGACAAATGGATTTCCCAAACCGGCTTCAAATGATGAATAGGGGGTGTCATGTTCAATAGCGACACTTACTGCCAATTAGCACAAAGATGAAACATATCCCTTTCTAAAATTCCCCCCCACCATTTCTGGCAAGTACCTCTTTATTTTTACGCAAGCTTTAAGAGGATCACATATGCTTGTTGATATAAGCTCATCCTTTGGACGAGTCCCTCGGAGTATTTTTAACGAACCCTAGGAAGGAGTGTTTCGGTCCCATTATGTGTCTGTCAATGTTTGTTTAATGAGTCCAGAGATAGTAAACTCGAAGGTTTTTCAGTATTATAGAGTTTGGAAAAACACTTAAAAGAGAACTCTCTCAGTTCCTTTTTCGTACAGTAGTCCAACGAGACCGAAAAAGGGTTAAACTATCGCTCGAAGGATGCATACTTCAAGTACTTTAACGAACACGAAAATAGCAAGATCTCTCGGCAATCTTTTCACGTTTAGAGAGTCTGAAAAGAGCTTAAAGTTAGCTCCAGAGGGGGTTCCTTTTTCGTGTAATCATAGCAAGCCCGAAAAAGAGATAAAACAACGCTCGATCACGTTCTGATATTTTTGACAAGCCCAAGAACGGATAAAAAGCACTCGAGGTTTTATATCAAAACCATAGAAAATAACTAAAACTATACCACACCAAAAAAAAAACTCGTCCATAACCCTCCATGTTTCATACCTGCAATTTACTTCACTCATTTCCTCATTAGCAATTAGGGTTAAATAATGAATAAATATAAAAAATCCACTTTTGACATAGTTAAAAGGAATTAAAACAAACCCATAACACATTTTACCATATCATTTTACCCTTGTACCATTTGAGTGCAAAAAACTTCCATTTTACCTTCTACCTTCATCGTCGATTTTCGGGAGCTTCAGGCCATCATTCCTCGATATGTCTGCAGTGTTTTGGTAAGCTCTCCATTCTCTATTTTTTCATGGTTCAAATTCATGATTTCATTGGTTAAATTTCAAGTTTTGAGTCAATTTTTGAAACCCTATGCGTGTAGAGGGATTCTCGTAGGCTGCCCATACGGGACTTGCGAGAATTCATCATTCTCATAGGCGGACCTAAGGAAGCATGCGAGAAGTTCACACTGTGTGCCATAGGTCACCTGAGAACAACGCAAAGTTCAAAAAAATTTGTAATGTTTAGCCAATAAAAAAGGTTTATTTCATGAAAGAGAGTTTTGACCATCTTCATATGTTTCCCATGCAGGTTTATAACCATCATAATGGTGCTCGAATGGAGAGAATGGGAACACAAGGAAGATAATACAAACGCCGAAAATCACCCTCAAACCATTGCTACCTTAAGAAATTGCGGTCTCCTGAAATATTTCCGCATCCCGGGCATGAGAGCCGAACTTCGATTGCTAGAGTAATTGATCCGAATGTGGGACCTGGATCAACAAGTATTCATCATGGGAGCTCATACCTTGACTATAGACATCGAGGACATCTATTTCTTGACTGGATTATCTAGACGAGGGTCCTATGTCAGTTTGACTGATAGTCGAAGGGGTGGTTTAAAAATGAGTGAGTATTGCAGGCAGTACTGCGTGCCTGAGGCTGAACGACAAAAAGGGAAAGTGGCCATTTGGGGAGTGACTGATATAACTTGTCGTACCATTCTCTTTACTATCGCTCAGATGGTAGGAAGTGCTACCCCACATATGGCTCTACAGATCTATTTTCAGTATGCCATCGAGTGTACTGAGCCCCGGGTATTCAACTGGGCTGATGCAGTTTTACGCAGTCTTAAAAAACAACTGACCAAATGCAGGCATGGAGATCTAAAACAGTTCAGGTATGGATATTTGTTAGTTTCCTTCTTCTGTGAGAAGGTCCCGATGTTTAGGCTTCAGGCTAAGTGGCACTTTCCATGTCCCAAGGACCCAAGGATGTTACGATGGTGCCGGCTCATGGCCAGACATGTGGCAGGACCGATTGTCAGGTATGACGATATGTTCTTCGTCTGGATTCAAGGCCAAGTGCTGATGGTAGAAGATTATGCATATGCTAGCTTAGATTTCCGTGGTGATCCTGACCTCGCACTGCTTGAGGATGCACAGTGGGGAGACCTCGATAAGAAGTACACCAATCTTAATTTTGTTTAAATGTTTTTTTTATTTTTAACATATTTAAATGTTTTTTTGTTTTATAGATTTATCTGAAGACTAACACCAAATTTTTATTAATAACACAGATGTTGGGGCATATAGACCTGTTGGTAGTTCTCCTGTCCAGGGTCGAGGAGAGGCAGCAGTTGCAGTTACCCAGTATGTCAAGGACTATCTGACAGTGGAGCAGAACTTAGAGGGTCTGATGGCAGACGTTCCAGATATGTCTCTGGAGGAGATCCCAGGACGCGATCAACGTCACACTGTGGGAGTCTCTGCCTCTATGGGTCGCTTGCTCCGTAGAGTTGCTAGGACATTAGTGTGCTATCATGAACATCATTGATGTCACTATGTAGAAGCCATGGGCTTCAATTTTGATATTTTGGTCTTCGGACTTTTTGTAAACAACAAACTTTGATCGTTATATATATATACATGGTTTCTACCGGCTTACTTTACAGTGTGTACATTTTAATGTGTTTGATTTATAAGTGATTTAAATGCCTGTCCAATACATAATTAGCTAAAGCATCTGTCGATGTATTAAGACATCTAGGAATGTGTTGATATTCTATGTAATCAAAATGTTGTTCCAAGAGGCGAATCCACAAATATACCCTTAATAAAGTAGGACTTCAAATAGAATATACATTACTGAGCTGTAGTACTACTAGCTGCGAGTCAAGTCGTACAACCAAATGACGAATTCTGAGAGAGATAGCATCAACCAGTAATTCAACCATGGCGCTATACTTTGCGATGTTGTTCGTTGCACGACCAAGACATACACCTCATAAAGATATAAGCTTGTTATTTGGGGCATAGATTTCCCATGCAGTGGAATCTAGGTTCTGAGTACTACGACTAGCACCGTCAGCGAAGCCAATATAAGGTAGCGAATACTCCGACATCTGGTAATCAAACACAATGTCACGTAAGGGCAGAGACCAGATAACGTCAAAAGAAAAACTAAAGTAACACACACACGCAGTATGATACATAAAATACAAGTACTAATGCACAAATTACACATGCATAGTACTTCTTTAAGTACAACCCATTCCTGGGTTCACTTAAAGGTACACCATCATAATCCGCTAGCTCATACGCTCCTTTCTCTAAAACTTTGCTAACAATGTAAGGCCCAGGCCAGATAGGTTCAAATTTCCCAGCTCCTAAGTCATCTTTATCTTTTTCATACAGAAGAACAAGATCTCCTTCAGAGAAGACACGAGGTTTGACATGCTTGTCATATTGTGCCTTAACATGTTTCTTCCAGGCTTCAATTACAAGAGTAGCATCACGACGAGTCTCGTCTAATCGCATTAGATACAAAAGACATTGCTCTTCGGTAGAAGTATTAGGTAAGAGCTCTATAGCTAGCTTCAAAGTCGGTATTTCACATTCTATTGGTAGAATGGCTTCCATGCCATAAACTAATCGAAAAGGCGTGAATCCTGTAGCAGATTTAACTGATGTCCTATACGCCCACAATGCCAAAAACAACATCGTATTCCAGCTAGTTTTATGGATTCCTATCATCCGTCGAATCATAGTTATAAGAAATTTATTGATCGCTTCGACCTAGCCATTAGCCTGTGGATAATAGGGCGTCGAGCTATCATGACGAAGGCCCAACTTCTCTGTAAGATCAGACATCATATAATTTCTAAAATGACTACCGTGATCGGTAATGATAGCCTGAGGAACACCAAAACGAGTGATGACATGGTTAAAAAGGAATAAGGTTGCAGTCTTCCCAGTATTATCAAATGTCGAAATTGCCTCGGCCCACTTAGTAAAATAATAAACAACTACAATAATGTAACCATGCCCCCCGGCCGAGTGAGGGTGACATGTCATGAAATCAATGCCCCATTTAGAAAAAGGACCTACTGAGACTATAGGATGAAGGGGAGAAGGATCCAATCAAATCTTCTGATTATAAGTCTGGCAGGCATGACACTTCTGAACAACAGTGATGCAGTCAGTGAATAAGGAAGGCCAAAAGTAATCTACACGTAATATCTTCTGGGTAGTAGCATACCCATACATATGACCGCCACATGCTTCTGAATGGCAGTCATTCAAAGCTTTCTCATCTTCTTCAAAAGTCAAACAACATCGAAAGACAGAGTCAATGCCTCGACGGTAAAGAGTATTACCGAGGATAATATAATGACGTGCTTGATAACGGACGTGACGTCGTTCATTACTGGACAAAGGAGGCTGGAAAGTTTGAGTTTGGAGATATATAATGATATCTCTGTACCAAATATCGTCGGTACTGATAAGGAAAATTGACTCGTCAGGTAATGAATTGATTGCTACTTTTTCCGTGGCATTGTGGGGAAAATCACAAATTAACTCAGTGAAAACTAGGGATTTCTTCGACGTGGCACGATCGAATTCCAAATCGAACTCCTGGAGAATAACAATCCACTTGGAGTACTTGCCCCCCAGCAATTGACGTGTCAATATATGTTGCAAGGGGTTATAGTGTGAAATCACTGTAGTTTTCCTGGAGAGAATATAATGACGAAAACGTTGAACTACTTGAACAGCAGCCAAAGCCAGCTTCTCAACATGTTGGTACTTGATTTCTATGGATGATAAACTTCTACTCAAGTAATAGATAACATGTTCATCATGGTTATCATCCTCCTGAATGAGGACCATGCCGATAGTATACTCGGACACAGCTAGATAAATAAAGTAATCTCGACTATAATCCGGTGGGAAAAGAAGAGGGGCTTTCGTGAGGGACAATTTTAAAGCTTCAAAAGCGTTGTTAGCAACCTTATCCCATAAGACGTGTAAAACCACGAGTAATCTCAGCATAATTCGGAATGAAACGACGAAGAAAGTTTTCTTTCCTATGCAAACTTTGTAACTGGCATAATGAAGAAGGAGGAGTGAGATTAAGAATCGCCTCAACCTTAATAGGATCTACCCAGATCCCATGACGTGAAACAATGAAACCAAGGAGATGGCCAGATTCTACGCAAAAGACACATTTATGAGGATTCAGGCGAATACGATAGAATCGACAACGAACGAAAATCGCTCAGAGATGATCAGGGTGATCGACTCGGCGTAAAGAATGAGCTGGCAAATCGTCCAAATAAGGTTGAATGATATGCTTTATGTCGTGAAACGCATAGGACATAGCACGCTGAAAAGTAGCACCTGCGTTCTTAAGACCGAATGGAAGTTTTCTGTAGGTGAAAGTACCCCAAGGACAAATAAAAGCAGTTTTATGTTGGTCCTCAAGAGCGATGTTAATTTTATTATAGCCGGAGAATCCATCCATGAGCGAGAAGATTTCACTACCGGCACAGTCATCGATGATCTGGTCAACAAAAGGGGTTGGAAAGCTGTCCTTGGGATAGGCTTTGTTAATATCCTGATAATCAACACAAACACGTATACTACCACCTTTCTTGTCAATCGGTACGGGGTTGGAAACCCATTCTGTCAAAGCCACGGGATAAATAAAACCGGCTTTAAGAAGTTTTTCAACTTCGAGTTTGATAGCTGCCTCTTTACATGGATGGACAGGGCGGAGGCGCTGTCGTACTGGTTTAGCTCCAGGGTACGTTTTGATCTCATGCACGACAATGGTAGGGTCGATACCCGACATCTCTTCGTAACTCCAGGCAAAGATATCACAAAATTCTTTGAACAACGCAGTATAGGTGAAAATTTCCTCTGGAGAACACGAAGCTCCAATATGAACATTTTCAACTATCCCAGGTTTAACTAAAATATCAATGGGTATCGTGGGGGAGATATTGCTGAGGTTCCCTTCTGCAAACACATCTCGTGTATATTGGGGAACAGTGGATATAACAACAACGGTCGACGGAGTCGAAATCCGCTGATAATTCTCAAGAGTCTGTTGTTCCAGAAACAGTATGGAACGATGATGTCCATCATCCCAAGGTGTAGCTGCCATGATGGACATGATCATCTCGTCAGTGGGAAAGACGACATGGAAAGGATCGGGAGACAACTCCTCAAGAAAGGGTGTAAAAGGTGTTGCCGATTGAATCGCGTGATAAGCAGACTCAATCAGACTTAATGGCATAACGTCGCCGAAACGAGGATGATCTCCTAGATCAAGGACTATCCAAGGGTCAAAAGACACTGGAAGTTCATAAGGAATGACGGAGATCATATTAATCGAAGCAACTGACGGGCATATAATATCGGGTGGTGGGGGCATGGGAAAAGTACCCATTAGCGAAGAGTCTTTTAAGAGACCGACTCCAACATTCTCGTAACCCGGTGGGGTTTTAGCTATAAAAAGCATGTTTCCAGTGCGAGTATTGGAATTAAAGAAGGCGAGTTGATCAACCGTAATGATCTTTCCTTGATCGGGAAAATGGACTACACAGAACAGTGTTGACACAACATCTCGCATAGAATCTACCCAGCTACAGCCAAGAAGAAGATTGTAATCTAAGGGAGCATTGAAAACTTTCACTTCAACTTGGATTATCTTACCTTCAAAGTAACCGGCAATGACGGAAGAACACCGTAAGGCCTAAAACCTGAGCCATTGAAGGCTTTCAAAGTATTTTGTGATTCAGTTAACGGAGGAGAACCAATGGCTTTCCAACAAGTAAGAGACATTACACACGTAGAGGCACCCTCATCAACAACAGTTCGATAGATGCTCTTGTCGTAGACAATAACTTGTATCTGAAAATCAAGTTGTGGGGGTAACCTTGGAACATGGTCTTAAAAGTCAAAGACTATCAAGTTTGTATCGGTAAGATCAATTGCACCTATGGATTTCAATAGAGCCCTTCGTTGCGCAGGACAAGACTGAAGGACTTCAAGGGCAGACATCACTCAAGGTGCTTGGGCCAGATCTTCGACAATGCTATAGTTCTGGGCCGCACGGGCATGAGGATTGAATGCCGACTTCTTAACGACACCTTTCGGAGGTCGTAAGACTGTATCAAGGCTTGGTATTTCGAGATGAAGAGGACCGTTCGTAGGTGGATTTGGCGGAGAGAGTTGTACCAAATCAGGAGGTAAATCGTCAACCTTCTCCTTAGATGGAGAATAGTCTTTGGCTCTAGTTGCGATGGCAACGTCATTGTTCTTAGAATCACAAGTGCACATCAAAACATATGATGTTGTAGACGTAGAAGGTTGGTCATGGATGACCAAAGAGGCCTATTGCTGAGATGGGAAGGGTTGGGACAAGACTGTCGGCGTAGAGGGTTTAGGTGTTCCTTGAAGAAACTGATTAACCTCGGCACGTCTAGGACAATCCTTGGTGTAGTGATCGTCACCACAGATAAGGCAAGGATAACGTGGTTTGCACTTATCCCGATCGTCAACAGGAGTTGTTTTAGTTTTCTCATTTTGATTATTATTTTTACTCTCCTTATTCTTGCCTCTCCCTTTCTTTGATTTATTTTTACCAGTAGGCATAGATTGAACAACGTTCACTTCAGAAGTTTTACCGGCGGGAGGAGCAGGAGATGGAGCATTTTGAACATTAGAAGAATTGGATTTAGGGGTTGTACTTGAAACCGAATGTGAGTGGGTATGATCAGTACCAATCACACCATCAACTGCATGCGAGGCAGTTGGAGCAGTTGAAGTGTTGGAAGTACCAGGATGAGGCAAATCAGGTAATAATTCATAAAAAGTTCCCGTTTGTGAATAAACGAGATCAAGATACTGAGCATGACTTATGGCCTGCTCTTCTATAACAACACCACCCATAGCAATGTATTTATCGATTTTGTTCACAAAATATTTTGTAAACCATTCTGCTAGTAACTGATCGGGAAGCTCAAGTTTAATGAGACGTCGCCTCCTTCGCCACTCATGAATATGATCATATATATGAGTGCTTGAACTTTGTTTGAAGGAAGTTAAAATATCTATCCCAGTATCGTAATGGATCGGTAACTGGTAGTGTGTGAGAAAAACCATAGATAGGGTGTTGAAATCCGAAAAGAAACCTCGTGGTAATTCAATATACCACTTCGCAGCAGAACCTGTGAGGGTTCGTTGAAAAAGACGGAGACGAATGGAGTCGTCCATCAACGAATTGGAGGAAAACCATAAATGAAAAGTCATGAAATGATTATTAGGGTCCTATCCCGCCTTGCCATTGAATTTCAGAATATCCGATCGAAGCTTCGCAGGAATAGCAGGCCGTTGGGGAGAGTGACAGATAGGATCATTGAGGATCCTAGACAAGTCTGACAAATCCAAGGTGGCAAGGAAAGGAAACTGCTGATTCACTTGTGGGTACTGGTGGCTTTGGGGTGGAAGCCCTGTTGGCAGACCAGTAGGAGCATAAGCAGACTGCCCATAAAGGGAAGATCCTGGCTGATTCGGTGGTGGTTGGATAGGGTAGTAACCCCATGGATTGTGACCTTGAGTCTGAGTAGGGACCTGAGGTTGAGAAGTTTGACCTGAACCCAAAATAGGATTAGTCACACTTGGATATGGTTGGCCTATAGGAGGGACTGTTTCTTGCCCCCCAACAAGAGGTATGTTTCGTAAAAGCTGTTGCCAATACTGGGCCAACTCAGGAGGTATGTTTTGCCCAAAAGGAGAGGTTGGTCCTCCTACCATAGGTATAGTCCCACCTAGGAGTTGTGTACCAACCGTAGGTTTTGTAGCAACTGTTTTATTTCTGGGAAAAGGAAAAGGAAACGTACTACCCTGTCCACCAACAGAAATGTGCAAGTTTGGTGCAACAGTCGGGATAGTGCTGCTAGTATTAGGATTTCCATTAGGAAACTGAGGGAGTGTCGGGATGAAACTGGGAATAGGATGCCCAGGAAATGGAGGACCACCTGGAGAACCAGCTGGGGTTTGTGGAGGTGTTGGATGGGAAACATTCAAAAAAGGATTCAACGCATGGTAACCAGGGGGTAAATTCGGGTTGACCTCAGGTATTCGCTGGGTGTTGATAGGGGCAAGAGTAGTTGCAGGAATATTGGTTTGGACACTCGTAGTATTCGCGAGATGGGCCATCTCTGGAGGAAGAACAAAACGATAAGTGGTAGTCTCTAGTGTAGTTTCTGGTTCAGGAGACACATGAGGGTTGATTTCGTAGACAGGAGGGGACTCCGTACCAAAAAGAACTCGTCGGAAATCACTCAAGCAAAAAGGATCTTGGCCTACTACACTGTGAGAAGGCCCAATGGTTTATTCAGAGAATGTAACAAGGGTTTCTTCAGAAGGATTTAATCGTCCAATGGGTCGCTCACCACGACGAATGCGATAGTCCTCTATAGTATTGGTAATTCTAAAATCAGCAAGAGGATCAGTGGGTTCTACTTGTGGAGGTGGTGTAAAAACTTCTGGGACATCACTTACATCCACGTGTGGTAAAGTAACAAGGGGAATTTCACCCGGACGAGGAGAGTCCTCAGGGGTACCCTCAGGTGTTGCAGTATGCAAAAGTTGTGAAGCTTCCGGATGTTTCGGGGACAAACCTTGCATCCTACGTGAACGTCGTGGGGGAGCAATTGTAAACAAGTAACAAATTCCACAATGAAAATCCTCTGGTCAACTTCGAGAAACGATCATCACACACTAGTAAACAAAATCTAGAAGCAATCACCAAGCAAACAATACCTTCTAATATCGAAGCCACTAGTTGGTGATGAAACCCAACGTCGCAACAACGAGACGAGAAGGGGCGGGGCTAAGGTGGAAAAGTTACATTGATGACCTGCTTAACAGACTTACGCCCTAGTGTAATCTCCCACACATAATCGTGGGTATACCCTCCAAGGAGCTTGAGTGATTTTGATCAACGTCGATTCCAGGTACCGTGAAGACTTTCCCCTCCACAGTCACCTTGGGTAAGAACCTAGAGAGATAGGCCACTAAGGTCACCACAGACAAAGGGACATATTACTGTATTGAATTAACTGAAAGTGAAACTTACAACCTGAGCCTTGATGTCGTAGGTCTCCTTTCGATGGCTCCTAGCTCTGACACACACACTTGCTCATGCATGAAGAAGATCAACCACTTGTGATGACCTTACTGTTGTCTGTAACTGCTGTAGCATCAGTCCTCCATATAGTCTTGCACTAATTCTCCAATCAATCTCTAGCTAGCTTGCGACTTGTTTTCTTAACCCTTTCCATGAGCAATCTTCTCAATATATAGGAGAAGATAGATTAGTTACTTGGATAGGAAATGATCCCAAGATATCTAGAATGCCAACACTTGAATAACCATTCGAAGCCAACTCATGTTTCTAGAAGATTCCCTTCTAGAAGATTCGAGATCTTATCTTTTTCCTTCATTTGGAACATGTTCTCGCCCTGGCTATTAGTTACAGTGCAAGAGGTTCGCACTCCATCTTAATGCAGCCTGCGAGAATCAGGCATTCTCGAAGGCAGATATATAGGTAGCCTGCGAACATCCTTTAAAAGTATGATTTCTGGAAGAAGACAAATGTATATTTTCTCAGGAAAGTGTTCTTAGTGAAGAGATTGATTTTCCATCATCATAACATCATCATGACATCATCACAATGACCAAAATTGTGGATAACAGAATTCCCCCCAAAGTCTGAGAGTGAAACTAGTGATAGTCAATGGACTTTGTAAGTTGCATGTGTGTGTGGAGAACCAAGAGTACATCTAATCGGAAACCTGGAAACATCCAAGCATCAACAGAATATCAAGTATACCAATTCCCGAGAAAGGCATTCCCATACTCATATCATAGACTGATGACATCATAAACAAAGGTCATGGCCACCAATCATACACTATGGATTCATGCAGTCATAATATAGCATAGCCACCTGAATACAGTGTGGATCTATGCGAAAAATTTCCAGCCAAGACGACATAGCCACGAAACATACACAATGGATCTATGTGTAGAAAATCATACATACTCCATCGCAACCTGGACCATAAAGACAATATCCAGGGTCTTTAATCTCATCGCCCAGAGTACGAATCTAACCACGTGATTACATGTGTCGAAGTCGAACATGGTAGAAACCACTTGATTACCGGTCATTGATGCAACCGTTAACAAGTGCGAGGAAAATCACCATTGATGTCAATGACTCCCAAGGTAATATATTACAATCCATCGAGTGTGAATAAATGAGTTGATGTCGAACACTCGACGAAATCTTTCGATCAGGGGTCAATGATGTAAACCCACTGTCGAAAATGAGAAACTTGCCATTGAGGCATGCAAGCTCCAAGGTACTAAATAATTTCTAAATCTTGATTCCGGATAATGTGATGAAGTCGATGGAACAAGCCTCGTCATAGGAGGGCCTTGATGTATCGCCCATCAGTAACACGAAATGAGTAACAGAGTTTGAAATTGAAACAAAGTATGTGACAATTGGACTTTGGACACAGGGAAGGCCAACACGAAATGAATGGACAACTGCAAATGGCCGACTCAAATAGAGGTTTCAGACGGACATATCTTGAACATATGAATGAAACGACCAATGATTTGGAAACATTGACTCAAAGATGACACATGAAAATACCTTGTTATTAAATTGAATGAGAGACAAATGGATTTCCCAAACCGGCTTCAAATGATGAATAGGGGGTGTCATGTTCAATAGTGACACTTACTGCCAATTAACAAAAAGATGAAACATATCCCTTTCCCAAATTTTCCCCCACCATTTCTGGCAAGTACCTCTTTATTTTTATGCAATCTTGAAGAGGATCACATATGCTTGTTGATATAAGCTCATCCTTCGGATGAGTCCCTCGGAGTATTTTTAACGAACCCTAGGAAGGAGTGGTTTGGTCCCATCACGGGTCTGTCAATGTTTGTTTAACGAGTCCAGAGATAGTAAACTCGAAGGTTTTTTAGGATTATAGAGTTTGTAAAAACACTTAAAAGAGAACTCTCTCAGTTCCTTATTCATACAGTAGTCCAACGAGACCGAAAAAGGGTTAAACTATCGCTCGAAGGACGCATACTTCAAATACTTTAACGAGCATGAAAATAGCAAGATCGCTCGGCAGTCTTTTCACGTTTAGAGAGTCTGAAAAGAGCTTAAAGTTAACTCCAGGGGGGTTCCTTTTTTGTGTAATCATAGCAAGCCCAAAAAAGAGATAAAACAACGCTTGATCACATTCTTATATTTTTGACAAGTGCAAGAACGGATAAAAAGCGCTCGAGGTTTTATATCAAAACCATAGAAAACAACTAAAACTATACCACACCAAAAAAAAAACTCGTCCATAACCTTCCATGTTTCATACCTGCAATTTACTTCACTCATTTCCTCATTATCAATTAGGGTTAAATAATGAATAAATATAAAAAATCCACTTTTGACATAGTAAAAAAGTAATTAAAACAAACCCATAACACATTTTACCATATCATTTTACCCTTGTACCATTTGAGTGCAAAAAACTTCCATTTTACCTTCTACCTTCATCATCAATTTTTGGGAGCTTCGGGCCATCATTCCTCGAGCTGTCTGTGGTGTTTTGGTAAGCTATCCATTCTCTAGCTTTTCATTGTTCAAATTCATGATTTCATTGGTTAAATATCAAGTTTTGAGTCAATTTTTGAAACCCTATGCGTGTAGAGGGTTTCTCGCAGGTGTCCCATACGGGACCTGCGAGAATGCCTCATTCTCGCAGGCGGACCTAAGGCAGCATGCGAGAAGTTCGCACTGTGTTCCATAGGTCACCTGCGAACAATGCAAAGTTCAAAAAATTTTGTAATGTTTAGCCAATAAAAAAAGGTTTATTTCATAAAAGAGAGTTTTGACCATCTTCATATCTTTCCCATGCAGGTTTATAACCATCATAATGGTGCTCGAATGGAGAGAACGGGTACATGAGGAAGATAATACAAATGCCGAAAATCACCCTCAAACCATTGCTGCCTTAAGAAATTGCGGTCTCCTGAAATATTTCTGCATCCCGGGCATGAGAGCCCAAGTTCGATTGCTAGAGTACTTGATCCGAATGTGGGACCCGGATCAACAAGTCTTCATCGTGGGAGCTCATACCTTGACTATAGACATCGAGGACATCTATTTCTTGACTGGGTTATCCAGACGAGGGTCTTATGTTAGTTTGAACGGTAGCTGAAGGGGTGGTTTAAAAATGAGTGAGTATTGCAGGCAGTACTGCGTGCCTGAGGCTGAACGACAAAAAGGGAAAGTGTCCATTTGGGGAGTGACTGATATAACTCTCCGTACCATTCTCTTTACTATCACTCAGATGGCAGGAAGTGCTTCCCCACATATGGCTCTGTAGATCTATTTTCAATATGCCATCAAGTGTAGTGAGCCCCAGGTATTCAACTAGGCTCATGCAGTTTTACGCAGTCTTAAAAAACAACTGACCAAATGCAGGCATGGAGATCTAAAACAGTTCGGGTATGGATCTCTGTTAGTGTCCTTCTTCTGTGAGAGGGTCCCGGTGTTTAGGCTTCAGGATGAGTGGCACTTTCTGGGACCCAGTGTTATCCACAAATTTGGTCATTGTGATGATGTCATGAGGATGTCATGATGATGGAAAATCAAGCTCTTTACCAAGAACACTTTCCTGAGAAAAGTTACAGTTGTCTTCTTCCACAAATCACATTTTGAAACTTGTTCGCAGGCTACTTATATATTCTCCTGCGAGAATTCCTGATACTCGCAGGATACCTTAATCTAGGGTGTGAAATTCTCACATTGTACTCATGGTTAGGGTGCGAACATGCTCTTAAAGGGGAAAAAGATAAAAATCTCGAACCTTCTAGAAGGGAATCTTCTAGAAGGATGAATTGGCTTTCTAATGGTTATTCAGGTGTTGGCATTCCAGATATCTTGGGATCATTCCCTATCCAAGTAACTAATCTATCTTCTCCTATATATTGAGAAGATTGCTCATGGAAGGGGTTAACAATAAGAAGTTAAGCAAGCAACAAGTTAGCAAGAGTTTGATTAGAGAATTAGTGCAAGACTGTATGGAGGATTGATGCTACAACAGCTAGAGGCAACAACAAGGTCATCACATGTGGTTGATTTTCTTCATGCATGAGCAAGTGTGTGTGTCAGAGCTAGGAGTCATCGAAAGGAGACCTATGACATCAAGGCTCAGGTTGTAAGTTTCACTTTCAATTAATTCAATACAGTAATATGTCCCTTTCCCATAAAGATGATGTTACTTTATTACATAACTCCTTGATCATATGTATAGGCTAGTTATTGAATATATTAATCTTCCTTTACTTCGATTGGTTCATTCTGTTGTGATCTGAACGGGACGAGAGCATTGGAGAAAATCTTGGAACAACAGAGATCTAAGGAAAGCATTCATAAGGTATGTCCATGATCCTCATCTCTCAATTCATTCAATAGTCTGGATCTAGGGAAAGTGTATTATTTTGTCCTGTTTTGTTCTAGATACCAGGTGGATCTAGGGAGATCGGTTTGTGTCCGCACTCACGGATTTATCCTATAACAAAATTGGCGACTTCACTGGGGAATCTATCCCTTTTTCTTTATTGTTTTTGAATTTTTGTGGCCATTTTCTCTGTTTGCATTTTTCTCTTGATTTGTCAATCTCTGAGTCCTCAAGATACCATGAGTGACCTTCTGGGTCTATAAGCCAGTTTTAATTTTACTTGCTTTTTCAAAATTTTCATTAGTTTCAGGGATTCTCGCACTGTGGCCATTGACAGCCTGCGAGAACCTTGACAGTTCACACTCTCCATATATATTCCAGTGCGAATAGTTCGCATGCTACATTAAAGTGGCCTGCGAGAACACTATCTTCTCGCACTGTGTTCCACACTGGCCTGCGAATAGATTTTTTGAAAATTTTGAATTCAAGTTTTGACTCTGTCAATTGCTCATATATGTTGATTTACACCTCTTTGGCTTTTTGAATCAGTGACTTACATATCTTTTTCTATAGTTGGCTTGCTGAAACTGATCTAGGTTTTCTAGGTTTTTCTTGCCTTTGAAGCTTGACTTTCATTTCTTCACTCTTGTTGGTATTTTCATTCTCTCTGACTTCTGGAGTTGAGTGTATCTGACTGGCTGAGAACCAGGGATTGGTTGAGAGTTGAGTGTTTGGTGTTTCTCTTGTGCTTGTTGGTTCAAAAGGACAATTTTTCATTTGCATTGAGAAGCTCCTTGGTTTGCTTTTGTTTTTGCTTTCGTTGAAAGTATTGGATTGGGTTGTTTGTTTGAGTCTTTATAATTTGGTTTTCTTGTCTCATTATTCAGAGTTCTTCTTGGAAAGTGAACTGCATGTTTTCTTTCAAGTTTTTGTTTTTTTCCTTTTGCGAAAACATTGAAAATCAAATTTTAAGAGTATTGAAGTCTTGAAAAAGACATATGGAACCTGCTCATTGATACATGATTATTTACATTAGCATCCAAAAGGAAATTGAATATTGCATTTGCATTGTAGGATTGAGATTGATTCAGAAATTTTTCTCTCTCTCCCATAACTAGGATTCATCGAATGAAACAAATTATATTTCATCATATCCTTGCATTATTTGGGTCAGATTCATACATCATGAGTTTCATTACCATTACCTTTGAGTAAACAATAGCCTGTAAAAACATTGTGTAATATTAAAATTGATCTAGTAACTCTTTTCTAGGGCTCTTTTACACCAACATTTAGCTAGGCTAGTGCTTTGGAGTAGGAAGAGAGACACACTCTCCAAAATCTCAAAAACACACAAAAGTATCCTGAGTTAGGGAGTGTAAAATTCCATTGGCAGCATATTGTCCTGGGAAGCCCTTATAACACAAGGGTCAAGCATTAGGTCGCATTGGTGTTGGCAGAGTTATTAACCCTGCTTTGTTGGCATCAGTGTAGAGATTGCATGTATTACGGGGGTCACTCCGAGGTATACCCACAATTATGAGTGGAAGCCTTTGAGTTGATTTCGGGCTAGATACCCTGCCTTTTTGTGTGGATCGGACTGACGATCGTTTCCCCAGGTTGTACTGTTGTCTGTGGTGACCTTAGTGGCTTATCTCTCTAGGTTCTTAACCAAGGTGACAGTGGAGGGGAAAGTCTTCACGGTACATGGAATCGACGTTGATCAAACTCACTCGGGCTCCTTGGAGGGTATACCCACTGTTATCACTGAAATTTCGTCCGCACAGGGTGACAAGAACTCCGCATCAGCATAGAAAAACAGTCATTCATGGCACAAGGATTAATTCCACAACACAGCAAAAGGGTCAAAACTATGCAAAATGGCCAAAAAATTACAAGGCGCTTTGCACCCACTGGGCGCACGCGTGCACATGCGCAACATCTTCGTACTTGGAGCGCATATGCGCGGCTGTGGGGTGCAAAACCCGCGCGCCTGTCAAACGACGCATTTATGAAGCTGGTCGGCCTCCCAACCACTAATGGATCTGCTCCCAAGTCGATTTGACACCAAATCTGAGCTCAATCTGCGTAGGGAGGCTGGTCAAAGACCTAATTGTGCCCTAAAGAGCCCCTTTTCACATTCAAAAGAGGTTGCATAATAACCCAATTCTTGGCTATAAAAAGCCATGAATGACCAACATTTCTTCAAGGAATTCTT
>ML781153.1:889047-919272 GCA_009831015.1 Picea engelmannii | reverse complement strand
TTTAGTTTTTGTTTAATTCTTGTTAATAGCTTAGTTGTTTTCTTTCTAACCTTTTACCATACAACTGTCATGACTAGCAGAGCCCAACTAGGCATGTAAGCACTCACTTTTTGCTCACACAGCGACGAAAAGAGTGCAAACACCCACGATTATGTGTGAGAGCTTGCACCAGGGCGTAAGTCTGTTAAGCAGGTCGTCAAAGTAACTTTTCCATCTTAGCCCCGCCCCTTCTCATCTTGTTGTTGTGACGTTGGATTTCATCACCAACTAGTGGCTTCGGTATTAGAAGGTATTGTTTTCTTGGTGATTGCTTCTAGATTTTGTTTACTAGGGTGTGTTGTTTGTTCCTCGAATTTGACCTTAGGATTTTCGTTGGGGAATTGGTTACTTGTTTACAATTGCTCCCCCATGACGTTCACGTAGGATGCAAGGTTTGTCTCTGAAACATCCGGAAGCTTCACAACCTTTGCATACAAAAACACCTGAGGGTACCCCTGAGGACTCTCCTTGTCCGGGTGAAAGTCCCCTTGTTACTCTACCATACGTGGATATAAGTGATGTCCCAGAAGTTTTTACACCACCTCCACAAGTAGAATGCACTGATCCTCTTGCTGAATTTCGAATTACCAATACTGTAGAGGATTATCACATTCGTCGTGGTGAACGACCTATTGGACGATTCAATCCTTCTGAAGAAACCATTGTTACATTCTCTGAATCAACTGCTGGGCCTTCTCACGGTGTAGTGGGCCAAGATCCTTTTTGGTCGGGTGATTTCTGACGAGTCTTGTTTGGTACTGAGTTATCACCTGTCTACGAAATCAACCCTCCTGTGTCTCCTGAACCAGAGACTACCACTTATCGTTTTGTTCTTCCTCCCGAGAATTACTTTAATTACTCTTCCTCCTATCAATACCCGGAGAACTCCTGAGTCTAATCCAAATTTACCTCCTAGTTACCATGCGATGAATCTGTTGTTGAATGTTTCCCATCCAACACCCCCACAAACTCCAGCTGGTTCTCCAGGTGGTCCTTAGTTTCCTGGGCATCCTATTCCCAGTTTCATCCTGACACTCCCTCAGTTTTCTACTGGCAATCCTAATACTAGTAACACTATCTTGACCGTTGCACCTAATGTACAGATTCCTGTTGGTGGACAGAGTGGCACAGTTCTGTTTCTTTTTCCCTTTCCCGGACATAACATAATTACTACACAACATACGGTTGGTACACAACTTCTGGGTGGAACTGTCCCTTTGATAGGGGGACCAACCTCACCTTTAGGACAAAACATACCTCCTGCATTGGTCCAGTATTGGAATCAACTTATGAAAAACTTTCTTCAAAATGCTGGGGGGCAGCAAACTGTCCCTACTACAGGCCAACCATATCCAGGTGTGACTAATCCTATTTGGGGTTCGGGTCAAACTACTCAACCTCAAGTCCCTGCTCAGAATCAAGGTCACAATCCTTGGGGTTACTATCCTATTCAACCACCACAGAGCCAGCCAGGGTCTTCCCTCTGGGGGCAGACTGCATACGGTCCCACTGGTATATCGACAGGGCTTCCGCCCCAAAGTCACCAGTATCCACAAGTGAATCAGCAGTTTCCTTTTCTTGCTACTTTGAATTTGCCAGATTTGTCTAGGATTCTTAATGATCCTATTCGTCACTCTCCCCAATGGCCTGCTATTCCTGCAAACCTTCCATCAAACATTCCAAAATTCGATGGGAAGGTGGGGGAGGACCCAAATAATCATGTCATGAATTTCCATTTGTGGTGTTCATCCAACTTGTTGATGGATGACTCCATTAGACTGCGTATTTTTCAACGAACTCTTACGGGTGCTGCTGCGAAGTGGTACATTGAATTACCATGAGGTTTCTTTTCAGATTTCAACACCCTTTCAATGGATTTTCTAACACATTACTAGTTACCAATCCGTTACGATACCGGAACTGAGATTTTAACCTCCTTCAAACAAATCTCGAGCACTCATATATCGGATCATATTCATGAGTGGCGACGGAGGCGACGTCTCATTAAACTTGAGCTTCCTGATCAGTTACTGGCAGAATGGTTTACCAAGTCTTTTGTAAACAAAATTGGTAAAGACATTGCTATGGGTGGTGTTGTCACAGAAGAGCAGGCTATTAGTCATGCTCAGTATCTTGATCTCGTTTATTCGCAAACGGGAACCTTGTATGATTTACTACCTGATTTACCTTATCCTGGTAGTTCCAGCACTTCTGCTACTCCGACTGTCTTGCATGCAACTGATGGTGTGATTGGTTCCACTCATAGCCACTCACATTTCGTTTCAGCTACAACCCCGAAATACAATTCTTCTAATGTGAAAAGTGCTCCGTCTCCTACTCCTCCCACCAGTAAAACATCTGAAGTGAACGTTGTTCAATCTATGCCGACCGGTAAGCCTAAGTCTAAGAAAGGGAGAGGCAAGAATAAGGAGGGTAAAAACAATAATCCAAATGAGAAAACCAAATCACCTCCTGTTGATGACCGGGATAAGCACAAACCATGCTACCCTTGCCTTATCTGTGGTGATGATCACTACATGAAGGATTATCCGAGACGTGTCGAGGTTAACAAGTTCCTTCAAGGAGCACCAAAGCCCTCTACACCGATAGTCTTGTCTCAACCCTTCCTGTCTCAACAACAGGCTTCGTTGGTCATTCACGACCAACCCTCTACTTCTACATCATCTTATGCTCTGATGTGCACCAGTGATTCTACAAAAAACAATGTTGCACTTACCACTAGAGCTAAAGACTATACTCCTTCTAAGGAGAAGGTTGACGACTTACCTCCCGATTTGGTACAACCTTCTCCACCAAATCCACCTACGAACGGTCCTCTTCATCTCAAACGACCGAGTCTTGATATAGTTTTACGACCTCTGAAAGGTGTCGTTAAGAAGTCAGAATTCAATCCTCATGCTCAGGCAGCCCATAACTATAGCATTGTCAAAGATCTGGCCGAAGCATCGTCAGCGATGTCTTCCCTAGAAGTCCTTCAGTATTGTCCTGCACAACGAGATGTGTTTGCAGAAGGGAACCTCAGTAAAATTTCACCCATGATGCCCATAGATATTTCAGTGAAACCTGGGATACTCGAGAATGTTCATATTGGAGCTTCGTGTTCTCCCGAAGAAATTGTCACTTATACTTCCTTGTTTAAATAATTCTGTGATATCTTTGCGTGGAGTTACGAAGAGATGCCGGGTATTGACCCTGCTATCGTCGTTCATGAGATTAAGACATACCCCAGAGCTAAACCAGTCTGGCAGCACCTCCATCCTGTCCATCCACGTAAAGCGGAAGCCATTAAACTCAAAGTTGAAAAACTTCTTAAAGCCAGTTTTATTTATCCCGTGGCATTGACAAAATGGGTTTCCAACCCCGTACCGATTGATAAAAAGGGGGGTAGTATACGCGTTTGTGTTGATTATCGGGATATCAACAAAGCTTGTCCAAATGACAATTTTCCAACCCCTTTCATTGACCAGATCGTCGTTGACTGTGCTGGCAGTGAAATATTTTCCCTCATGGATGGATTTTTCGGCTATAATCAAATCAATATCGCTCCTGAGGACCAACATAAAATGGATTTTATTTGTCCTTGGGGTACTTTCGCTTACAAAAAACTCCCCTTCGGTCTGAAGAATGTAGGTGCTACATTCCAACGTGCTATGTCTTACGCATTTCATGATATTAAGCATATTGTTCAACCTTATTTGGACGACTTGTCGGCTCACTCCTTACGTCGAGACGATCACCCTAATCATCTTCGAGTGATTTTCGTTCATTGTCGATTCTATTGCATTCGCCTGAATCCTCATAAATGTGTCTTTTGCATAGAATCCAGCCGTCTCCTTGGTTTCATTGTTTCACGCCATGGGATCTGGGTAGATCCTATCAAGGTCGAGGCGATTCTTAATCTCCCTCCTCCTTCTTTGCACTAGTTACAAAGTTTGCAGGGGAAAGCAAACTTTCTTCGTCGTTTCATCCCGAATTATGCCGAGATTACTCACGGTTTCACACGTCTTCTAAAGAAAGGTTCAGAGTTTGTCTGGGATAAAGTTGCTAACAACACCTTTGAAGCTTTAAAATTGTCCCTCACAAATGCTCCTCTTCTTTTCCCTCTGGATTATAGTCGAGATTACTTTCTTTATCTAGCTGCGTCCGAGTATACTATCGGCATGGTCCTCGTTCAAGAGGATGAGAACCATGATGAACATGTTATTTATTACTTGATTAGAAGTTTATCATCCATGGAAGTCAAGTACCAACATGTTGAGAAGCTGGCCTTGGCTGTTGTCCAAGCAGTCCAACGTTTCCGTCATTATATTCTCTCCAGGAAGACTATAGTGATTTCACACTGTAACCCCATGCAACACATATTGACACGTCAATTGCTGGGGGGCAAGTACTCCAAGTGGATTGTTATTCTCCAGGAGTTCAATTTGGAATTCGATCGTGCCACGTCAAAGAAATCTCTATTTTTCACTGAGTTAATTTGTGATTTTCCCCACACGGCCACAGAAAAGGTAGTAGTCGATTCATTACCTGACGAGTCACTTTTCCTTATCAGTACCGACGATATTTGGTACAGAGATATCATTATATATCTCCAAACTCAAACTTTCTGGCCTAATTTGTCCAGTAATGAACGACGTTGTGTACGTTATCAAGCATGTCATTATATCATCCTTGGCGATACTCTTTACCGTCGAGGCATTGACTCTGTCTTTTAGAGTTGTTTGAATTTTGACGAAGCTGAGAAATCTTTGAATGACTGCCATTCAGGAGCATGTGGTGGTAATATGTCTGGGTATGCTACTGCCCAGAAGATCTTACGTGCCAGTTACTTTTGGCCTTCCCTATTCACTGACTACATTACTGCTGTCCAGAAGTGTCATGCCTGCCAGATCTACAATCAGAAGATTCGGTCGCATCCTGCTCCCCTTCATCCTGTAGTCTCAGTAGGTCCTTTTGCTAAATGGGGCATTGATTTCATGACATGTCACCCTCACTCGGTCGGGGGGCATGGTTACATTATTGTAGCTGTTGATTATTTCACAAAGTGGGCCGAGGCAATGCCAACATTCGATAATACTGGGAAGACTGCAGCCTTATTCTTGTTCAACCATGTCATCACTCGTTTTGGTGTTCCTCAGGCTATCGTTACCGATCACGGTAGTCATTTTAGGAATTATATGATGTCTGAACTTATCGAGAAGTTGGGCCTTCGTCATGATAGCTCAACGCCCTATTATCCACAGGCCAATGGCCAGGTCGAAGCCATCAATAAGGTTCTTATAACTATGATTCGACGGATGATAGGAATCCATAAAACCAGCTGGCATACAATGTTATTTTCGTCATTGTGGGCATATCGGACATCTATTAAGTCTGCCACAGGATTCACGCCTTTTCGATTAGTTTATGGCATGGAAGCCATTCTGCCAATAGAATGTGAGATCCCGTCTTTGAAGCTAGCTGTAGAGCTCTTACCTAATACTTCTGCCGAAGAGGAACGTCTGTTGTATTTGATGCGGTTAGACGAGACTCGCCGTGACGCTACTCTTGTAATAGAAGCCCAGAAGAAACGTGTTAAGGCACAGTATGACAAGCATGTCAAACCTCGTGTCTTCTCTGAAAGAGATATTGTTCTTCTATATGAACAAGATAAAGATGTCCTAGGAGCTGGTAAATTCGAACCAATGTGGCGTGGGCCTTATATTGTTAGCAAAGTTTTGGAAAAATGAGAGTATGAGCTAGTAGACTATGATGGTGTGCCTTTGAGTGAACCCGGGAATGGGTTGTACTTGAAGAAGTACTATGCATGAGTCATTTGTGCATGAGTACTTGTATTTTTATGTATCATACTGAGTGTGTGTGTTACTTTAGTTTTGCTTTTGACGTTATCTGGTCTCTACCCTTACGTGACGTTGTGTTTGATTGCTATATGTTGAAGTATTCGCTACCTTGTATTGGCTTCACTGACGGTGCTAGCCGTAGTACTCAGAACCTAGATTCCGCTGCATGGGCAATCTATGCCCCGACAAACGAACTCATATCTCTACGAGGTATATGTCTTGGCCGAGAAACCAACAACATCGCAGAGTATAGCGCCGTTATTGAGTTATTGGTTGATGATATCTCTCTTGGAATTCGTCACCTGGTTGTGCGACTTGACTCGCAGTTGGTAGTACTACACTCAGTAATGTATATTCTATTCAAAGTCCTACGTTATTAAGGGTATATTTGCAGATTCGCCTCTTGGAACGACATTTTGATTATATTGAATATCAACACATTCCGAGAAGTCTTAATACATTGACAGATGCTTTAGCTAATTATGTATTGGACAGGCATTTAAATCACTTATAAAATCAAACACATTGAAATGTACACAAGGTAAAGTGAGCCGGTAGAACCCATGTATATATAACGATCAAAGTTTGTTTTTACAAAATGTGTCCGAAGACCAAAATATAAAAAATGAAGCCCATGGCTTATACATAGTGACATCAATGATGTTCACGATAACACACTAATGTCCTAGCCACTCTGTGGAGCAAGCGACCCATAGAGGCAGAGACTCCTACGGTGTGACACTGATCGCGTCGTGGGATCTCCTCCAGAGGAATATCTGGAACATCGGCCATCAGACCCTCTAAGTTCTGCTCCACTGTCAGATAGTCCTCGGCATACTAGGGAACTGCTACTGCTGCCTCTCCTCGATGTTGAAAAGGAAAACTACCAGCAGGTCTATATGCGCCAACATCTGTGTTATCAACAAAATTTTGGTGTTAGTCTTCAGATAAAACTATAAAACCAAAAACATTTATATATGTTAAAAATCCAAAAACATTTAAAACCTTGAAAAATTTGTGTACTTCTTACCGATGTCTCCCCATTGTGCGTCTTCAGGAAGTGCAAGGTCAGGATTTCCGCAAAAGTCCAAGCCAGCGTATGCATAATCTTCTACCATTAGCACCTGGCCTTGAAGCCAGTCGAAGAAGAGATCGTCATACCTAACGATCGGTCCTATCACATGTCTAGCCATGAGTTGACACCATCGTAACATCCGTGGATCCCTGGGACCCAGAAAGTGCCAATCAGCCTGAATCCTATACACTGGGACCCTCTCACAGAAGAAGGACACTAGCAATGATCCATAACCAAACTGCTTTATCTCTCCATGCCTGCATTTGGTCAGTTGTTTCTTGAGACTGTGTAAAACTGCGTCAGCCCAGTCGAAGACCTGGGGCTCAGTACACTCGAGGGCATACTGAAAATAGCTCTGCAGATCCATATGTGGGGCAACACTTCTTTCCATCTGAGCGATAGTGAAGAGAATGGTACAGAGAGTTATATCAGTCACTCCCCAAATGGCCACTTTTCCTTTTTGTCATTCAGCCTCAGGCACGCAGTACTCCCGGCAATACTCACTCATTTTTAATCCACCCCTTCGGCTACCAGTCAAATTGACGTAGGAACCTCGCCTGGATAGCCCAGTCAGGAAATATATATCCTCAATGTCGATCATCAATGTGTGAGCTCCGACATTAAAAACCTGCTGATCCGGATCCCACATCCGGACTAAGTGTTCTAGCAATCGAACTTGGGCTCTCATGCCCGGTATGCGGAAATACTTCAAGAGACCACAATCTCTTAAGGAAGCAAGAGTCAGAGGGTGATTTTCGACGGTTGCATTATCGTCCTCGTGTTCCCGTTCTCTCCATTTGAGCACCATTATGATGGTTATAAACCTACATGGGGAACATAGGAAGATGATTAAAACTCTCTTTCATTGAATAAACCCTTTTTATTGGGTAAAATTTAAAAAAAAAATTGAACTTTGCGCTGTTCGCAGGTGGCCTATGGCACACAGTGCGAACTTCTCGCATGCTGCCTTAGGCCCACCTGCGAGAATGAAGCATTCTCGCAGGCCCCGTATGGGTAGCCTGCGAGAATCCTTCCACACGCATAGGGTTTTCCAAATGGACTTAAAACTTGAAATTTAACCAATGAAATCATGAAATTGAACCATGAAAAGATAGAGAATTGAAAACTTACCAAAACACCGTAGACGGCTCGAAGAATGATGGCCCGAAGCTCCCGAAAATTGACGATGAAGGTAGAAGGTAAAATGGAGGTTTTTTGCACTCAAATGGTAAAAAGGGAAAATGATATGGTAAAATGAATTGTAAATTTATTTTATTTACTTTTTACCATGATAAAAGTGGGTTTTTTCATGTTTATTCATTATTTAACCCTAAATTACTAATATGGAAGTGAGTAAATGACTTGCAGGTACTCAATGCGGATGATTATGGACAAAAACTTTTCAGGTGTGGTGTGTTTTTGTTTGTTTTCTATGGTTTTGATATAAAACCTCAAGCATCTTTTATCTGTTCTTGCGCTTGTCAAAATATAAAGAATGTGATCAAGCGTTGTTTTATCTCTTTTCCGGGCTCGCTGTGGTTACATGAAAAAGGAACCCCCCTGGAGTTAACTTTAAGCTCTTTTCACGACTCTCTAAACATGAAAAGATTGCTGAGCGAACTTGCTATTTTCACGCTCATTAAATTATTTGAAGTTACACATCCTTCGAGCGATATTTTAAACCTTTTTTCGGTCTTGTTGGACTATTATACAAAAAAGGAACTGAGAGAGTTCTCTTTTGAGTTTTTTTCCAAACTCTATAATCCTGAAAAACCTTCGAGTTTTCTATCTCTGGACTCGTTAAACAAACATTGACTGACCCGTGATGGGACCGAACCACTCCTTCTTAGGGTTCGTTCAAAATACTCCGAGGGACTCATCCAAAGGATGATATTATATCAACAAGCATATGTGATCCTCTTCGAGCTTGCGTAAAAATAAAGAGGTACTTGCCAGAAATGGTGGGGGAAAATTTGGGAAAGGGATATGTTTCATCTTTGTGTTAATTGGCAGTAAGTGTCACTCTTGAACATGACACCCCCTATTCATCATTTGAAGCCGGTTTGGGAAATCCATTTGTCTCATTCGATTCAATAACAAGGTCTTTCCATGTGTCACCTTTGAGTCAATGCTGCCAAATCATTGGTCGTGTTGTTCATATGTTCAAGAGCAGTCCAAACCTCTATTGAGTCGGCCATCTGCAGTTATCCTTCCACTCCGATTCGGCCTTCCCTGTGTCCAAAGTCCAATTGTCATATACTCTGTTTCACTTTCAAACTCTGTTACTCATTTCGTGTCACTGATGGGGGATACATCAAGGCCCTCCTGTGACAAGTCTTGTTCTGTCGACTTCAACACATTATCTGGAGTCAAGACTTAGAAATTATTTAGTACCTTGAAGCTTGCATGCCTCAATGGCAAGTTTCTCTCTTTCGACAATGGGTTTACATCATTGACCCCTGATCGAGAGATTCCGTCGAGTGTACGACATCAACTCATTTGTTCACAGTCGATGGATTGTACTATAGTACCTTGGGAGTCATTGACATTAATGATGATTTCCCTCGCACTTGTTAACGGTATACATCAATGACCGGTAATCAAGTGCTTTCTACCATGTTCGACTTCAACACATGTAATCACATGGTCAGATTCATACTTTGGGCGGCGATATTGAAGACCCTGGATATTTTCTTTGTGATCCAGGTTGCGATGGAGTATGTATAATTTGCGACACATAGATCCACTGTGTATGATTCGTGGCTATGTCGTCTTGATTGAAAATTTGTCGCATAGATCCACAGTGTATTCAGGTGGCTGTGCTATATAGTGACGACATGGATCCACAGTGTATGATTGGTGGCCATGACCTTGGTTTATGATGTCATCAATCTATGATCTGAGCATGGGAATGCCTACCTCAAAATTGATATACATGATATTCTATTGATGCTTGGATGTTTGCAGGTCTCTGATTAGATGTGCTTTTGGTTCTTGACACACACATGCAACTTACAAAGTCTGTCGACTGTCACTGGTTCCGCTCTCAGACTTTGGGGGGCATTCTGTTATCCACAAATTTGGTCATTGTGATGATGTCATGATGATGGAAAATCAATCTCTTTACCAAGAACACTTTCCTGAGAAAAGTTACAGTTGTCTTCTTCCACAAATCACATTTTGAAACTTGTTCGCAGGCTACTTATATATTCTCCTGCGAGAATACCTGATTCTCATAGGCTACCTTAAGCTAGGGTGAGAAATTCTCACACTGTACTCATGGTTAGGGTGCGAACATGCTCTTAAAGGGGAAAAAGATAAAAATCTCAAACCTTCTAGAAGGGAATCTTCTAGAAGGATGAGTTGGCTTTCAAATGGTTATTCAGGTGTTGGCATTCCAGATATCTTGGGATCATTCCCTATCTAAGTAACTAATCTATCTTCTCCTATATATTGAGAAGATTTCTCATGGAAGGGGTTAACAATAAGAATTTAAGCAAGCAACAAGTTAGCAAGAGTTTGATTAGAGAATTAGTGCAAGACTGTATGGAGGATTGATGCTACAACAACTAGAGGCAACAACAAGGTCATCACATGTGGTTGATTTTCTTCATGCATGAGCAAGTGTGTGTGTCAGAGCTAGGAGCCATTGAAAGGAGACCTATGACATCAAGGCTCAGGTTGTAAGTTTCACTTTTAGTTAATTCAATACAGTAATATGTCCCTTTCCCATAAAGATGATGTTACTTTATTACATAACTCCTTGATCATATGTATAGGCTAGTTATTGAATATATTAATCTTCCTTTACTTCGATTGGTTCGTTCTGTTGTGATCTGAATGGGACAAGAGCATTGGAGCAAAGCTTGGAATAATAGAGATCTAAGTAAAGAATTCATAAGGTATGTCCATGATCCTCATCTCTCAGTTCATTCAATAGTCTAGATCTAGGGAAAGTGTATTATTCTGTCCTGTTTTGTTCTAGATACCAGGTGGATCTAGGGAGATTGGTTTGTTTCCGCACTCACATATTTATCCTATAAAACCCAGGGACCCAAGGATGTTATGATGGTTCCGACTCATGGCCAGACATGTGGCAGGACCGATTGTTAGGTATGACGATATGTTCTTCGACTGGCTTCAAGGCCAAGTGCTGATGGTAGAAGATTATGCATACGCTGGCTTAGATTTCCGTGGTGATCCTGATCTCGCACTGCCTGAGGACACACAGTGGGGAGACCTCGGTAAGAAGTACACCACTCTTAATTTTGTTTAAATGTTTTTTGTATTTTTAACATATTTAAATGTTTTTTTGTTTTATAGATTTATCTGAAGACTAATACCAAATTTTTATTGATAACATATATGTTGGGGCATATAGACCTGCTGGTAGTTCTCCTATCCAGCGTCGAGGAGAGATAGCAGTTGCAGTTCCCCAGTATGCCAAGGACTATCTGACAGTGGAGCATAACTTAGAGGGTCTGATGGCAGACGTTCCAAATATGTCTCTGGAGGAGATCCCACAACGCGATCAGCGTCACACTGTGGGAGTCTCTGCCTCTATGGGTCGCTTGCTCCGCAGATTTACTAGGAAATTAGTGTGTTATCGTGAACATCATTGATGTCATTATTTAGAATCCATGGGCTTCAATTTTGATATTTTGGTCTTCAGACTTTTTGTAAAAAACAAACTTTGATCGTTATATATATATATACATGGTTTCTCCCGTCTTACTTTACATTGTGTACATTTTAATGTGTTTGATTTATAAGTGATTTAAATGCCTCTCCAATACATAATTAGCTAAAGCATCTGTCAATGTATTAAGACATCTAGGAATGTGTTGATATTCTATGTAATCAAAATGTTGTTCCAAGAGGAGAATCCGCAAATATACCCTTAATAAAGTAGGACTTCGAATAGAATATACATTACTGAGCTATAGTACTACCATCTGCGAGTAAAGTCAGACAACCAAATGATGAATTCCGAGAGAGATAGCATCAACCAGTAATTCAACCACGGTGCTATACTCTGTGATGTTGTTGGTTGCATGGCCAAGAAATACACCTCGTAAAGATATAAGCTCGTTAGTTGGGGCATAGATTGCCCATGCAGCGGAAGATAGGTTTTGAGTACTACGGCTAGCACCGTCAGCGAAGCCAATATAAGGTAGTGAATACTCCAACATCTAGCAATCAAACACAACGTCACGTAAGGGCAGAGACCAGATAACGTCAAAAGAAAAACTAAAGTAACACACACACGCAGTATGATACATAAAATACAAGTACTAATGCACAAATTACTCATGCATAGCACTTATTTAAGTACAACCCATTCCTGGGTTCACTCAAAGGTACACCATCATAATCCACTAGCTCATACGCTCCTTTCTCCAAAACTTTGCTAACAATGTAAGGCCCACGCCACATAGGTTCACATTTCCCAGATCCTAAGACATATTTATCTTGTTCATATAGAAGAACAAGATCTCCTTCAGAGAAGACATGAGGTTTGACATTCTTGTCATATTGTGCCTTAACACGTTTCTTCTGGGCTTCGATTACAAGAGTAGCGTCACTACGAGTCTCGTCTAATCGCATCAGATACAACAAACGTTCCTCTTCAGAAGAACTACTAGGTAAGAGCTCTACAACTAGCTTCAAAGACGGTATTTCACATTCTATTGGCAGAATGGCTTTCATGCCATAAAATAATCGAAAAGGCGTGAATCCCATAGCAGATTTAATAGATGTCCTATACGCCCACAATGTCGAAAACAATATCGTGTGGTAGCTAGTTTTATGGATTCCTATCATCCGTCGAATCATAGTTATAAGAACTTTATTGATCGCTTTGACCTGTCCATTAGCCTGTGGATAATAGGGCATCGAGCTATCATGACGAAGGCCCAACTTCTCTGTAAGTTCAGACATCATATAATTTCTAAAATGACCACCGTGATCGGTAACGATAGCCCGAGGAACACCAAAACGAGTGATGACATGGTTGAAAAGGAATAAGGATGCAGTCTTCCCAGTATTATCAAATGTCGGCATTTCCTCGGCCCACTTAGTAAAATAATCAATAGCTACAATAATGTAACCATGCCCCCCGGCCGAGTGAGGGTGACATGTCATGAAATCAATGCCCCATTTAGAAAAAGGACCTACTGAGACTATAGGATGAAGGGGAGTAGGATGCAATCGAATCTTCTGATTATAAATCTGACAGGCATGACACTTCTAAATAGCAGTGATGCAGACAGTGAATAAGGAAGGCCAAAAGTAACCTGCACGTAATATCTTCTGGGCAGTAGCATACCCAGACATATAAGAACCACATTCTCTCGAATGGCAGTCATTCAAAGCTTTCTCAGCTTTTTCAAAAGTCAAACAACGTCGAAAAACATAGTCAATTCCTCAACGATAAAGAGTATCACCGAGGATAATATAATGACGTGCTTGATAATGGACACGACGTCGTTCATTACTGGACAAAGAAGGCCATAAAGTTTGAGTTTTGAGATATATAATGATATCTCCGTACCAAATATCGTCGGTACTGATAAGGAAAACTGACTCGTCATGTAACGAATCGACTGCTACTTTTTCCGTGGCATTGTGGGGAAAATCACAAATTAACTCAGTGAAAACTAGGGATTTCTTCAACGTGGCACGATCAAATTCGAAACCGAACTCCTGGAGAATAAAAATCCACTTGGAGTACTTGCCCCCCAGCAATTGACGTGTCAATATATGTTGCATGGGGTTACAGTGTGAAATCACTGTAGTTTTCCTGGAGAGAATATAATGACTAAAACGTTGAACTGCTTGAACAGCAGCCAAAGCCATCTTCTCAACATGTTGGTACTTGATTTTCGTGGATGATAAAATTCTACTCAAGTAATAGATAACATGTTCATCATGGTTATCATCCTCCTGAATGAGGACCATGCCGATAGTATACTCAGACACAGCTAGAAAAAGAAAGTAATCTCAACTATAATCTGGAGGGAAAAGAAGAGGAGCTTTCGTGAGGGACAATTTTAAATCTTCAAAAGTGTTGTTAGCAACCTTATCCCAGACAAACTCTGAACCTTTCTTTTGAAGACGTGTGAAACCACGAGTAATCTCAGCGTAATTCAGAATGAAATGACGAAGAAAGTTTGCTTTCCCCTGCAAACTTTGTAACTGGCATAATGAAGAAGGAGGAGGGATATTAAGAATCAACTCAACCTTAATAGGATCTACCCGGATCCCATGACGTGAAACAATGAAACCAAGGAGACGGCCGGATTCTACACAAAAGACACATTTATAAGGATTCAGGCGAATACGATAGAATCGACAACGAACAAAAATCGCTCGGAGATGATTAGGGTGATCGACTCATTGTAAAGAATGAGCTGGAAAATCGTGCAAATAAGGTTTAACGATATGCTTTATGTCATGAAACGCATAGGACATAGCATGCTGAAAAGTAGCACCTATGTTCTTAAGACCGAATGGAATTTTTCTGTAGGCGAAAGTACCCCAAGGACAAATAAAAGCAGTTTTATGTTGGTCCTCAGGAGCGATGTTAATTTGATTATAGCCGGAGAATCCATCCATGAGCGAGAAGATTTCACTGTCGGCACAGTCATCGACGATCTGGTCGAAAAAAGGGGTTGGAAAGTTGTCCTTGGGACAGGATTTGTTAATATCCCAATAATCGACACAAACACGTATACTACCACCTTTCTTGTCAATCGGTATGGGGTTGGAAACCCATTCTGTCAAAGCCACGGGATAAATAAAACCGGCTTTAATAAGTTTTTCAACTTCGAGTTAAATAGCTACTGCTTTACGTGGATGGACAGGGTGGAGGTGCTGTCGTACTGGTTTAGCTCTAGGGTACGTTTTCATCTCATGCACGAAAATGGTAGGGTCGATACCCGACATCTCTTCATAACTCCAGGCAAAGATATCATGAAATTCTTTGAACAACGCAGTATAGGTGACAATTTCCTATGGAGAACACGAAGCTCCAATATGAACATTTTCAACTATCCCAGGTTTAACTGAAATATCAATGGGTATCATGGGGGGGATATTGCTGAGGTTCCCTTCTACAAACACATCTCGTGTAGATTGGGGAACAGTGGATATAACAACAATGGTCAACGGAGTCGAAATCCACTGATAATTCTCAAGAGTCTGTTGTTACAAAAACAGTATGGAATGATGATGTCCATCGTCCCAAGGTGTAGCTGCCATGATGGACATGATCATCTCCTCAGTGGGAAAGATGACATGGAAAGGATCGGGAGACAACTCCTCAAGAGAGGGTGTAAAAGGTGTTGCCGATTGAATCGCATGATAAGCAAACTCAATCGGACTTAACGACATAACGTCACCGAAACGAGGATGATCTCCTGGATCAGGGACTATCCAAGGGTCAAAAGACACTGGAAGTTCATAAGGAACGACGAAGATCATATTAATCGAAGCAACTAACGAGCATAGAATATCGGGTGGTGGGGGCAAGGGAAAAGTACCCATTAGCGAAGAGTCTTTTAAGAGACCGACTCCAACATTCTCGTAACCCGGTGGGGTTTTAGCCATAAATGACACGTTTTCGGTGCGAGTATCGAAATTAAAGAAGGCGAGTTGATCAATCGTAACGATCTTTCCTTGATGGGGAAAATGGACTACACAAAACAATTTTGACACAACAACTCGCATAGAATCTACCCAGCTATGGCCAAGAAGAAGATTGTAATCTAAGGGAGCATCAAAAACTTCCACTTCAACTTGGACTGTCTTACCTGCAAGAGTAACTGGCAACGACAGAAGAACATCGTAAGGCCTAAAACCTGAGCCATTGAAGGCTTTCAAAGTATTTTGTGATTCAGTTAACGGAGGAGAGCCAATGTCTTTCCAACAAGTAAGAGACATTGCACATGTAGAGGCACCCTCATCAACAACAGTTCGGCAGATGCTCTTGTCAGAGACAATAACTTGTATCTGAAAAGAAAGCTGTGGGGGTAACCTTGGAACATGGTCATCCAAGTCAAAGACTATCAAGTTCATATCAGTAGGATCAATTCCACCTATGGCTTTCAATAGAGCCCTTCGTTGCACAGGAAAAGACTGAAGGACTTCAAGGGCAAACATCGCTAAAGGTGCTTGGGCCAGATCTTCGATAATGCTATAGTTCTGGGCCGCACGGGCATGAGGATTGAATGTTGACTTCTTAACGACACCTTTCGGAGGTCGTAAGACTGTATCAAGGCTTGGTATTTCGAGATGAAGAGGACCATTCATAGGTGGATTTGGTGGAGAGAGTTGTACCAAATCAGGAGGTAAATCGTCAACCTTCTCCTTATATGGAGAATAGTCTTTGGCTCTAGTTGCGATGGCAACGTCATTGTTCTTAGAATCACCAGTGCACATCAAAACATATGATGTTGTACATGTAGAAGGTTGGTCATGGATGACCAAAGAGGCCTGTTGCTGAGACGGGAAGGGTTGGGACAAGACTGTCGGCGTAGAGGGTTTAGGCATTCCTTGAAGAAACTTATTAACCTCAGCATGTCTAGGAAAATCCTTGGTGTAGTGATCGTCACCATAGATAAGGAAAGTATAACGTGGTTTGCGCTTATCCCAATTGTCAACAAGAGTTGTTTTAGTTTGCTCAATTTGATTATTATTTTTACTCTCCTTATTCTTGCCTCTCCCTTTCTTTGATTTATTTTTACCAGTAGGCGTAGATTGAACAACGTTCACTTCAGAAGTTTTACCAGCGGGAGGAGCAGGAGACGGAGCATTTTGAACATTAGAAGAATTGGATTTAGGGGTTGTACTTGAAACTGAATGTGAGTGGCTATGAGCAGTACCAATCACACCATCAGCTGCATGCGAGGCAACTGGAGCAGTTGAAGTGTTGGAAGTACTAAGACGAGGAAAATTAGGTAATAAGTCATAAAGAGTTCCTGTTTGTGAATAAACGAGATCAAGATACTGAGCACGACTTATGTCCTGCTCTTCTGTAACAACACCACCCATAGCAATGTCTTTACCGATTTTGTTCACAAAAGATTTTGTAAACCATTCTACCAGTAATTGATCGGGAAGCTCAAGTTTAATGAGACGTCGCCTCCTTCGCCAGTCATGAATATGATCAGATATATGAGTGCTTGAACTTTGTTTGAAGGAAGTTAAAATCTCTGTCCTAGTATCGTAACGGATCGGTAACTGGTAGTGTGTGAGAAAAGCCATAGCTAGGGTGTTGAAATCCAAAAAGAAACCTCGTGGTAATTCAATATACCACTTCGCAACGGAACCTGTGAGGGTTCGTTGAAAAAGAAGGAGATGAATGGAGTCGTCCATCATCGAATTGGACGAACAACATAAATGAAAAGTCATGACATGATTATTAGGGTCCTCTCCCACCTTGCTATCAAATTTTGGAATATCCAATGGAAGCTTCGCAGGAATAGTAGGCCATTGGGGAGAGTGACGGATATGATCATTGAGGATCCTAGACAAGTCTAGCAAATCCAAGGTGGCAAGGAAAGGAAACTGCTGATTCACTTGTGGGTGCTGGTGGCTTTGGGGTGGAAGCCCTATTAGCAGACCAGTAGGAGCATAAGCAGACTTCCCATAAAGGGAAGATCCTGGCTGATTCGGTTGTGGCTGGATAGGGTAGTAACCCCAAGGATTGTGACCTTGAGTCTGAGTAGGGACCTAAGGTTGAGAAGTTTGACCCGAAACCCAAATAGGATTAGTCACACCTAGATATGGTTGGCCTACAGAAGGGATTGTTTCTTGCCCCCAAGTAAGAGGTATGCTTCGTAAAAGCTGTTTCCAATATTGGTCCAACTCAGGAGGTATGTTTTTCACAAAAGGAGAGGTCGTTCCTCCTACCGTAGGTATAGTCCCACCCAGGAGTTGTGTACCAACCATAGGTTGTGTAGAAACTATGTTATGTCCGGGAAAAGGAAAAGGAAATGTACTACCCTGTCCACCAATAGAAATGTGCAAGTTTGGTGCAACAGTCGGGATAGTGCTGCTAGTATTAGGATTTCCAGTAGGAAACTGAGGGAGTGTCGGGATGAAACTGGGAATAGGATGCCCAAGAAACGGAGGACCACCTGGAGAACCAGCTGGGGTTTGTGGAGGTGTTTGATGGGAAACATTCAACAAAGGATTCAACGCATGGTAACCAGGGGGTAAATTCAGGTTGACCTCAGGTATTCGCTGGGTGTTGATAGGGGCAAGAGTAGTTGCAACAATCTCGGTTTGGAAACTCGCGGTATTCGTGAGATGGGCCATCTCTGGAGGAATAACAAAACGATAAGTGGTAGTCTCTGGTGTAGTTTTTGGTTCAGGAGACACAGGAGGGTTGATTTCGTAGACAGGAGGGGACTCCGTACCAAAAAGAACTCATCAAAAATCACCCGACCAAAAAGGATCTTGGCCAAATACACTCTGAGAAGGCCCAACGGTTGATTCAGAGGATGTAACAAGGGTTTCTTCAGAAGGATTTAATCGTCCAATCGGTCGTTCACCACGATGAATGCGATAGTCCTCTATAGTATTGGTAATTCGAAAATCAACAAGAGGATCAGTGGGTTCTACTTGTGGAGGTGGTGTAAAAACTTATGGGATGTCACTTACGTCCACATGTGGTAAAGTAACAAGGGGAATTTCACCCAGACAAGGAGAGTCCTCAGGGGTACCCTCAGGTGTTGCAGTATGCAAAGGTTGTGAAGCTTACGGATGTTCCGGGGACAAAACTTGCATCCTACGTGAACGTCGTGGGGGTGCAATTGTAAAAAAGTAACAAATTCCCCAACGAAAATCCTATGGTAAACTTCAAGAAACGATCAGCACACACTAGTAAACAAAATCTAGAAGCAATCACCAAGCAAACAATACCTTCTAATATCGAAGCCACTAGTTGGTGATGAAATCCAACGTCGCAACAACGAGATGAGAAGGGGCGGGGCTAAGGTGGAAAAGTTACGTTGATGACCTTCTTAAGAGACTTACGCCCTGGTGTAAGCTCCCACACATAATCGTGGGTATACCCTCCAAGGAGCCCGAGTGAGTTTGATGAACATCAATTCCAGGTACCGTGAAGACTTTCCCCTCCACAGTCACCTTGGGTAAGAACCTTGAGAGACAGGCCACTAAGGTCACCACAGACAACAGTACAGCCTAGGGAAATAGTCGTCAGTCTGATCCACACACAAGGGCAGGGTATCAAGCCCAAAACCAACTCAAAGGCTTCCACTCATAATTGTGGGTATACCTTGGAGTGATCCCCGTAATACGTGCAATCTCTACACCGATTTCAACAAAGCAGGGGTAGTAACTCTGCCAACACCAATGTGACCTAGTGCTTGACCCTTGTGTTAGAAGGGCTTCCCAGGACAATATGCTTCCAATGGAATTTTACACTCCCTAACTCAAGATGCTATTGTGTGTTTTTGAAATTTTGGAGAGAATATCTCTCTTCCTACTCCAAAGCACTAGCCTAGATAAATGTTGGTGTAAAAGAGCCCTAAAAAAATTTACTAGATCAATTTTAATATTACGCAATGTTTTTTAAAAGCTGTTGTTTACTCAAAGGTAACGGAAGTGAAACTCGTGATGTATGACTCTGACCCAAATAATGCAAGGATAATGATGAAATATAATTCTTTTCATTCCATGAATCCTAGTTATAGGAGAGAGAGTATCTTCCAAATCAATCTCAATACTACAATGCAAGTGGAATGCTTAATTTCTGTTCAGATGCTAATGCAAACAATCTTATATCAATGAACGATTTCCATATGTCTTTTTCAAATAAACTCTAAAAACTTGATTTTCAATGTTTTCGAAAAGGAAAAAACAAACTCTTGAAAGAAAACTTGTCGTTCACTTTCCAAGAAGAACTCTAATTAATGAGAAAAGAAAACCAAATCATACAGACCCAAACAAACAACCCAATCAATTCTTTCAATGAAAGTAAAAACAAAAAGAAAACCAATGAGTTCCTCAATGAAAATGAAAAATGTCCTTTTGAACCACCAAGCAAGTGAGAAACACAAATCACTTGACTCTCTACCAATCATTGGTTCTCAGTCAATCAGATACATTCAACTCCAGAAGTCAGAGAGAAAGAAAATGCCAAACCGAGCCAAGAAATGAAAGCCAAGCCACCAAGGGCAGGAAAGACCTAGAAACCCTAAATTTGTTCTAGCAAGCAAACTATAGTAAGAGATGTATAAGTCAATGACCCAATAAGCCAAAAATACACAATTCAACTGTTCTGAGCAATTGAAGAAGTCAAAACTTAATTTCAAAAATTTCAAAAAATCTGTTCGCAGGCCAGTAGTGGAACACAGTGCGAGAAGATAGTATTCTCGCAGGCCAGCTTAAAGCAAGATGCGGAAAAATCGCACTGGAATATATATGAAGAGTGTGAACTTCCCTAATTCTCACAGGCTGTCAATGAACACAGTGCGAGAATTCCTAAAGATAATAAAATTTTTGAAAATACAAGCAAAATTCAAACTGGCTTATAGACCCAGAATGTCTCTCAGGATATCCTGAGGACTCAGACACTGACAAAACAAGAGAAAAAGGCAAATAGAGCAAATGGCCACAAAAAAATTGAAGAACCATAAAGAAAAATGGAATAAGGTCCCCAGTGGAGTCGCCAATTTTGTTATAGGATAAATCCGTGAGTGCGGACACAAACCAATCTCCCTAGATCCACCTAGATCTAGAACAAAACAGGACAGAATAATACACTTTCTCTAGATCTAGACTATTGAATGAACTAAGAGACGAGGATCATGGACATACCTTATGAACGCTTTCCTTAGGTCTCTGTTGTTCCAAGCTTTGCTCCAACGCTCTTGTCCTGTTTAGATCACAACAGTACAAACCAATCGAAGTAAAGGCAGATTAATATATTCAATAGCTAGTCTATAAATATGATCAAGGAATTATGTAATAAAGTGACATCATCTTTATGGGAAAGGGACATATTACTGTATTGAATTAACTGAAAGTGAAAATTACAACCTGAGCCTTGATGTCGTAGGTCTCCTTTCGATGGCTCCTATCTCTGACACACACACTTGCTCATGCATGAAGAAGATCAACCACTTGTGATGACCTTGTTGTTGTCTCTAACTGTTGTAGCATCATTCCTCCATACAGTCTTGCACTAATTCTCCAATCAATCTCTAGCTAGCTTGTTGCTTGTTTTCTTAATCCTTTCCATGAACAATCTTCTCAATATATAGGAGAAGATAGATTAGTTACTTGGATAGGAAATGATACCAAGATATCGGGAATGCCAGCACTTGAATAACCATTCGAAGCCAACTCATGTTTCTAGAAGATTCCCTTCTAGAAGATTCGAGATCTTATCTTTTTCCTTCATTTGGAACATGTTCGCACCCTGGCTATTAGTTACAGTGTGAGAGGTTCGCACTCCAGCTTAATGCAGCCTGTGAGAATCAGGCATTCTCACAGGCAGATATATAGGTAGCCTGCGAACATCCTGTAAAAGTATGATTTCTGGAAGAAGACAAATGTAGCTTTTCTCAGGAAAGTGTTCTTAGTGAAGAGCTTGATTTTCCATCATCATAACATCATCATGACATCATCACAATGACCAAAATTATGGATAACAGGGATGGGTCCAACAAATAACATAAGTGATATATACCACTATGATAAGGGAAACGAGAGGAAGCTAATGGGATACATGGGAAATAAGGGTGCCAAGAAGGGTATGGGTCCACGGGGTAAAAGAAAAATGGTTAAAATGATATGTATCAAAACGATCAGGGTGAAAAGGGGAATCCAATGGGATAAGTCTCAAATAAGAGTGTAGGAAGGAGCTAATTTTTTTTTTTTTTACTCATGTGGAGTTATACTCCAACCTAAATAATATTGCAGTTTTTAAATACCCAAATTATTAATAGGAAAAAATGTGTAGTAATTTTACAACCAGAATGTAGGAGACAAGGTTATGCTACCAAAATATCCTTTATGTTCCTTTTTTGGTATTCCCCCCCCAGGTAAGGGGGTGTGAGAAGAAATGTGGCACACAAGTGCATGTTAGTAACAACAACACATGGCAATGTGATTTGTCTAATACTGAGCATCATCAACTATATATATATATATATATATATAGATATATCCGTGTGTGTGTATGTGTTTTATAATTTCAATTTATTTTTTCTATATATATTTTCCCAACAATATTTGTATGTGAATCAAAGACAATGATGATGAGAGGAGGAGCATCATAAGTAGTAGTAGCTCGAGACACACACATTTATGTGTGCATGAGAGGATAGGGAGAGGGAGAGGGAATTTCTCCCTCACTCTATTTCAGAACAGAAACATGCCCTTTTAATGGATGTTAGCCTCCTCAAGTTTTATCACAAGGGTACTGCCAATTTTCACACGCAACTCTATGTGTCCAATTTCAGATCTAAAAATTGCTTCCTAGTGATCTAACTATCACTTAACAACTTTATACTAAAATTATTGACAGAAAACATATGCAGTGGAAACAAAAAGATGATACATGAATCATCAATACATAAGAGAAATAATAATTATGTTCTGTAATATTTTTAATACCAGAAATCATGAGGGAAAAACCATCCCTCCCATCCAATACAATATCACCAAAAATCTAAGGACAACCTTGTTAGGATATTTAGACACTTAGGAGTTAGTTGAGATCTAATTGGTCTAATGTGTCATTAGGTAAAAGTTTGTTTCTTTAGTATGCATTAGTTTGCATTTGTAGTTAGGAAATTTGACGGTCACGATATGTTCCCAACATAGAGTGATCCGATGGTTTGTATTCTCCTTGATCTTAATGACCATGGATCCATGGATTAACACCCAATTGGTCCATGATATATATTTAAAGAGCATGGAGGGTCATTGTTAGCACAGGGGAAGACCCAGGTTTCAGCTCCAAGAGCGCACCAATAAGCCGTAACTACTGGCGCTTTCGGCAACACCCGTGAAGCAGATGCAGTCTCACTTGAAGCAGTTATGAGGGGGTTGCAAGACATGGATTTCTACAACCAAGGGTGATATCAAGTGGATATAACATAGGAATAACAAAACATTCATATATCACTTATCAACTTAGATCTTCTCTGCACGTCTACTTATCATATCTAACACATCGATTCAATGACAGTATATCAATGACAGAGATAGAATATCAATCACACATAACACAAAATATATGTGGTTCACCCTCTCTCTAGGGATACGTCCTCTCCTTCTCTCCTTCTCTCCCCTTCCTGCGCACCCAGCTACAGGATCAATCTTCGCACCTACATGAAGATCTTACAATACTAGAAGGCTCTCACACTTAGCACTTCTTTCTCTCACCTGATAGTAATCTCTCACACAACAATACCACTAAATCAACAAAAATATCGTACCAACCCAAAGTACCAACCAAAAGCATCAACTCAACCTAGGCCCTCATGACCTTTATTTATACATTACAATCACTTCACCGACATCCCTAGGATAAAACCTAGGTGTCAAAACCCTAGATACCAAAACCCTAGGTGTCTAAAACCCTAGGTCAACTTGACCCATGTTTTTGAGGCTTCGCCAACCTTTCTTTCCTTTCTTCTCACGCAGTGCTCCAAAGCATCCAATGGTATCTTTTTTTGCTTGATGAATTATACACGATCCTTCTTCCTTTCTTATATGTCATTCTTGATATCCTCATCCAACAACTTGCTTTCTTGGATTTCTCTCCATCTTTTCTTCTCTTTTTCTTACTTCGACCCATTAAAAGTCACTGTGTCTTCTGTGAAGTTCACATTTTCCTTTTCTTCCTTGATCTTCACTTGCTTCCATACTCAAGGGACAATAGGCCCCCAACACTCACCGTTGACTCGTCTCGAGGCACTTCAAATATGAGCTTCCTATTTTTCTTTGAAATTGGACTGCGCAGGGAAGCCTCTACTTTATGTTCTATGCCTCCTTTTGCTCCTTTGTGTAGACTATCTTTTCTGTGTTTGGTACCCAGTTTCAACTGCACTTGGTAGCTATACCCTTTTCTTCATGTTTCTACTGAGAGTTGTGAGGCAGTTGGTTGTCATAATAAAACTTCAACCGACTCCCATTCACTAATCCTTCCTTCCATTCCCCATTCAGAGTCTTCAATTACACAACTCCTCCCTCTATAACATAAGCGGTCTTGTATGGCCCTAGACAATACGTTTTGAACTTCCCAGGATGTTTGATGAACTTACTTTCATATATCATGACTAGATCACCTTGTTTAAATGTCTTCTTCTTGATGTGCCTGTCATGGTTGGCCTTCTCGCTTTCCTTCTATACTTGTTGATGGAATCCTGCAACAAATATGTCTTCCCCCAATTCAACCAACTGTGAAAGTCTCTCTTGAAGAAAGCCAAGGTCATCCATATCTATAAAGGAAGTAATTCTCAGGCTTGGTACCAAATATTCCATTGGAACAACAACTTCAAGACCATATACCAATTTGAAGGGGTTCTTCATTGTTAGTTTCTTACAAGTGGTTCTATAGGCCCATAATACTACTGGTACTCTTAAATCCCAATCATCCCTATTTAGACTACAAATCTTGGTTAGTGTTGTTTCCAAAATCATGTTGAATGCTTCAACTATCCCATTTTCTTGTGGATGGTACGGTGTTCTCTTCTGATGGTGGACTGCAAATTCTTCAGTCAGGGATTCAACAGTCCTATTGATGAAATGTGTTCCTTGATCACTCATAAGGATCTTTGGGCATCCAAACCTGGTTATGATGTCATCAAGTATGAAGTGCGCAATTGTAGTTTCACTACAATCCTTGACTGCTCTTGCTTCGACCCATCTAGTCAAGTATTTTGTTGCTTTAATTATGTACCTTGATATTTTATGCTTTCCTAGTGGATTTATAGGTCCAACAAAGTCAATGGCCAATTTATCAAATGCTTGTAGGGTCAGTTGTGGAGCTAATGGAATTTCATCTCTTATGTATGGTTTCCAAAATATTTGGCATACATTGAAATCTCTGGAATAGTCTTTAACATCTCTGTGTACGGTCGGCCACCAAAGGCCAACTCAAAGAACCTTCTGTGTAGTTTATTTTCCTTCATAATTCCCTCCTGCAATGCCTTCATGATATTCTACAAGAATGATTGGTCAGTCTGCCTCCATAACACATCTTATCAATATCTCATCAGGTCCCATATTGTATAGGTGTCCAACTATAAGTGAAAAGTCAACAACGCACACTACTAGATGTTTCTTCAGAGGAATTGTGTACTCACTAGGTGTCATTCCTATTGATAGGAACTGGACTATCTCTGTGAAGTGGTCATCGATATTTCTAATGGCCAATAGTTGTGCATTTGGCAGTGCATCCTCTAAACTGGTCAGCTCTTCTCCATGTTCCAACCTTGAAAAGTGGTCAGGACCTTTGTTCATTCTCCCTGGCTTTAATATGATCTCAAAATCATATTGTTGAAATAGAAGAATCCATATGCATATTCTTCCCCCCAAAACTGACTTGTTGACTAGGTATTTCAGTGCAGAGTAATCAATAAATAGTTTGAAGTGTCCTCCCAACAAGTAGTGGCAAAACTTCTGCAATGCATACATGATAGCTAACCCTTCTCGCTCTGTCGTGGTGTAATTAATATCAGTAGTTGATAGCTTCCTTCTAGCAAAGGCTAACGGGTGGTCAATATCTACTCCTCTAGGTTGTGCTAATGCAACTCCTAGAGCAATGGAAGATGCATCGACATGCACATGAAATTCCTTGGTCTAGTCTGGGAAAACCAGAATAGGCGCAGTAACCATTTTCTATTTCAGTGTGTCGAAGCTCTGCTGGCATTCTTCTGTCCAACTAAACTGACAATACTTTTTCAACAACTTCTCCATAGGCGTTGTAATCTGATCATATCCTTTACTGAATTTCTTGTAGTATTCCATGTGTCCCAGCACAGTGCGCAGCTACTTGACTAAAGTAGAAGGGGGTAGATAAACTATAATGGCGATCTTGGATGGATCTACCAACAATCCTTGCTTACATACAATATGACCTAACATAAATCCAAATGGTGAAAATAAAATGCATTTCTTTAGGTTCAAGGCAATTTGGCACTGCTTGCATTTATCCAACATTAGCCTTAGACATTCAATATGATTTTTCAATAAACTAAAAACAGTCCAATCATCAAAATATGCCTCTAGAAATTTATGCAGAAATTCCTTGAATGCTTCGACCACCACCCTAGAAAAGATGGCTAGGGAATTATTCAATCTAAATGGCATCACTGTATATTGGTGGGATCCCCATTCTTTTGCAAACGTGGTCTTATGGCGATCTTCCTTGGCAATCCGGATTTGATGGTATCCTAAAAATACATCTATAAAAGAATATACTTCCCAGCCTCCCACATTATCTAACACTTCGTTAGTGAATGGTGTAGGGAAGGGGTCATGCAAACAAGCATCATTCATCTTCCTGAGATCTATGTAAATCCTTATCTCTCTTGTGTTCTTGTCTCGCACCACCATAGGGATTATCCACTCTGACTCTTCGACAGGATCTATAATCCCTACTTCCAACATTCTGTCGAGCTCAATTTTAACTTTCTCCTTATATTTAGGGTTTAGTTTGTAAGATCTCTATTTGACTGGTCTAGCATATGGCTTCAAAGGAATCCTCATCTCACCCATAGTCCCTTTAATGGCCTTCATATCAGTGAACTTAGTTGGAAACAAGTATTGATATTCATGCAGTAACTCTGTAATTCTTTCAATGGTAGTGTTGGCATAGGGGAATACCCAGGGTTCAACACTCAAGAGTGCACCAACAAAGCCCTAACTACCATCCCTTTAGAAAACACTTGCGAAGCAGATGAAGTCTCACCCAAGGTAGAGGTAGGGGTGGTTGCAAGACTCAGGTGTTTGCAACCTTAGCTGGGACACAGATCTGTGATTATATCCTTTACAGAGAACTTAGCACCATTCAATAATCACTATTCACCCTTATTGTAATTCGTAGATAAGATAGAACATCGCAGTACTTGCTCAGATATAAGATATTTTAGTGCTTAGTAACAACAAAACATATTATATCTTGTAGATCAACACTAAGAATCCTCATACACATCAAATATACTATTGATATACATCTAGTGAATCAAAAAGCATAAGAAAATCTATCTAATAATGGCATAGTACTTAGCAAGATAATGGAAACACGAGGAAACAACAACACAAAGCATGACACACAGGTTTACGTGGTTCACCCCCACCTTGGGGCTATGTCCACAAAGTCGTATTCTTCTTTATTAGCTTGGGTCAATCTGATTACATCACAAAGCTCAACTTGTACTCTGCATAGGATAGGAGATCTGCACACACCTCGCCAGATCCTCCTTCCCCAAGTAGATCTAGCACAGGGCCTTCTTACAATCCATGCAATCAACAGTTACAACACTTTCACTCATCTCTGCAAGCCTCTTACAATTATGCATAGATCATTTGCATTCGATCACACAGATCTAATTACTAGCACTAAGCCATCAGCTCTTCCTACATTTCCTAGCTAATTATTTATACTTTACAACATAGGTCTAAGACATGGGTAAACCCATGGGCTGACATACCTTTCCCATTACATTAACCCAAAACCCTAAAAGGGCCCCAAAAGTGGGCCGAGATCTCGTGATCTATGCTTCGCGTGGTGCTCCATCTTTGATAGGGTGTCGATGTCCAAAAATGGTCAAATATGACCAAGTGTTCATCAAAACATAGTCAAGGGCCAACAGGCCCCCAACACTCACCCGTGACTTGTCCCGATTCACTCTAGTCTGATCATCTCTGCTTCAAATGTCTCGAGCTTGGCCTGATCTACTTCGACCTGGTACAGTGCGACAACCTCTTGCTCAGTGAACTCTTGGATCACTGCGTCGTTTACTGGTCCTTCCATGCGTTGTTCTGCGGTGATGACAACTTGTTCCAGCTCGACTTCTTGGCTCTCAACTTCAGTGAATAGGTGGCATGCTTTTTCCTAGAGGGGTTGAAGTCATTGAGAGACTTCGATCACTTTACATTGCAGCATGTGTACCTTTTGTTGGGCAGTGCGTTGTTCTGGAAATCACTTCATTCTTTCTACTGGGGTCAACACCTTCAGGTGTGCCTGTAGTGTATCTACATGTTGCTTTGCTTCTTGGAGCTGTTCTTCTAACATATGCAATTATGGGTTCTCTATGAGGTTCTCATAAGTCTGGGCGCTTCTAGCGCTCAACTGCTTACATTCCAAAGCTAAGGTTTTTAATCGGCCAACTGCGCTATGAACAGTTGCTTCCCTCAAATCTCTTACTTCTCGTGGAGTCTCAAGCACGATATGAAGTTCCAGATCTGCGATGCACTGTTGAATTTACTGTATTACTTATTCAAGTTGTGCCACCTGCTGTGGGACTCGTTCTTCAATGACCGTCACAAAGTGAAGTGCTTTTTGAACTCTTTCCTGTACTTCAAGTTTCTCTACTAGCAACTAGTCCTTGCTCTGTTGTAACTGTGCTTTTTCCTCCTCCCATTTTGCTTCCAGGGCAAGATTTTCCTATTCTACCTTTCTATATTGTACTGTAAGTGTGCTCTGCACCTGTACCAAAGCCTGGGTGGCTTGCACTATGTCTTTCTGAGCTCTTCGAAGGCAATATTTGAATTTCTTGGTGATTTGGCATAATTGGGTGGGCTCATTAGTTGTTCCTATTGTTTCAATTGTCATAGGCACCATAGAAACTTCTCTGTTGGACTAGAGTGCATGTTTCACTTCTTGAATTTCACCCTTGATCTAGTTGAATACCTCCTCCTGCTTCACTTCTTTCTTTTCTATGATCTCTAGTGAGGCATCAATCAGTGCAACGATCAAGAAATCAAAGTCATCCTATGTGAGGGTAGTCTTAAACTTAGTTCGAGTGGCCTTATCTTTCTTTCGGGATGAGGGATTTGGTGGTGTTTTCTTCCTTTTCTTGGAGGGATCCTCCTCCTCTCTAGGTGGAGTAACCTCGCCTTGTTAGGATATTTAGACACTTAGGATTTATTAAGATCTACTTGGTCTATTGTGTCGTTAGGTAAAAGTGTGTTTTATAGGTTGTTTCTTTAGTATGCATTAGTATGCATTTGTAGTTAGGAAATCTGACGGTCACGATATGTTCTCGACATAGACTGATCTGACGGTTCATACTCTCCTCGATCTTAATGTCCATTGATCCATGGCTTAACACGCGATTGGTCCATGATCTCTATTTAAAGAGCATGGAGGGTCATTTGTCGATGATCGATTGTGAGAAACTCTATTGTAAAATCTCTCTATAATCTTTTTCTTTGCATTAATAAATTGCTCCAAGTGGTTGCATTGGCCGGGGCTGTGGATGTTTCCCCGTAGGGGTTTTACCATGTGAAAATATCGGTGTGTTGATATTTGATATGGTTATGTGAGTGGTTACTGAATTTTTTCATCCTCTTTTAGAATACCTGTGTTGTCGAACATGGCATCAGAGCTTGTTTGAAGACCCACTCCTATTGTAGATCGAGATCATGAAGCCAACTTCCGAGTTGCCTCATCTCCATTTTATAGCATTTACGTACATTTATGGGATGAGAGGACCATTCCATTGCATCTGGAGCACTCATTTCATTCAGGAAAACTTTTCATTTCACTCGAAAAGATTTCCGTTTTCCCAAGATACAACCATTACAGTCGGATCTGGAGGGATAAAGACTGAATAGGCATTTTTAAAATTTCTGCAAAGTTTTATTTTGATTTTATTTCGGTTTGTATTTTTTATTTCTGGGTTGCTACTCTTTTAGATCTGTGTATTCTCTTTTCCCCATGCCCTGTGCAATCTTGGCAAATCAGAAATAGATGGGAAAATGTGCATCTTCCGGGTAAACTAACTGAGATCTAACCCTTGTTGTCATCGAGAAGTGAAATTGTTTTCTTGTGTGAAAAGAGATTTTTTTTAACATGCTCTCTAAGGCCGTCAACAAAAAAAACAAAAACAACAAAAACAACAATCCTCCTTTTGAACATTACAATATGTTTTGCTAGACCATTTGGTTAAAACTTGCCTTATTAAGTAAGAGGTCTTGAGTTCAAGTCTCTCTTTTGTTACTTTTTTTGAAAAAGTTCATGCTAAAAATTGTAAAGTG
>ML781153.1:810231-888031 GCA_009831015.1 Picea engelmannii | reverse complement strand
GCTTATGAAAAACCCACTCTTGAGTCCTTTTGTGCTTCTTTGATTAGAGAGGAAGATAAGCTTGTACAACTTGGAGTGATCAACACTGCAAGTACCTCCAACAAAGCCTTAGTTGCCCAACAGAAAGATAAACCCAAGTATCCTAAGAAGAAATATCCTCGCTACAACAACAAACAACATAAGGGTCCCAAACCCTCTTAGATAGCTTTAGCTCCTAATGGTGACAAAGGGGAAAAATATAAAAGTAAGAATACTAACAGACATTGTAAATTTTGTGATAAAGATGGTCATGATGAGTCCAAATGTTTCAAGAAGATGGCAGCCATAGAAGCAACGATGAAGAAGCACAACATCAGTATTGATTCTTTTTTTCTTCTTCTTCTTCTCATGGACATGCACTTTCTGCTTCTGGTTTCTCCTTCAATACACCTTCTACTACTACTTCTTCTGATGAGTGGCTTATTGATTCAGGAGCATCTTATCATATGGCTAAGGATAAAGCCATATTTTCTACTCTAAATGAATGTAACACCAAGAAAATATTTGTTGGTGATGATAGATCTCTTAGTGTTGTAGGATCTAGAACAATTCAAGTAGAAAATGGTCATTTCAATGATGTATTATGTGTTCCAAATCTTTCTTGTAACCTTCTATCAGTTTATCAAATCACTCATTCAGGTGAAGGTAAAACCGTAGAGTTTTCACCTCACCAATTTGTAATCAAGGATATAAATGATCCTAATCATGTTCTTGCAACTGTAAATGTTGATGATATTACCAGGTTGTACAAATTTGACAAATTTGGGTCATCAACTTTTTCATTAGGTTTTGTTGCTCATAGCACTGACTTGAGAAAACTTTGGCATGAGCGGTTTGGTCATCTAAACTATCACTCATTGCAGCAACTATGTAATCAATAGATGGTGACTGGTCTTCCTCTTGTTTCATGTAGAGATGGTGTTTGTGTCGATTATGTTCTCAGTAAACATCATCAAGAGATTTTTGACAAACATGCCTCTTGGCACGCCTTGGGCCCTTTACAGCTTGTTCACAGTGATTTGTGTGGTTCACTTTCTTCTCCTTCCTTTTCTGGATGCAAGTATTTCTTAACTTTCATTGATGAGTTTTCTAGACGTACTTGGATTTACTTCTTAAAACTTAAGAGAAAAGTTTTTGACAAGATTTTGGCCTACAAGGCCTTGTAGAAAAGCAATCTAAACATCAAATTCAAAAGTTAAGAACAAATAATGGAGACGAATATGTGAACAATAATTTTACAAGTTATTGCACTACACAGGGCATCCAAATGCAACACACTATTCGATATACACCACAACAAAATGGTGTTGTTGAGAGAAAGAACCACACATTAAAAGAAATGGCTAATTGTATGATCCAATCTAAGGGATTAAGTCTAAAGTATTGGGCGAAAGAAATCAACTGTGCAAATTACATAGTCAATCACACTCCCACAAAGGCTCTCAAAAATATAACATCGTAAGAAGATTGGAATAAAATTAAACCAAATGTAAGTCACTTCTGTGTATTTGGCAATATAGCATGGGCTCACATTCCTGATGAGAAAAGGAAAGCATTGCAACCTAAATGTGAGAAGTGTATATTTGTTGGTTATTTTGAAGATGTCAAAGGTTACAGACTTCTTCAATCACATTATAATGAAGTTATTATTAGAAGAGATGTTAAATTTGATGAAAATCTCTTGGCCTGTGAGCCTAATTCAGTGATTGTGCCTTCTTCGGCCTACGAGTCATATTCGACATTTGTGCCTTCTTATGATTTGGTTTCTTCTTCAGATGATGATAGTGAGGATGAAAATCTACCTCCGCCTGCTCACCCTCTTCTAGATGAGTCCTTTGAACCTGAACCAGCACCATCTCCATCGCTTCCTCGATGGGTCCATTCAACACGAGAAGCAGCTAGTGATCTTGTCGGTAATCCTTCATATCAACATCAGACACATTCACAGTTCCAATGAGTCTCTTCTCTTTTGTCTCAAGTTTCAGAAACTCATGATTCAGAGACATTTGTAGAAGCTTCAGGTCATCCAGATTTGGATACAACAGTGAATGAAGAGTATCGTTCTTTAATGGAAAATGATACTTGGGATCTTTTACCTCTTCCAAAAGGAAGAAAACTTGTTAGATGCAAATGGGTCTACAGAACTAAGTATGCATCAGATGGAAGTGTTGAAATACACAAGGCTCAGTTAGTTGCCAAAGGATTTTCCCAAGTTGAAGGAATTGACTATACTGAAACCTTTGCCTCTGTAGAAAAAATGAAATCCATCCACCTTGTTCTTGCCCTTTCCACCTCACATAAATGGGAGGTCCATCAGATGGATGTTAAATCCACCTTCTTGCACATATATTTGCAAGAAGAAATATACATGGAAAAACCTCCTGGCTATGTCCAGAATGACTCTAGCCTTGTTTGCCACCTCAATAAATCTCTTTATGGTCTCAAGCAAGCTCCCTGAGCTTGGTATGCCAAAATGGATAACTTTCTTATTGCCACTGGATTCTCTATATGTCATTTTGATCGTAATGTCTATACCAAAAAAGTAGGATGCCATATCATAATCCATGTCCTTTATGTTGATGACCTTATCCTTACTAGTAGTGACTCAAAAATTTTAAACCATGTGAAAACCAACCTTAAGAAGAAATTTGAAATGACAGAGTTAGGATTTTTGCACTATTTCCTTGGCCTCCAAGTTTTGCAAACCAATGAAGGAATTTTTCTTTCCCAGTCTAAGTATGCTTGTGACCTTCTTCGTTGCTTTCACATGGACGATTGTAAACCAACCCATTCTCCCTTCCATTTTGGAGTCAAGCTTTCTGCCACCTGTACTTCTCCTGAAGTTGATGCCACCCTGTATCGTCAGTTAGTTGGTAGCCTCTTATACTTGACTCATACCCATCCTGATCTTTCCTTTATTGTTGGTCTTGTTGCTCGATATATGAAAACAACCCATGAAAGCCATTGGAAAGAATCTAAAAGGATACTTCGCTATGTTCGTGGTACAACTCAGTTCAAGATACATTACAGTTCAGTGTGGACTCCCTTATTGGTTGGTTTCACTGATTCAGATCGGGTCGACGACCCCGATGATCGGAAGTCTACTGTAGGTTATGTTTTCAGCCTTGGTTCAGGACCTATCACTTGGGCCTATAAGAAACAACAGGCTATTTCACTTTCTTCAGTAGAAGCAGAGTACCGAGCAATGGTAAATGCAAGTCAGGAAGCTTTGTGGCTTCGACAGATCCTTTCAGAGTTTGGATTCTGGCACCAGCATATGACCAGCCTTTGGTATGACAATCAGAGTGCCATCAATATCCTCAAATACCCAGTTTAACATCAGCATAGCAAACACATCAAGCTACACATGCACTTCATCAGAAAGCTCATTCATGATCAAGTTATTGAAGTTCTCTTTTGTCCTATAGAATATCAAGTTGCAGACATTTTCACAAAGTCTCTTACATAAGCGAAGTTTTCCAAACTTCGATCTATGTTAGGAGTTTATGAAGTTGTCATTAAGGGGGGATAGGCTCTAATGCCTTCTTCCTTCTCCTATTTTGTCACTATTGTAAATCCTTCAATCCTATCCCAAGTTGTTCTTAAGGGGGGATGTTAGGATATTTAGACACTTAGGAGTTAGTAAGATCTACTTGGTCTATTGTGTCGTTAGGTAAAAGTGTGTTTTATAGTGTGTTTATTTAGTATGCATTAGTATGCATTTGTATTTAGGAAATCCGACGGTCACGATATGTTCCCGACATAGAGTGATCTAACGGTTCATACTCTCCTCGATCTTAACGGCCATTGATCCATGGATTAACACCTGATTGGTCCATGATATCTATTTAAAGAGCATGGAGGTTCATTTTCCAATGATTGATTGTGAGAAAATCTATTTTAAAATCTCTCTGTAATATTTTTCTTTGCATTAATAAACTTCTCCAAGTGGCCGCGTTGGCTGGGGCCATGGATGTTTCCCCGTAGGGGTTTTACCATGTGGAAATATCAGTGTGTTGATATTTGATCTAGTTATGTGAGTGGTTACTGAAGGTGTTCATCCTCTGTTGGAATACCTTTGTTTTCAAACATGCCTTTGTTTTGATCAACTTCTATGCCACCTAGTTCTTCACCATCACCTCCCTTCATAGGTGAGATCGAAGTAGTCTTCATGGATGTGCTATGGATATCTTGAACTTCCACATCCTTCTTAGTCTTGCGTGGTTCAAGTATATCCGACATAGCTTTAGGGATATCCACATCGGACATATTTGTGGGGTCCACTGGAACAAGGAGGTTCATCGACCATTCCTTAGTAATCTGCTCCAAATCTTCTTCTGTCAACTTATTGTATGATTGGAGTTTTTATTTGTTCTCATTCACGCACGCTGTGTTATAGGTGAAAAGGCGGTCTACACTAAATTTGATCAAAGGTATAAACCTATGAAGTATGTTTGGTGTGATGCGTGGTGTATATTGGATTTCATTCTTCAATTGATTGTAATAAGCGTGAAAGACGACATTGTACTGCCACTTCTTGTTCATATCGTTGGAGTACCACAATGTACAAAACTTCGCAACCAGTGGTTCGAAGGGTTCAATATCTAGAAAAGTGGCACCTTATGGTATCTCCCAAGCGATGAAAGCAATGAGTATGAGAAACCAACTAAAGTGGAACTCATACCTTTGGTATTGTGCTTGTTTGTAGTCAAGCTCTAGATGATTTATAAGATACTTTTCCTAGTTCATTTTTAGTCCCTTTGCACATTTCCCTGCAAGGTCAACTACAAATGTGTTCATCTATGTGGGTCTATTTTTGTGGACTAAATTCCCTGAGATCAACTGGAAACCAGGGAACACTGTTGCATTCTCAATGGAGGCTACCTTGTAACCTCGCATGCCCTTCTCTAGATCGCCATATGTGTCTTTTATTCACTGGGTGAGAGAATGATCTGCGATCTTTCTAGGGTAAAACTCATGTAGTTCAGGGCCCTGCATGCTTATCCCTCTGATTCGATTGATCAGAATTGGATCCATAGTGATGTAGCAGTCCAACCATAAGTATCCTCCATGGTAGCAAGACAACAACAATCTGACACATGCATTCACTTTCTGATGCCTCCCAAAATGTGGAATCTTCATTACATTGAGGAGAGTTGACTGTGTGAGGTTATGGGTCCATTGTTGGGGGAAAATCTTTGGGTTCCTTCCTTTTGTGATAGTTAAGTAATTGTGCGGGGCTAGCATACTATAAGCCTTACGATCTGCAAAGTTAAAATCACTAAATTTCAACACTGTGAGCTTGTCCTGGTCAGCATGAACTGCGCGCACCCCTTTTGGGAGGTACACAGTGACCACAACATAGTCGAAGTCTCTGGGTATAGTTTCTCGATTCACTATGCCACTTAGTGGTGGGATATACTTAGGCAAGATACTTAGGATCATCTTCACAGTGGTGAAGTCATTTTCGATCTTAGATCGTCTTTTCGAAGGAAGTCGAGATGGTCCTGCTCGAGAAGTGGAGGGGGAATTTGCAAACGCTCCTGAGTATGATGCCTGTACACCTATAGACATTCCTTGCTCCGACATGACTCTATCAGTCATTAAGTCGATTATAACTTCTTCCATGATTTTCTCAGTAGTGTTGAGCTCCTCTGACATACAAGCTTGGGTCAGCTAGCTTGGCTGTGAAAGGAATTCAGAGACTACAGTGAATAGTATGGGAACAAGGCAATGATATTAGGGTGAGTGAATCTCAGGTTTCGTACTCAAATTATCACTTAGAAAAATGTATTCTCGATGCGTGGAGCGATGGACTAAGTAGGGAAACTTAGTAACGGTTTGCTGGCAATGGTTATGATCCCTCATTAACTCTTGTTCGACCCATTATGGCGCTTTCAACGGCTGGATGATGAACCTTTATTGATTTTATGATTGTTTAGATCATAAGTAGAATGGATATATCGGCCCCAACATCTATATTTCTTCATCATGGAAAAGTACTCTATGTCATTTTTCTGATACCTCGGTGAAGTTCCAATTCTACAATTTTTCTACTTGCGAAGTATCCTCTAGAAATTCTTGTAACCTTGCAGTATTAGCCCTTTTATTTCTTAATTTTCTAGCCTTCTTCCCCGTGAGCTTCATCTCATTAATGATTTTACCATTCTTATGCTTATCTTATGTGGTTTTAGTTACTTCGCATCGTTGAAAGTCTTTCCCAGGGTTCCTGGATAATATTTCTTCTATATCAAAAATAGGTAACTCAATATTCTGCAGATCCTCTAGTGTTCTCTTAGCCTCAACATCAGAGTTGCTAGTATTAAATATCTGCGATCTATTCTTCTATTCTTCAATCAAGTGTACAATCCTTCTGGTCATAAATTCTTTTAACTCTTACTTCTTCTGTTCCAAAACTTCTTCTTCCTCTTTTCGTCTGTCTTGTTCTCTATCAATCCAAGGTTTTCCTATGAGCATGGTAAATGGGGTGTTGTCTTCAAAAAATTTAATAATATCAAAGTATTCCTCTATCGAAGTTCCATTGACAATCATAGGTATTCGGGCAAGCCTTCCACATAGGTTTACTAGTTTTCCTTTGAATAAACTTGTTCCTCCTAGGGAAGGGGTCAAGGCATGCTTCCCTATAGCTTTCCAAGTTCTTTATGGCATAACTTTCACTTGTGTTTCTTCATCAAGAATACAACGAATGTCGAAGTCCCCTATTCTTGCTTCAAATTTCTCCTTTTATTTGAAGATGTTTGATAGCCTAACATGTTGGTGATCATTCAAGGTCTCTTTCATCTATAGCAACATATTTTCTGATTCCTTCTGAGTTTCTACTATTTATGGATTTGCCTTAGGGTTTTCTTCATTCAGGTTCATTCTTTCAAGCTTAGTAATCATTCTAGGGAAATCCAACACTTCATGGTCCAAAGCTTTGCAACAGAGACAACTAGGTCTTCCACTAGGGCATTCCTTAGAAAAATGTCCTGGTCTTTTGCAACTATAACAGAGGGTTAGCCCTCTCCTTCATTTAAATGTTCACCAACTTCTTATGTACTATGCACCATGATCATTATAGCTAGCCTACACAAAACTCTTTCTAGGATCCTGCATCCACTTGTTAGTCCAAACATTCTTTATATGCATAAGTATAACATATCTATCATTATACTTATCAAATCTATCCATATCAAACTTTCTTTCATTGATTAATTCCCTAGTTTTGAAGCTAGGATAGAATCTATCAAGCATACCTAGATCCATGCTTTAGAAACAAAACATTTCACTTATCTTACTTCTACAGAGCAAAAATCTTTCAAATCCAAATTTTTTTGACTATTCTTACCTTTATTAGAGCACATAGCTTACATATCTTACCTCTTTTCTGTAGATCTGACTTCTTTCTTTCATAAAATTTCCACTTTTACTTTTCTTAGAGCACAGAGCGTTCATATGTCACTTCTTTTCTTCGGATCTGATCTTACTTTCTTCATATTTGACCTTATTCCTAAAACAAATCTTCACAAGTCGAGTAAAAATCTACGCACTAGGGCATCAAATCTACGCACAGAAATTACTTTTGCACAAATTTTCTTCTTTCTCAGTTCCCAACAATCATAGTTTCAGTTCCCGGCAACGAAACCATTTGTTGGCATAGGGGCAGACCTAGGGTTCAATGCTCAGTAGTACACCAACAAATCCCTAACTACCGGCCCTTTCGACAACACCTGCGAAGCAGATGAAGTCTCACCCGAGGCAGAGGCAGGGGTGGTTGCAAGACTTAGGTGTCTGCAACCTTAGCTGGGACACATATCTATGATTATATCCTTTACAGAGCACTTAGCACCATTCATTCATCACTATTCACGCTTATTGTACTTCACATATAAGACAGAACGTCGAGTACTTGCTCAGATATAAGATATTTCAGTGCTTAGTAACAAGAAAACATATTAGATCCTGTAGATCGACACTAAGCATCCTCATACACATAAGATATACTATTTATATACATCTAGTGAATCACAAAGCATAAGAAAATCTGTCTAATCATGGCATAGTACTTAGCAAGATAATGAAAACACAAGGAAGTAACAACACAAAGCATGACACACAGGTTTACGTGGTTCACCCCCACCCTGGGGTTACGTCCATAAAGTCTTCTTATTCTTTATTAGCTTGGGTCAATCTGATTACAACATAGATCTCAACTTGTACTCCGCATAGGTCAGGAGATCTACGTGCACCTCGCCAGATCCTCCTTCCCCAAGTAGATCTAGCACAGGGCCTTCTTACAATCCATGCACTCAACACTTACAACACTTGTAGGCATCTCTACAAGCCTCTTACAATCATACTCAGATCATTTACATTCAATCACACAGATCTAATTACTAGCACTAAGCCATCGACTCTTCCCACATTGCCTAGCTACTTATTTATACTTTACAACACAGGCCTAATACATGGGTAAAACCATGGGTCAACATCCCTTTCCCATTACATTAACCCAAAACCCTAAAAGGGCCCCAAAAGTGGGCCAAGATTCTGTGATCTCTGCTTCACCCAACGCTCCATCTTTGACAGGGTGTCGATGTCCAAAAACGGTCAAATATGACCAAGTTTTCCTCAAAACTTGGTCAAGGGCCAATAGGTAGCAACATCCCAATAATCTCCAACATTTGCAACCTTTGTTGTCTTCTCTATTCCAATATCGACTTTCTTAATCTTAATCGGCTATCCAATAAATGGTAGCTCCACTCCTGGTCCTTCCACATCTCTTTGGACTTCTGTTTCTGTGATGTTCACCTTCCTTGGATCATTGTCTTCATTAGCATTGATTATGTAACAACCTTGCAGTTTCTAGAGAGGCACAATCCATTCATCCTCTTCCTCTTATAAGGGAAGGCTAGATACCTCCTTGAATACTTTCTGTCTCACAATCTGTAGTTCTGGATCTACTGAAGGATATTGACTTTCAAATAAGAAGGTGGTTAAAAAATTATGAGTCATACCTTACCAATATGTAGTTATGAGGTGCAACTCTACTTGAAGGTACCAGTTGATAGGTGTCATGTCCATCATGTTGATGAATTTGTGTACCCATTATTCTTGAGGAATGTTTCTCCAGGCTTCCTCACATCTTCTCACATGGTCCTTTGGGCAACTTAGACCTATGTATCGAACTATGCAGCCTTATACTTGTGCTGAGAAGCGCGTTGTTATTAGGGTACGAAACTATATCCAATCTGTAACGTTACTTTTGTGTGGCCCCCACCATCTTTCTAGTGTGGCTTTCAAGGCCTCATCCATCACCAATAATATTTGTTGAACTGGTACACTCTCTTCAAAGTTTGACAAGAAGGTTTCTAAAGGATTCATACCATCAAAGGTGGGTAAGTTACTGATTGTTGTGCCAATCCAGTGAACTTCTCTGGTTAATATAGAACATATTATTGTAGATACTTCATACATATTATTCTTCCAATTATCCAGTGCTTCTTCTGAGTCTGATGAACATGTTCTATCACTTTTCTATCTTAAGTTTCCATCGACTGTGGGATTAATGTAATCATGTTGTCTGGATGTTAATTTGTATATGTTTTCCAGTGCATATGCATGGTATTCTTCTCTGATAGGTTCTGTGTACCACTGACATTCATCTGGATCTAAAGGTGTGATGACCCTAAGGCCATCTCTTTCAAAATTCATACTTCTTTTCTTTGAATCAACCACAGTGGAATTATTAAATGCCCAATCAATTCCTAACAACGCAGGGTAAGGGAAGTTGTCATCAACTATCTCAATTACCTCAAAATATGCAAATGTTCTTACTCCATAAATGTCCACAGGGACATGTTCTAACCTGCCAAAAGGGCTTACAACTTGTTGATTAGCCATCCTAAGCCTGATAGGGGAATATATCAACTTCGTTTTTCCCATCAGTTCCCAAGTTTTCTTCGTCATGACATTGACCTCCAAACCTAAGTCGAGGACTACATAGTCTATCTCATACTCTCCTATTTGAGCATTCAAATGTAATTCCTTATTTGTCCTTCTCTTTTTACCAATTTGGTGTACTTCCCTATTCAGTAAGGGGTCTATCCTTCCTAGCTCATATTGTTTGATTAAATTTTGTAACTCTTGTACAACACTTCATCTTGAACCAACTTAATACAAGTATACAAAAATTCCATGAGCTTGCTTACCTCTTTTCCTTCTTTTGGCAAAATAGACTGATCAAATTCTAGAGGCATTCCATATTCTCTCACTTCTGCTCTTGTCTTTGATGAAGAACCCTGGGGTCCTCTGAATTCGTTTCTTGCTTCCTCAAACATTTGTCTTTCTTTATTTGCATCGAACATTTGTGCCTTCTTTGTAGCCTTCCTGATTCCCGAGTTTTCTGTAATCTTCCCTTGGGTCAGTATGTCTTCTCTTGTAACATCACCTCCTCTGGTTATAAAAATGACTCTAGGGTCTTCTCCACAAGGCTCAACATATATCAGTTGCACTTCCAGGTTCTTCTAATGTCCTTGTCTCTCCTAAATCTTAGCTAGTAGCAGAGGAAAATATTCTATAACATGTTCAAATGAGCTGCAGTAGCTACAAGTAGTATAAGGGTTCTGTCAATCCCTTGCGAGGTGTCCTGGTTGTGCGTAGTTATAACAGATGATATGTCCATGGACTCGACCCATTCCTCCTCCTCATCATCTTCCTCTGAATCCACTGCGAGGATTGAAGTTTCCTCTACTAGGAGAGTTATACTGCATAGTGTTTCCTTCTTGCAGTACTTCGTCTTGAATCTTATTTATGTCTCTCAACCTTTCATGCATAAGATCGTAAGCCCTAAAATCTCTATCATCATGTCCCATGGACTTACAGAATGTGCAATACAAATTTGTAGGTGTCTGAACATACTTTTGCATGTAGTATCACTCACCAGGGCGATGTTTGTTTCTTCATACCTTGCACCAAGGTAAAGTGACTTGCTTCAAAGGGCTCAGAGCTCCAAAAGCCAAGTATTCATTGAATAGGGGTCAATGCTCCTTGTCATGGACTTATGATCTACATATGACACAACATATGTCTTCTCTTTTATCTTTTCCCTTATCTTTCTTCATGTCTTCGACCTGCAGAAACAAACTGGTTAGCTGACTCAAGATCCAGCTCATACCTGAGCTAGATTTTCCCATAGGGAATGATTCAAGCTTCATGGCGATATACAACACCTCAGACTATGAAGCAATATTCTATTGCATCAGAAGAAATCTGATGTATGGTAAGAGGGAAACAATGAAGCATTCTTTGTTCTGTTCATCTAGGATCTAAAAATTCAATTGGTCTGTTAAGGTTTTGAATCTCTGATCGAATTCCCAAATAGGTTCAGCCACCTTCTACTTGATCTCCTTCAGTTCTGTAATACATTGTGAATCCAACTTGGGTTTCTTGAACTCTTCAATCAGTGAATTCTTAATATGATTCAGTGGCTTAGGCTGTGCAAGTCCCCGAACAAGCTTCATGTACCAGCTCAGTGCGCGGTCCCTTATAGTGGTACTAAACTATGTTCTTTTGACAGTTTCATCGGTGAAATTTTTAATATTCCATATGGCTTCACATAGAAACCAGTGTTGATCAGGATCTTCAGATCCATCTCCCCTAAAGATAGGGAGCCTCATCTCATCTATGATAGATCTTCTTAGGGTTCCTGACTAAATGTGTGGTGGACTAATATTGATAGTGCTTTGGATTCTCTGGTGACTGGGATTACTTTGATTGCTTAATACTACTGAATCAACAGGAGAGATAACATGACTTACTTCAATGGTCTGCGTAGTTTTTGAAGTTTCAGGTTCTTCCTGACAAATCTCTTTGGATTTCCCTTCCTCTATCCTGATAGGTTCTGGATGCTCTTCATCTGTTAGATTTACCTCTTCTCTTCTATGGAAACCCTCCTCCCTGTAGTTCTTCTTGAACAGATTCGCAAGGTGAGATTCTCTAAACACTCTCCCATTGTGCATATGTCCCACTTTTGTGTCGTTGTCACTGTCTGAATTATTGAAAATTAGCCTTCCTAGATCCAACCAATCTATTGTATCTTCAATATATTCTTCTCATGCAATAGAATCTTGAGTCTCAACTTCAGGAATCGTAAAAATTTTCCTCTGGGTCCCTTAAAGAAATATCTCGCATCTTGGCTATATGACTCTACTATGTCAACAACAAACTCCGTGATGTACCCTCCAATGGTGCTATCAAACTAGTGATCTATTGATCATGATATGATGTTATCAACTCTCTTGAACTTCTTGATTAGCTTCGACATCCAAACCACAAGAGGTCTAGATTGAATCTTGAACTGGGTATCTGCTAATGTAGCTAGCCACTCATACAGGTCTTGATGGATTCCCCCAAAGAATATTTCATGTATATCAATGAAGATATATTTCTCCAACCAATCCTCTGTACTAATATTCTGGTTCTTGTTCTGGGCTTTAGCGAAGTCCTTTTCTTGATCCTTTATCCACTTTTGAATCTCTGTCTTCGATGGAAACCACCTTGACATTCCCTCAAGAAGATTCTGGTCCCGACAACGAAACCATTTGTTGGCAAAGGGGAAGACCTAGGGCTCAACTCCAAGAGCACATCAACAAGCCCTAACTACTATCCCTTTCGGCAACACCTGCGAAGAAGATGCAGTCTCACCCGAAGTAGTTATGAGGGGGTTGCAGGATAGGGATGTCTACAACCAAGGGGAATATCAAGTGGATCTAATACAGGAACAACACACCATTCATATATCACTTATCAGCTTAGATCTACTCTGCACATCTACTTATAAGATCTAACATAGAAATGCAATCACAATATATCAATGACAGAGACAGAATATCAATCACACATAACACAAATATACGTGGTTCACCCTCTCTCTAGGGATACATCCACAAAATTGTGCTACAATATATTTAAGGTAAAGCATACAGTTCTTGTTTGTGCTCTTAGCTAGTAGATCTTCTTTCTTCTCCTCTCCTTCTCTCCCCTTCCTATGCACCCATCTGTAGGATCTATCTTCACACCCAGCTGAATATCTTACAATACCATAAGGCTCTCACACTTAGCACTTATTTCTCTCACCCGATAGTAATCTCTCACACAATAATATCACTAAATAAACAACAATATTGTACCAACCCAAAGTACTAACCAAAAGTATCAACCCAACCTAGTCCCTCATGACCTTTATTTATACATTACAATCACTTCACTGAAATCCTTAGTCCGAAACCTAGGTGTCAAAACCCTAGATACAAAAACCCTAGGTGTCTAAAACCCTAGGTCAACTTGACCCATATTTTCGGGGCTTCTCCAGCCTATCTTTCCTTTCTTCTCACATGGTGCTCCAAAGCATCCAATGGTATATTTTTCCACTTGCTGACTTGTCCACGATACTTCTTCCTTTCTTATATATCATTCTTGATCTCCTCATCCAACGACTTGCTTTCTCAAACTTCACTCCATCTTTTCTTCTCTTTTTCTTACTTCGACCCATTAACAGTCACTGTGTCTTTTGCGAAGTTTGCATTTTCCTTTTCTTCCTTGATTTTCGCTTGCTTCCATACTTAAGGGCCAACAGTCATTTGCCAATGATCGATTGTGATAAACTCTCTTGTAAAATATCTATGTAATCTTTTTATTTTGCATTAATAAATTGCTCCAAGTGGCCGCATTGGCTGGGGTTGTGGATGTTTCCCCGTAGGGGTTTTACCACGTCAAAACATCGATGTGTTTATATTTCATATTGTTGTGTGAGTGTTTACTGAAGGTGTTCATCCTTTTTTGGAATACTCGTGTTTTCGATCATGGTATCAGAGCCTGTTTGAAGACCCTCTCTAGTTGTAGATCGAGATCGTGAAGCCAAGTTTCCTCATCTCCATTTTATGTCATTTTCATACATTTATAGGTTGAGAGGACTATTCCATTATGTCTGGAGCACTCATTTCAGTTAGGAGCACTTTTCGTTTCACTCGAAAAGTTTTTTGTTTTCCCAATATATGACCATTTTAGTCAGATCCGGAGGTATAAAGCCTACATACACATTTTTAATTTTTTTGCAGAGTATTATTTTGGTTTTACTTCAGTTTTATATTATTTATTTTCAGGTTTCTACTCTTTTATATTTGTGTATTCTCATTTCCCCACTCCCTTTGCGATCTCAAAAAATCAGAAACAGATAGTAAAAGGTGTAGAAACAGATCTAACCCTTGTTGTCACGGATAAGAGAAATTTTTTTCTTTCGTGAAAAGAGTTTTCTTAACACACTCTCCAAGGTCGTCAACAAAAACAACAACCCCAATCCTCTTACTAAACAATACAATATGTTTTGTTAGACCATTTGTTTAAAAGTTTCCTTATTAAGTAAGAGGTTTTGAGTTCAAGTCTCTCTATTTGTTATTTTTTTTTAAAATGTTCATTCTAAAATTGTAAAGTGTATTTCACTTCAAGTATAAAAGTGAATCACTATAAGTAGCTTTAATATTTTATTTTAGATTTATTTATTTTGCATGCAGTTTTTATTTTATAAAGTAACTTAATTGTAAAAGTGATCCCCACTTATCTTTATAAAACTGGGCCACTTCATAAAGCAACTTACACCACAACGTGGTCCTTTGGTTATCATTTATGCCATTTTTTAAAAAGGGAATAACTCTCAGATCTGAAGTCTGTTTTCAGTGTCATTTTTTTTTTAAACCGCCTAATTTTTCGAGATATTTCCATCCAGATCATTATTTTAAATTTTTAAATCCACATTATCTTCATATTTAATATGGATTCTACAAGTAATCTCTTTATTACCAACACCAACTACTTCCAATGAAAATCCCATATGGAGGATTTATTAAGAAGTAAAGGTTTGTACCAGATTACCTTGGGAAAGGAAACAACACCCACTGATGTTGATAAGAAAGTCAAATGGGATAATATGAATGAAGAATCACGTGGATTAATCAGAATGTCCATCTTTCCTGATTTAAGGTTCCACCTTTAATCAATTGATCAACCCAAAGACGCTTGGGAAAAGATTGAATCTATGTTTGGTAAAAATAATATTATTCGAGCACAACAGTTAGAAAATCAAGTACTGACTTTAAGTCCAATTTTTTTTTTTTTGCATTGAAGACTATCTATCTAATTTTAAAACACTCATAACTTTATGTGAAGAATGTAAGATAAAGATAGAAGAAGATTGTCTCATCTATCTTATTATTTATAAGCTAAGTAGTGCATATTCTGTGTTTGTATCTAACTTTTATGCCATGCAGGAGATTCTAGGGACATCTTATAAAAAACCCAGTCTTGAAACTTTTGTGATTCTTTGATTAGAGAGGTAGATAAGCTTGTACAACTTGGAGTGATTAACACTGTAGGTACCTCCAACAAAGCCTTAGTCGTCCATCAGAAAGATAAACCCAAGAATCCCAAAAAAAAACATCCTCGCCACAACAACAAGCAATATAAGGGTCCCAAACCCACTCAGACATCTTCCTCTCCTAATAGTGACAAATGAGAAAAATACAAAAGTAAGAAGACTGACAGATATTGCAAATTTTTTGATAAAGATGGCCATGATGAGTCCAAATGTTTCAAGAAGATAGCAGCTTTAGAAGCAGTGATGAATAAGAACAACATCAATATTGATTCTACTTATTCTTTTTCTTCTCATGGACATGCACTTTCTACTTTTGGTTTCTCCTTCAATAAAATTTCTACTTCTTCTTCTTATGAGTGTCTTATTGATTTTGGAGCATCTTATCATATGGCTAAGGATAGAGACATATTTTCTTCTCTAAGTGAATGTATCACCAAGAAAATATTTGTCGGTGATGATAGATCTCTTAGTGTTGAAGGATTTGGAACCATTCAAGTAGAAAACAATCATTTCAATGATGTATTATGTGTTTTGAGTATTTCTTGTAACCTTCTATCATTATATAAAATCACTCATTCAGGTGAAGGTAATACTGTAGAGTTTCAACTCACTAATTTGTAATCAAGGATCTAAAACATCCTAAGCATGTTCTTGCAACTAGAATTGTTGATGATATTACCAGTTTGTACAAGTTTGACAACTTTGGATCATCATCTTTTTCATCAGTTTTTGTTGTTGATAGCGATAACTTGAGAAAACTTTGGCATGAGCGGTTTGGTCACCTAAACTATAGATCATTGCAACAACTATGTAAGAAACAAATGGTGACTGGTCTTCCTCTTGTTTCATGTAGAGATGGTGTTTGTGTCAGTTGTGTTCTTGGCAAACATCATCGAGACAATTTTGACAAACGTGCCTCTTAGAAGGCCTTCGACCCTTTGCATCTTGTTCACAGTGATTTTTGTGGTCCACTTTCTTATCCTTCTTTTTCTGGGTGCAATTATTTCTCAAATTTCATTGATGACTTTTCCAGACGTACTTGGGTTTACTTATTAAAACTTAAGAGTGAAGTTTTTGACAAGTTTTTGGCCTACAAGGCCCTTGTAGAAAAGCAATCTGGACATCAAGTTCAAAAGTTAAGAATAGATAATGGAGGAGAATACATGAACAATAATTTTAAAAGTTACTACACTACACAAGGAATCCAAATGCAACACATTGTTCCATATACACCACAACAAAATGGTGTTGTTGAGAGAAACACTCACACATTAAACGAAATGGCTAATTGTATGATCCAATCTAAGGGATTATGTCTAAAGTATTGGGAGGAAGCATTCAACTATGAAAATTACATAGTAAATCACACTCCCACAAAGGCTCTTAAAAATATAACACATGAAGAAGCTTGGAATAAAATTAAACTAGATGTAAGTCACTTCTGTGTATTTGAAAGTATAGCATGGGATCACATTCCTGATGAGAAAAGGAAATCATTGCAGCCTAAAAGTGAGAAGTGTATATTTTTTGGTTATTCTAAAGATGTCAAAGGTTATAGACTTATTCAACCACATTGTAATGAAATTATTATTAGAAGAGATGTTAAATTTGATGAAAATCTCTTGGCCTGTGAGCCTAATTCGATTATTGTGCCTTCTTCGACTTGTGATTCATCTTCAACGTTTGTGCCTTATTTTGTTCATATTCTGGTTTCTTCATCATATGATGACAATGAGGATGAAAATCCACCTCCACCTTCTTGCCTTCCTCCAGATGAGTCCTTTGAACCTGAACCAGCACCAGCTCCACCACTTCCTAGATGGGTCTATTCAACACGAGAAATAGTTGGTGATATTGTCAGTGATCCTTCAGATCAATGTTAGACACGTTCATAGTTCCAATGAGTCTCTTCTCTTTTGGATCAAGTTTCAAAGAATCATGATCCAGAGACATTTGCAGAAGATTTAGGTCATCCATATTGGGATACAACAATGAATGAAGAATATTTTTCTTTAATGGCCAATGATACTTGGGATCTTGTACCTCTTCCAAAAGGAAGAAAACTTGTCATATGTAAATGGATCTATAGAGCTAAGTATGCATCATATGGAAGTGTTGAAAGACACAAAGATTGTTTAGTTGTCAAAGTATTTTCCCAAGTTGAAGGAATTGACTATAATGAAACCTTTTCCTCTGTAGCCAAAATGAATTCCACCCACATTGTTCTTTCCCTTGCTTCCTCACATAAATGGGAGGTCCATTAGATGGATGTTAAATATTCCTTCTTGAACGAAGATTTTCAAGAAAAAATCTACATGGAACAACCTCCTGGCTATGTCCAGAATGACTCTAGCCTTCTTTGTCGCCTCAAGAAATCTCTTTATGGTCTTAAGCAAGCTCCCAAATATTGGTATGCCAAAATGGAAAACTTTCTTATTGACACCAGATTCTCTAGATGCCATTCTGAGCCTAATGTCTCTACCAACAAAGTAGGAATAAATATCATAATCCTTGTAGTTTATGTTGATGACCTTATTCTTACTGGTAGTGACTCAAAACTTTTAAACCATGTGAAAAACATCCTTAAGAAGAAATTTGAAATGAAAGACTTAGTTTTTTTGCACTATTTCCTTGGCCTCTAAGTTTTGCAAACCAATGAAGGAATTTTTATTTCCTAGTCTAAGTATGATTATGACCTTCTTCGTCACTTTCACATGGATGATTGTAAACCAACCCCTTCTCCCTTCTAGTCTGGAGTCAAGCTTAGTGCCACCTGTACTTCTCCCAAAGTTGATGCCACTGTGTATCGTTAGTTAGTTGGTAGCCTCTTATACTTGACTCATACCCATCCTGATCTTTCCTTTGTTGTTGGTCTTGTTTCCCAGTATATGGAAACACCCCATGAAAGCCATTGAACAAACACTAAAAAGATACTTCACTATGTCTGTGGTACAATTCAGTTCGGGATACATTACAGTTCAGGGGAGACTCCTTTATTGGTTGGTTTCATTGATTCAGATTGGTCTGGAGAACCTGATGATCAGAAGTCTACTATAGGTTATGTTTTCATCCTTGGTTAAGGACCTGTCACTTGGGCCTATAAGAAACAATAGGATATTTCACTTTCTTCAATAGAAGAAGAGTACTGAGCAATGACAAATGCAATTCACAAAGCTTTGTGGCTTCGACAGATCCTTTCAGAGTTTGGATTCTAGCAACAACATTTGACCAACCTTTGGTGCAACAATGAGACTGTGATGAAGCTCACCAAAGACCCAGTTTAACATCAGTGCAACAAGCACATCGAACTACACATGCACTTCATTAGAAATCTCATTCATGATCAAGTTATTGAAGTGCTCTTTTTCCCTACATAAGATCAAGTTGCAGACATTTTCACAAAGTCTCTTACAGAAGCGAAGTTTTATGACTTTGATTTGTATTAGGATTTCATGAAGTTGTCATTAACAGGGGATAGGCTATAATGCATCCTTCCTTCTCCTATTGTGTCACTATTGTAAATCCTTCAATCCTATCCAAGTTGTTCTTAAGGGGGGATGTTAGGATATTTATACACTTAGGAGTTAGTTAAGATATACTTGGTCTAATGTTCCATTAGGTAAAAGTGTGTTTCTCAGTGTGTTTCTTTAGTATGAATTAGTATGCATTTGTAGTTAGGAAATATGATGGTCACGATATGTTCCCGACATAGAGTGATATCATGATTCATATTCTCATCGATCTTAATGACCATTGATACATGTCTTAACAACCGATTAGTCCATAATATCTATTTAAAGAGCATGGAGGTTCATTTTCTGATGATCAATTGTGAGACAATCTCTTGTAAAATCTCTCTGTAATCTTTTTATTTTGCATTAATAAATTTCTCCAAGTGGTCGTGTTGGTTGGGGATATGGATGTTTCCCCGTAGGGGTTTACCATGTAAAAATATCAGTGTTTTGATCTTTGATCTAGTTTTGTGAGTGGTTATTGAAGGTGTTAGTCATTTGTTTAAATACCTGTGTTGTCAAACAAACCTTGTCCTCCAAAGTCACCAAAACTGAGAACAACCTTGTTCTCCAATGACCATACACATCCGAAAACCAAACGTCTGCAATATCCTTGGGAATCACCTCTGCACACGAATATATTGTAGACCATCTGCACAACCTATTGACATCACCTGTTAGAATGTATGGTGTTATCGCTCTGTAATTTTAGAGCTTGTAGAAGAAAGGATGAAGGTAACCACAAAACCACTTTGGAAGTTGGGATCTATCCCTGCCAGCTTCATCTCTCTTTAATATTTAGATTTTCTTAGGTTAAAATATTAAGCTAGTTATGATGGTTCAAGATTTTTTTGTTTGATTTGAATTGTTTGGCTGATTATTTTCTTAAAATACATTGGGATATGGGTTCTATCTCTTAAAATAGGGATCTGTTTCATCTTTTTATAAAGTTTCTTCACAGGGACAGGTAGTTAAACTGTTTGGATCTTGTAAATTTGGATGAAGTGAATAGGAATAAATGGAAGGAATTCCATCAAGTAAAAGAGCAATTAAGAATTCATTTTACTTAATTTCAGTTGAAAACATAGAAATTATTCAAAGCCAGAAACATAGTATATTAAAATAAATTATGTTCGTCAACCTTCTTTTGAATAATTAGGATTAGAAACACATAAGAATGGTAACAAAGAAAGAAAAACATAAACGTAAAAAGATGCACTTCACCACAGTTTGACAGGAGAATACTGTGAAAAATCCCTTTTTATTACTGATCAATCCTCTTGAATCATACACAATAGCTTCTTGGATGCAAAACTGAACCTTACATACTTCGAAATGAGAAGTATTTATACATTTATTTACAAAAGATCATGTCATAATTGATCAAGATATATTTAAGGAATATCTAAACTAACTATATATCTAGTTACAAAAATATAGGACTATTTAGATCTGCTCAGATTTCTGGCACTGGTTTAGTGGAAGTTGTTGATGATATGTCCTTTGACTCCCACTGCACAGTTGGTTTTTACTACTGCAAAGTAGAACGCATATTTACTCAAGTAACTCACATAATTTGTCCCACCTCTTTCACTTGGGATTGATATCTTGAGTAATTTCCTATAAATTTCATCCACCTCTGTGTATTTAGAAAAAGTGGATTTGGTGATGGAAATGTGTTTGATCTCATGCTGAATGTTCAAATTAAACTGCAGTGTTTCCATGGATGCTTTCCCAGTGATGCTTCTTTGTATTCCTGCGAATTTTGAATTATCTTTTGCCACTGTCTTTAATTTCTGGTTGTAATCAGACAAGGAGATTAACTTGTCATTTATCACTAATAAAGTAGGTTTTCCTTTCTTTTTTAGCACCTCAAACTTGTTGAAAAACCTCTGTACACCTATGTCCATAACCTGGCATTTTTCTTCCAATTGCAACATGTGTTTTTTCTTATTTATAACCTTTTTTATTTCTAGGATAGTTCCAATTATGTCCTATATCTCTATCTCCTATGACTCCTATTTGTTCTTATAATTTAGAAACCTGATGAGATTTGTGGCTTCTGTTGGATTTTCTCCCAATTCTTCCTTAATTATTTCAATGGCTCCTCTACCTTTTTGAATTAACTCATGTTGCTCAAAGATAATCTGTCTAGAAGGCCAAATATCTGTCATGGATTTATTGATGTCTATCCATATATTTTCCTTATCTTGGGATAAGGTATTACCCATGGCTGTTTCTTTTCCTAACTATTGAAGCTGTTGGATGAGCCTCTGAGATTTATGTATTTCATCCTGATGACAAGTCTCGATCCTTTCTTTCTACACCTATAGTGACATCACTTCTTTCTACAAATTTTTGATTTCTGCTCCTTGTATGGACATGTCCTCCATAGATTTCACCAATTTATCTGAGGAATCTACAGTTTGTGCTAAGGTTGATGTTGATGTATAAATTTATGTTGTTATTATATTTGTAAGAGGCATTGCATATAGTGGAACTATGGATAACTATGCATTCTTCTCTTTTTCCTTGATCAAGTTATCCATCTCTACTTCCATTTCCCTAATCTGTGCATTTTTCTCCATGATCAATTTGAGCATTTCTTCTTTTTTCCTCTCTGTCTCAACCATCTCTTTAGTATGTGTATCCTTTATTGCTGGTAGTTTCAATTGTTTCCTGAGTGTTTCTATGTCAACATTTTTCTTCTTAATCAATTGTTTTTCTGATTTGACATTAGCCGGGTCATATCCAATATTGAGTACTAATTCTTCTAATGATTTTATTTTATTATCCTTGGCCAAAGAAGAGATATTTTCAATATTCAATTGAGACTAGATATTAGTCAGTGATACCTATAATTTGGAAGTTTTCATTGTAGTGTTTGTTAGTGTTGAATAAATTATCTCCCCTTCCTATATATGCATATCCATCTGATTAATAAGATGGATATCCTTTGTATCAAATTCAAATGAAGTCTTCTTGTAATTAGCTATTGTCTTTGGACAGGGGACCTATGCCTATAAGAATGCCATTTTCATTCTTCCCTTCTTTGTTTCAAAAGATGACAAAAGTCTTTGCTGAGCAGTAGAAGTCTGTTTCCAAAATTGAGTATGAGTGTTTCTTTTGAGAAATTCATTCTTTTTCTTAATTTTGTTATACTTATCAAAACTATTTGACTCCTTTTATCCATGAATTGATTCAACTGTTAGAGTTGTGTCTGGATTCCTTTCTGAAGATAATGACGATGGAGATCCTATAAACAAACTGGTTGGATGTGCTGGAGAGTGTGGTCCTTCCAAGACTATTGCAAACTGCATTTCACCATCTTTAGGAAAACTTGTTGTAGGAATGGTTTTAGTCTTCTTCCTATATATTTTAAAATCATTTGTTGATACCTATGTGACTGAAGGAGAGTATTCATTCATTGATATTTTCTCTGTGTGCCTCTGAGATGTGATGGTCTGTGAAGTGGTCATAGACATAGGATTCTCTTCTGATTCTTGCAAAGTGTTCTCTTCCCACTCATCTTGGTTCATGTATTTTTCAATCTATGTCATTTTTTTATGCACATAGGGAGTGGTCTTGTTTTTGGTCCTCGATGTAGAAATAATGCCAAATGGTTCATATGACCAAGTAAAGCTTAGAGGAAATTTCATCTATTTTAAGAGGATGTCTGCTTCTTCACCCGCTCCTCTTCTGTTGCAAATAAGTGGTCCAATATGAGTTTTAATTCTGAAATGAGATTTCTTCTTGGCTTCTACAAATTAGATTTAATATGAATTTATCATTTGTATTATGTATTCCAATGAAAAAATACTCAAGGGGAGGTATTTAGGCAACCTGTATGGTGGAAAATCCCATCCATACACCCTTATTTCTATATAATTCTGGTATAAATACCAGTCACTTGTCTTGGCTTTCTCAGTTAGATGTAAAACCTTCTAAATTTCTTCACTAACCCTGGGATTTGTACTGTTGTTCAGTAAACAAGTAGCTGGATAAATGAACTGATCAATAAAATATTTGAAACTATACTCCATTGAGTTCTTTTTCACCAGTGAAGTCCAAAAGATGACTGACTATGGGCTTCCTTGCTCATTTATCTTCTGGAGTGCGAAAGAGAACCTGTCTTCTTGATAGAATATGAAGATATAAACCAAAATTGAAGAATACTTGAACATTCCTTCAGTTTGAAACTTAATAAATTGTTCATGAATGTTGTCAGCCAAGAATTGACTGAAATTGAAGTTCACAAAAACCTTTTCTTCTATAGAAACAATAGAGAGAAAACCTAAAATAGGTTCATCTACACATTCATCAGGATAATATCCTAATAGACATGATAGCATGGAGATAATATGTTTGGCCTTATCTAGGAAAATAAAAGAGGGGTATGGTGTATTTTTCTTAGGTAGTTGGGAATTTTCAGGGAGGAATATCTCAAAAATCTGGGCTCTCTGAGAAAAGGTCAATTTCTAATATAATTCATTTAGGGATTCGACAGGGAAAGTGGTGGTGGAGTTATTTTGATGGATATGAAACATTTGGTTAATGGTTTCATGAGTAATTGTAAACAAAATTTCACCATTGTGGGATGCTATGGCTCTTTGTCTTAGTAGATAATTATCTTGGCATTTAAGGAGGAATTCAGGGAAAAAGTAGGTTTGGGGAAACATGTAGAGGGGTAAATTGGATTCCCAGAGTCTAATTTTGTCACTATAGTCAAGGAAATTATCCTTCATCCAGTAGTTTAATTAGAATAAATCAAATTGACACTTTGTTTCTACAACTTTATAATCTATGTCTGCTAAAGGGATGTGGTCAAGGTCAATTGGAGGGGGAACCATTAGATTTTCAAAGGGGTCAACATACTTTCCTTTGGGAGCCATAATTGAAAAAACTAATAATGGAATATGTTTAGAAATGTTGTAATTGCTGGGAAAAAGCTCGCCAGTTGAAGGTAAGTGATGGTAGTGGTAGTTTGACAACAAGATTTGCTCGATCTTCATGGGTTCTTGGTAAACAAATAGTGTAACAAGGGGGGTAAATGGGGTTTTTGTATGTGTAGCGATATCTGTTAGGGCATGGGAAATTTACAGGACAACTAATGGTCATAGGGAAGGAATTAATTGGCTAACGGATAAGAGATGTGGGGACAGGTGTCGTGTAGGGAGAGGAGGAGTAGAGGCGGGAAGGTGATCGGTATCAAGAGTCAGTAGGAAGATTTTGGAGGGGAGGGGTAGGTGGTGCAAAATTATGAGGGAGTGCCACGTTAGGTGGGGATGGGGCGGGGAAAATAAGTTTTCAGATCCCCCCCTCCGCCGATAAAGGTAGGTAGGTCGGGGGGCCAAAAGAAAATTAAGGGAGAAGGACGATGCCGTTGGGGAATATTTGCATAGAATTTATGTGGTACAAGACAAATTTTCTTGTCACTTTTCAAGTTTGGTTAAAAACATATGTGCCATAAAGAAAAATATTTTCTTTTGAAAACTTACATTCTCTAGCTTATTTTTCCTATACTAATTTGACTAATTAATCCATCTTAAAAAATTGGATTAATTTTTTCCTCTACCTAACTATTTTAGTCAAGATTAAACAGTTTGGCTAAATTATTCTCTAACCTAACAACATAAATTGAAAATTGTTTGATCATGATTAAACAATATGATTCAAACCAGGATCTTGTTCATGGGTTTTTCTTGTTTTTCTCTCTTTTTTATTTTATTTTATTTTCTCCTTTTTTCTTTTATTTTATTTTCTTTTCTACCCTATTTTCATTTTTCATTCTTTTTTATCTTTTTATTTTTCTTTTGGAAATCATTTGCAGAATGTAATATTATTTACAACATAAAATCACTGAAAGAAAATTATTCAATCACCAGTTGATACTATGAACTATAAGACTCTAACAATGGCTCCATTGGGGATGGTGATCTCCCTGTGAGGTGCCAAGAACCAGTGACTGATAGCCTTGAATTATCTTCTCCATTATTCTCTGCAACTGATTTTTTTTATTGTAGTTGTAAACATGGTGACAAATGATCAGGAGCTTAGGGACTTCTCTTTGGGCTTAAACTTATGATATGAGTCATCCACTCATGATAGTAAAACATAAAATGGTATTTACAATGATTTTAGGTGACAAATGTGTTGGAAACATTGAATACACCGAGAGGGGGGGGTGAACAGTGTAGGGCTCTTTTTCCCAAAACTTCCCCTTCGCAAAACTCATTAGTTAGCAATAACCATTTAATCATTACTTATTGTTGTCATTTATAACCAGTTAAATGTGAACATATATCATCAATAATTCATCACCACAAGGAACACAAAGAACACAAGATGTATGTAAAATTTTATCTTTATTACAGACTACAATCCTTGGGTTATCAACAACAACTGAATAGAGTACAACTCTACAAGAGAACCAACTCTATAATGAAAGACTCAACTTACACCCTCATCACCAACTGAGATGAGGCAAAAATCCTCAACAAATATCAATCTATCAACATGTATGCAACCTGCCGATAGTGAAACATGCATATGTACTCTCCCTACTAGTAGTACAACTCACATATGTATGCGTCTAGTCTATACTACAACCTGTGTATCACTTCTGAGAAACTAGGGTTTTCTTTTCATCACACACTCAGATATTCTACAACCTTCATTCACATTCTGTTATGTTTCTCACTGTCCAATCTGACCCATAACCAATCACAACACATGCAATCTCCCCAAAAAATTATTCATGCTCCTCAACCATACAATATGAATTCTACTCAATCATGTATAAGAAATCAACATACTATAGAAATCATATAAGCACTGAATCATAAGAGTGTTTCTCACTCCACCAACCAACAAAAACCAAATCACAAGAGCCATACCAAGAATGCCTTAAGCATTTTCCATACAATAATCAAGATTGTCCATCAAGACAACTATGTGACCATACCTTTTGAACCAATGGATATATATGATGTATCTTATCATTGTAGACCTTCCTGGAAGCTTTATCTCTAAATCTAGAACCTCTACATCTTCATCTCTTCAAGTTTCCATGCTTTTTCCAACATGTACACACCCTAATACACTGACATCCTACGTATAACTCAGTATGTACACACCCTAATACACTTTCATCCCGCATACACCTCAGAAACTAGGGTTTTTTAACTTCTAAAACTTAAGTTGTTAAGATCTTAGAGTTACGGAAACTTTGATGCATCCATGAGATACTCCACTCAATCTCTCTCTCAAAATAGATATTCAAGATATTCTCAAGAGATGCATAAGAGATGCACACAAGACACAAAAGATTCATTTTACAAAAGAGACCCTTGCCTCTTATTTATACTCTTCGAGTAGCCCACTTCTAGGTCACTTAACATATTTTCCTCTTTGTAGGGTTAACCACTTTCCATAAATAGAAATTTCTCCAATTTAAATATTCCTCATTGACTACAACAAATACTAAGCATCCAACAATACATGCAATATTAATGTGCCTCAATATATCAATGACATCTCTATATATCATCATCAATATATATCAGATAACCAAGGTACCATTGACTTCATTGTCATAACCAACATTGTTTTTCAATAGGAAATGTCTCAATCCATGCTCATAGGTTAGTGCCATGCATCCAAGATAGCCTTTCATTTTATATCATCACTTTACATAATCCAATATGTAATCATGAAAACTTGCAAAAAATAATTTCAGAACCTGCAAAAAACTATGTCAGACCTTGCATCACAGAGTTATATCATCACATCAAGCTACAACCCCTATGCATATCCCTTTTCCCTATGATTCACCACATACACGTGGCCTACTGCATAGAAAACTCATGTATGTATGCGACCTATTCAAGGTCACCCTGCGTATGTACATGATTGTTACCACTGCCACCCTCATATGTTTTAGTAGATGACACATGTGATCTTCCCTTAAGGATTCCATTATTCTTTGGTTGTTCAGTATTCTTCACTCACTTCTGAAGGTGTCCCTATTTCTCAGAACTTGATATCCAAGATTCCATATTTTCAAAGATGTCTCCCTTCCTTAATTAATTCCTTATTCTAGTCATGCTATATGAAGTCTTCATCATTGACTTTCTTCTTTTGTTCTAGCAATCCTGGGATTTGTGGCCAAATCCACTACAACTGTAGCATCTCATTGTGTGACAATGAACAACAGTGTGTCTTACTTTTTCACATCTCCAACACCTTATGGTGTTATGAAGTATTCCGTTATTTCTCCTTGCATAAGATCTACATTCCAAATATTTGTGAACATATTCATTACATGAATAACATTGACCATGAAAAACACTTTCATACCTTAGCTTTGGTGTCCATCTTCTTTGAGGAGTAAAGATGGCTTCTTGATGTCTTCCTTGATTTGTTCTTTTGAAATTTTCTTTGCCTTGTGTAGATGGTTGACTTGCAACATTGTCTTCATCCTTTGAGAGTAAGGGACTTTCCTCCTGCTTCTTTGAGGTGCTTGCTTCATAATGTGTAGGTTGTCCCTTGTATCCAAGACCTGATTTATCATTTGGTGATCTTTGACTTTCTAAGATCTCATTCAAGATCTGTGACATATTCAAGAATTTGTTTTACTTCTCTACTTTCTTTATAAGATAAAAAACTTCATCTTCTAACTCATGACATGACTCTTCCTTTTCATTTATTTGATTCCTCAATAGTTACTCTACCCTTTTGGCTTCTTCAATTTGGGTGTTGAGATGGACAATAATTTCAAAACTTTTACTAATCTCATCATCTACTTTCTTATCTTATTTTTCATTCTTTATTCTTGTAATCTCTTCTTCCTTTTCTTCTAATTGAGTCTTACTAATTTCTTCTAGTTCTTTGAGCATTTATTTTAACTTCAAGATGTGCCTTTGACTCTTCTTGAGAAACTTTTTATTGTTATCCGAAATATAGCTATAGTCTATATAATAGTGGTCATTGCTATATTCATATATTAAGCTCCAATAGTTTTTCTTCTACTTCTTCCATGGGATAACAATCAATTGATTTTATCCAAACTACTTCTATATTTTCTTCTTGACTTGTAGAGAAAAATTCAATGTCATCACATTTTGAATTATTTCAATCAAGGGTTTGTGTAGATTCTTTACCTTCATTTGAAATGTCTTCAAGATATTCCCTTTTGTCAACATCATCACATGATTATTTGCCTTCATTTGAAATGTCTTAAGATCTTCCCTTTTGTCAACATCATCACATGAAACATTGCCTTCATTTGAAATGTCTTCAAGATATTCCTTTTTGCCAACATATCACTTTTAGAAATAATGCAACCAAGATTTTTTGGAGATTGTTTACCTTCATGTGTCTTGATGGAGTTGTATTCATTGTCTTTCTTCTTTCTTTGGTATGTCTCCTCTAGCTTTATCCATAGATCCATGGAGAAAGTGCATTGTCCCATGCTCTCTTTGATAGGGCTTGAGAGTCCACTAAGAATTGTATTGAGAGCTAATGCATCATTCTTCTTTCCTTCCATTTGAGATGCATACTTTGACTTGTTATTCAAGGAAACTGATCCACCAATGGTTGACTTCGAAATACCCACTCCCATCTCTTTAAAATGCACTCTCATTTCTATTCTCCAAGTAGAATAGTTTTCCTCATCAAGAATTGGAACTTCATCATCCATTTGTGTGTCTATGGATATTCTCCAAGCTTGTTAAGGCTTATAGTGAAGGCCTACTCTGATACCAATTGATGGACACGCCGACTATGCTGNGATGAACAATGTAGGGATATTTTTCCCAAAACGTCTCCCTCGCAAAAATCATTAGTTATCAATCACCATTTACTCATTACTTATTGTTGTCATTTATAACCAGTTAAATGTGAACATATATCAACAACATATATCATCAATAATTCATCACCACAAGGAACAAAAAAAACAAAATATGTATGTACAATTTTCTTTTTATTGTAGACTACAATCCTTGGGTTATCAACAACAAATGAATAGAGTACAACTCTACAAGAGTGCCAACTCTATAATGAAAGACTCAGCTTACACCCTCAACACCAACTAAGATGAGGCAACAATCCTCAAAAGATATCAATCTGTCAACATGTATGTGACCTACTAATAGTGTAGCATGCATATGTATGCTCCCTACCAGTAGTACAACTCGTGTATGTACACGGCTAGTTTGTAATTCAACCTGTGTATCACTTCTGAGCAACTAGGATTTTCTTTTCATCACACACTCAAATCTTCTTCAACCTTCATTCACATTCTCTTATGTCTCTCAATGTACATTTTGACCCATAACCAATCACAAAACATCCAAGATCTCCAACAAATTACTCATGCTCCTCAACCATACAATATGAATGCTACTCAATCATGTATAAGCAATCAACATACTATATAAATCATAAGAGTGTTTCTCACTCCATCAACCAACACAAACCAAATCACAACAACCATACCAAGAATGCCTTAATCATTTTCCATACAATAAGCAAGAGTATCCATCAAGACAACTATGTGACCATACATTTTGAACCGATGGATAGATCTGATGTATCTGAGCATTGCAGACCTTCCTAGGAGCTTCATCTCTGAATCTAGAACTTCTGCATCTTCATCTCTTCAATTTTCCATGGTTTTGCCAACATGTACGCACCCTAATACACTGCTATCTTGTGTACGTACATACCCTAATACACTGAAATCCCATGTATAACTCAGTATGTATGCACCCGAATACACTGTTAGCCCACGTACGCCTCAGAAACTAGGGTTTTTGAACTTCCGAAACTTAATCCGTCAAGATCTCAGACTTACAGAAACTTTGATGCATCCATGAGATCCTCCACTCAATATCTCTCTCAGAATAGATCTTCAAGATATGCTCAAGAGATGCATAAGAGATGCACACAAGACACAAAACATGCATTTTACAAAAGATACCCTTGCCTCTTATTTATACTCTCCAAGTGGCCCACTTCTAGGTCACTTAACCTATTTTCCTCTTTTTAGGGTTAACCACTTTCTATAAATAGAAAGTTCTCCAATTTAAATATTCCTCCTTGACTTTGTCACCTTAATTTATTATTTAAATAATCCTCCTTGACTTTGTCACTTTTATTTACCATTTAAATAATAATTTCTTATTTTCAAGCACTTTGACCTCTTTGACCTTTTGGAGCTTCAAGCCTACATATGAGGGTCCTTCATCTTCGTAGGGCCATAACTCTCAAACCATGAGGAGTTATGTGACATTACACATACCACCGTAAATGGCATGACAAGCACTATCCATCTAGGATAGTGTCACTGACAAATTCACTGATCTTCAACTCATTATTCCACATAGAAGCATAACCATACTCCAAGGATAATTCAATCACAAAGTGTCTTCCTGTGAGGGGTTTCACCATAAGGGGACCACTTTGGAGTTCATCCATTTGTACACCTTATTAACCATGATAAGAAAATAATGATTCATCTTTAAATCTATCCAACAATGCATCAGATACCAATGAAACCACATCGATCCATCTTCATCTATCATCATGTATCAATGACAACTCATTGATATAAGACATACATCAAACCTTTGGTATCAATCAATAAAACATCCCTTGAAATCAATCAATCACTTGACATAAATCCTTTGACATCAATTAATTAAACCTTTGGTATCAATGACAACATGATCCAACAAAATGCTTCCATTCAAGTGAAAAGTAGTTCTTGAGCATTCTGCCATTGACAGGTCCACCTAGAAGATATTCTCCATCCATATCCTTAATAAATAATGCATTATTTCCTTTGTAATCATGGATTATGTAAGGAAATTTCCATAAATTATCAAATTTTCCATGCTTACATTTCTCTTCTTTCCTTGAATCCCATTTCAACACCTTGTCTCATATCTATAAATCATCAAATTTGGTTCTTTTATCATAGATCTTCTTAATGTTCTCCTGGATCACTTGAGTTTTATTGTAAACTTTTTCTCTGGATTGTTGAGTTGTATGGTTTGATTTATTCTCCTTTGGATGTCATTAAGTTATTCTTGTACTTCCTACAACATTTTCATAACATGGATACCTAAAGAAGTGGTAAAAACAACATCTATTCCATAAACCAATTGGTATGGAGACATGCCAATTGATCTCTTAGTAGTAAGTACGTCAACCCATAATGCATTGACCAACTTGTTGTGCCATTCCATCTTGTTATCTTACAACAAAGTTTTGATGATATTAACCAGAATTTTGTTGGAATACTCTGTTAATCCATTCCCTTGAGGGTCATAGGCAATAGAGTGTCCTAAAGTAATTCAATATTTTTTGCAAAACTCCACCATCTTATTTTATTTGAATTTTGTTGCATTATCAATGATGATCTTCCCAGGACATCCAAATATTGAAATAAAATTAGTTTATAAAAATTTAATAATCACAGCATCAACAAATTTCCTTGTAGGTACAAATTCAATCCATTTGGTAAAATATTCAATGGATGTAAGGATCCATTTGTGTTGGCCTAATGATGGCGGATGAATTTATCCAATGAAATCCAAACCCCATTTTTGAAAAGGAGTTTTAACTGATATTGATTTCAAGGGTAAAGACAACAATTTCCTTTTTCCTTCAAAAATTTTACATTTATGACACAAGGTAACTTTTTTATGAACATCTACAAATAAGGTTGGCTAGTAAAAACCAGCTCTTAGGATTTTGTTGGTGGTAGTCTTCCGTTTCAAGTGTCCACCACAATATCCTTCATGAAATTCCAGCATAACTTTATCTGCCTCATCTTTTAGTTAACAGTTTAGTAAAATTCCTCCAACATCCTTCCAGTATAAATTGCGATCTAAAATGAAAAATTTCATAGCTTTGAGTTTAAGAAACCTAGATTTAGTCTTAGTCAAACCCAGAGGAGCTTGTAAATGATGTAAGAAAACAATAATGTCTACGTACTAGGGAGAGGTTGAAAAAGCCTCTATTGTTTGTGGAGTTGTCTGCTCTTCTTGTTTGTCCAATGCAACTAGAAAATTTATATCCAAAGCATGAAAATTAGATTCAACCATTAATTTAGCTAATCCCTGACCCTTAATGAGTTTGGTAGGTTTTATTTCAATATCATATTCAAGGATAAAAGAAATCCATTTACCTCTTTTCCCATCAGGACTATTTGGGTTAGAATGTATTTTACCACAGAGTTTGGAACATAAGCAATTATATGTGAATGAAGAAAGTAAACTCTAAAATATTTGATTTCTTTTACCAGAGTGTAAGCTTGCTTTTCCATGATATTTTATTTCAGTGCAACATCTTTTTTTTTTTTGTTTGCTAGTTTTTCTGTGACCTGCAGGACTAGCCTGTGGCTGAGAAACCACGACTCAGGGGAATATAAGACGTCAAAATCACTCGGGGATCGCACCCAAATTGAGCCACACCAACCCTTAACATGGTTGGATTTTTTGTCCCCGCAGGTATCAAACCGATGACTTTAACATCACAGAGTGCCTTAACAACACACTCCACCACCAACTGTCCTACACCTCGGGGACACAGTGCAACATATCTTAAGGCTTTACTAAAGAAACCAATAAGATGTTCATGGCCTTCATTATTTTTCTGTAAGAGCACTATTGTAGTAGTATGTTCGGAGGCAAATGAGAAAATGAGGAAATATTTCATGAAATCAAGGTTGATCAGAACAGAGGCTCGTGTTAAGGCTTGTTTTACTTGATCAAATGAATGTTTTACCTCTATAGTCCATTTTATTTTAGTATATTTATTCAAAAATTTTTTTATATTTCTTAGAAGTTATGCGAGATTGGGGATAAATATCCTTAGAAAATTTATTTTGCCAATGAAATATTGGAGTTTTTTTATATTCCTAAGAGGACCTATCTTTAGAATATCTTCAATTCTGCTAGGATCAATTTTGATTCCATGATTTGAGATGATATGTCTTAATAGTTTTCCTTCTTCTAAGACAAATAATGTTTTCTTTGGGTTGAGGGAAATTCCAAATTTCCTTCATTTTCAAAGACTCTTCTCAGGTGGAGTAAATGTTCTTCACCTGTTTTTGAAAAAACAGTGATATCATCAAGATATATAACTATGAACCTGCCTAGTTCATCCATAAAATCAGTATCCATTTCTTTTTGAAATGTAGCTCCAACATTCATCAAGCCAAAATGAATTTCCACATACATGAAAGCACCCCAAGGTGTAGTAAATGTTGTTTTTTATTGGTCTTCAGGATGGACTAAAACTTGATTGTAACCAGAAAAACCGTCTAATAGAGAAATTCTACTAGACCCAACCACCTTTTGAAAAATGTGATCCATTTTAGGAAAAGGATAGTTATCTTTGAGAGAGACTTTATTAAGATTTTTGAAATCAATGCAAAGTCTAATTTCTCCACTCTTTTTCCTAGTTGGAACTAAATTTTATACCCACTTAGAAAATCTTAATGGGACAATGATCTTAGGATCATACATCTTTTTGACCTCTTTTTCAATTAGAGGCATCAACCTTGGGTTAATCCTCCTGAGTTTCTATTTAAAAGGTTTTGGGTATTATTTTATAGGAATTTTATGTTTTATAATGATGGTGTCATGATATTTCATATCTTCATAACTCCATGCAAATACGCCTATGAATTCTTTGAACAAGTTTATGTATTTTCTGCTTTTCAATAGGGGATAAAGACTTATATAATTTAATCAACTTTTGTTCTTGTTCAGTTCCTATGTTGCAGTCTTCAACTTCATCTCCAGTAGGTTCAATTTTAGGCTTTTTGGCTACATCATTAAAATCAAACAACTCCTCTAAGGGGGCTAACCCTCTAGGAAAAACATTATCTTTCAATTGCAATATTTCCAATTCTTCTTGTTTTTTATCTATTTCTTTTGATTCTATCTCATTCACACTTTCTCCTTCATCATCAAAATCTACATCTATATTGGCACACTCAAATTCATTCTTTGATTGTAAATGTTTTTCAATTTGTTCATCATTTCCAAAGACTTGCCAATATCTGATGTTATCTAGGACAACTGGTCTATTCTTTAATTCAACTGTGTATTTGTGAGTAGGATGGAAGGGTATTTTATAGATACTTGTTGAGGCAGCCAGACCACCAGCTATAATGTTCTAGTCTCTGGGAATGGTTGAGAAGTCATACTCAATAAAGCATTCTACAAAATCTAGGACAACATTCCTGTAAGCTCCCAATCTTGGGTGTTTAATTGAGTATTCACCTTTGATTTATTTTATTATCAGTTCAGAGTCACTAAAAATAGAAATTCTCTTGGCATGAAGCTTATTTAAAAGTTGTAACCCTAGGATTAAGGATTCATACTCAACTATATTGTTGGTACATTGGAAATTTATCTTATAGGAATGTCCTTCTGAATGGTTGGTTTTTTAATTTGAGACCCATACACCTGCTCCCGACCCTTCCTTACTAACAACCCCATCAAATTGTAATCTCCATAGAGGTTCATTTTGTTTATCAGGTTCCACCATAACTGTTTTGTCTTCTTTAATTTTATAAACATCATTTTCTAAATTGGCAATTTGTTTTCCTATGTCTCCATCATTTTACAAAATAAAATAATGGAGGTCTGAATGAACAAAATATAAGGGATAATTGTGTGGTTTTTCTTGACCACTGACCATGTATTTCATCAATGTTTCCCTATATAATTTTTATCACTAAAATTTCATCCACAAATGCTTACAGGAATCCAGCATATCCAAACACCTATTAGTTCATTCATGGCCCAAAAAATGAATTTCCAAAGGGCACAAACTATACAACTGGTTATAAAATCAGCATGCACTCATAATATAAAGGAAGCGCATGCACGTGCACCAGTTGAAAACAGGGGAAAAGAGCACATGAGTATGATGTGCGAATGTGGATGCAAAAAGCCGCACACACCTCAGAATGACGCATTTATGATTCTGGTCAAACTCCCACCCACTTTTGGTTCAACTCCCAAGTTGATTTGACCCCCAAATCCGAGATGAATCTTAGTGGGGGGTTGGTAAAAGAACTAAAGGTGCCCTAAAGGCCCCCTTGTTCACACTAAAGACCGGTTGGATAATGTCTCAAATATTTTCTATAAAAAGAGGCCATGGGTGCACTATATTTGAAGAATCTATTTGTATTGTTATGCTTCCTCTATTCTCCTACAAGGAACCTCTTTCTTTCTTGGAGTATACTAGCATCATTTCATTGAGTCATTCACCTCACCTCTTGGGGGAATGAGCTTTGAATTTCTTCACCATTTCCTTTCTAGTTTTATATTTGTAAGAAGATATCTCTCATAGGGGATTCAATATCCCTCCCTTGGTGGAAGAGGGGACCCATAAGTCTCCCTTTCTCTTTGGGCTTTTCCCACTAATACAATCTATCCATTGGTGGCATGAATATTGGTCAATTGTTGGTTGATTTTGGTTCTAATTTACTTATGCACTTTAGTTTTATTTCTTTATTTTTTATTAGCTTAGTTTTTTGTTTATTTTTATTGCTTGATGTTTCTAACTCTTGCACTAAATTATGTCCTATCCAACTGACCCAACTGGACTTGCAAGTGTCCCTCTTTTGCTCATTCAAGTGATGAAAAGGATACAACAACAATATCCTATGTTAACCAAACAATGGAATGGTAGCATAAGTCATGTCGAATTGAAGGGTTCCTTATAACTTATATCCCCATGAGAGAGATAGTAACATGCCATATTTAGGAGGTATATCATCAACAACTATGTCGATTACCAAGCTCTTGGCTGGTATTTTTGTTAAAGTAACACACAAATCTTTAATGAGATCTATGCATTTTACTTTACTTGAATTAAAAGAATATAAATCTTTGTATGACTTAGTGATATAAAGTCCTAATGTTTCCATAACAACCTTAGGCATAAATTTGTGGGAAGTACCAGAGTCAAGCATTGCATTGTGCAAAGTTTTTTCATGAATGTTTAAACTGATGTAGAATGGTGGTATAGTTCCATTTTCGGGTTTTCCATCGATTTCAGACCCAAATAATAGTTCTGGTTGATCATCAACAACATTTGTTGTGTTTATACCTTCCTCTATGTTCATATCTTGTATCACTTGTGATCTATATGAATTGTTATTCATGAGCTCTTTTAGAGGAATGGGTATCTTGAGTTTTTCTAATTCATTTTCTATGTTGAATGATTTTGATTTTTATTTGGGTTAGGGACATCTTCTTTCTCAACAATGTCCTTTTATGAAATATCTTTGGGCTGGCTGGTAGAGGGAATATAAGTTTGATTTTTTTTTGAGACAATATCAGATGTTGTTTTGGTTGGAACTTCTGTGTTCTTTTTAGCAGGAATTTCAAGAACTTTTTTAGAAGATGTGTGAGTTGTATTTTTAGTGGAATTATTAGGAATTTTCTTGGTAGGATTATCATTTGATTTCTTACTCCTTAGATTATATTTCCCATGGACCTCCATAATTGTGTTTTCAAAACCTTGCTTATAATCTTCTGATTCCTCATGTTCAATTTCAGTTTGTGAAAGAAGGAAAAGATCCTAATCTTCTTGAGTGAGAAATACAAAGTCATTATCATTTATTCCCATCAAATTGATGTGAACATCATCAAGGTATTCAAATATTTATCCCCATTAATCAGCATAATTTTCTTGAAAATGAGGTCTGATATGTTGATCTAGACCTCTTTGTTCTCTTTGTCTGATTTGGGGTTGGTTTCTCCTAAAATTAGGATTTTTGATTTGGGGTCCAAGTTGATTTTCTCTAGGAGGAGTCCTATTAGCAATGTCTAACCTATCCATCATCCTTTCCATGGTTCTAACTAAAGAGTCTATTTTTGCATCAACAAAAGAGGTAGATGGTTCTTCTTTTATAGTTAATCTCTTCTCTATTCTAAGTCTAACTCTCTTAGCTAACATATTGGACTCTATACTCACAACATCTCTCTGCATCTCTTCCAAGGTTGTAGGGTTTCTTTCTCTCAATTGATAAGACATGTCAACATCAAAACCATTAGTTAATTTAATCAAAGATAAACCTTGAAGGTGTTTAATGCTTTTTGGAATTGCATTATAAATATTGTTAAATCTAGTGCAATAATCCTACACACTTTCCCCGGGGGCTCTTTTAATACTTTTATATTCAGATAAAATATGAAGTAGATTTTTATTAACTTCCCATATATTGAGGAATGATTGGTGAAAATAAGTAATGTCATTTAGATTGGTAGATGGTAAGTCTTTGAACCATTTCCTGACTTGTCCATTTAAGCTTTGGGAAAACAATCTCATTTTGACATCTTCCTCATCTACTTCTTGCAGGTCAAAAAAATCATTCATCTTATCAACATGTTGATGTGCATTCATAGTTCCAGTGCCATCAAACTGAGGAATCCTAGTTTGATAGTCTTGGGGCATATTATGTAAAGGAGCAAGAAAAACGAGGGGAGAATATCTTTTTGCCATGATTGGCATATGAGGATGGATAGAATATGGAATTGTGGAAGGTGTAGCTGAGGGAAATCCTATAATAGGTTGGATCATTGTCTATGAAGTTATTGGAGAAGTAGTGGAAAATATAGAAGAAGCAATACTGGTAGATGTAGGATGAATCAATTGAGAATTAATAGATGATGTAGAAATGGTCAGGGAAGAAAGTTCAATAGATTGTTGAATCTAGGCTTCATTTAAAGCTTGATCGAATTCTTATGCTAAATCTTGTAACTTGTCAAAATTTTGGAGGATTTTTTGATCAACATTTGATTCAAAAGATTGTCTTTTAGGTGTATCGGCTTGTAGAATGGATTGATCTAATATTGTTTCATCCACAAAACTCTCAGACTTAGTTCTGAATAGAATATGCTCAAATGGTATATCAAACTGAATATCCTAGATTGTGACAAATTTCTCTGGGAGAGAGGTTGTGCTAAGCGGGGGACTACTGCTCCCTTGAATTTTTGCTAAACTTCTTTTCCTAATCAAATTTTCAAGGTCATCTACAACTTTTACAGGTTTTGGATCAGGATGAGATATGGTGTGAATTCCTTTCTAGATCCACAACTAAAACTTCAAACACACTATTTAATTATTTTCAAAGTTTAAAACCTCTGAAAATTTATTTCTAAAAATTTGAATCCTTGATTTTATAGAAATAAAGTTTTCTTACTAGGGAAAATAATCCGTAGAAGTTGAAAATTTGTTCTTCCCCAGTATGGTCGCCACTATCTTATAGCTATGTAGTTTCTAGAGATTTTATAAGAAAGGACATAGGTAACCACAAAACCACTTTGGAAGTTGGGATCTAGCCCTACCAGCATCAGAGAGGGATCTCTCTTTAAGATTTAGATTTTTTTAGGTTAAAATATTAGGCTAGTTATGATGGTTCAGAATTTGTTTGTTTGATTTGAATTGTTTGGCTGATTAGTTACTTAAATTACCATTTGGCTATGGGGTGTGTCTCTTAAAATAGGGATTTGTTTCATATTTTTATAAAGTTTGTTCATAGGGAAGGGTATTTAAACTATTTGGATCTTGTAAATTTGGATGAAGTGAATAGGAATAAATGGAAGGAATTCCATCAAGTAAAAGAGAAATTAAGAATTCATTTTACTTAATTTCAGTTGAAAACATAGAAATTATTCAAATCCAGAAACAAAGTATATTAAAATAAATTATGTTTGTCAACCTTATTTTGAATAATTAGGATTAGAAACACATAAGAATCATAACAAAGAAAGAAAAAAATAAACGTATAAAGATGCACTTCACCAATAGTTTGACACAATAATCCTGTGAGAAAACCCTTTTTATTACTAGTCAATCCACTTGAATCATACAAAATAGCTTCTTGGATGAAAAAATAAACCCTACATACTTCGAAATGAGAAGTATTTATACATTTATTTACAAAAGATCATGTCATAATTGATCATGATATATTTTAAGAATATCTAAACTAACTATATCTCTAGTTGGAAAAATATAGGACTGTTTAGATCAGCTTAGATTTCTGGCACTGTTTTGATGAAAGCTATTGATGATATGTCCTTTGACTCCCACTGCGCTATTGGTCCTTGCTGCTGAAAAGTAGAACATATATTTACTCAAGTAACTCACACAATTTGTCCCACCTTTTTTTACTTAGGATTGATATCTTGAGTAATTTCCTATAAATGTCATCCACCTCTCTGTATTTAGAAAAAAGTGGGTTTGGTGATGAAAATGTGTTTGATCTCATGCCGAATTTTCAAATCAAACTGCAGTGTTTCCAAGAATTCTTTCCCAATGATGCTTCCTTGTATTCCTGTGAATTTTGAATTATCTTTTTCCACTGTCTTTAATTTCTAGTTGTAATCAGGCAAGGTGATTAAATTGTAATTTATCACTAATAAACCAAGTATTCCTTTCTTGTTTAGCACCTCAAACTTGTTGAAAAACCTTTGCACACCTATGTCGATAACCTGACATTTTTCTTCCAATTGCAACATGTACTTTTTATTATTTAGAACCTTTTTTATTTCCAAGATAGTTTCAGTTCTATCCTCTATCTATATCTCCTCTAACTCCTATTTTTTCTTAGAGTTTAGAAACTTGATGATATGTGTGGATTCTATTGTCTTTTCTCCCAATTCTTCCTTAATTATTTTAATGGCTCCTCTATCTTTTTGAATTAACTCATGTTGCTCAAAGATAATTTGTATAGAAGGCCAAATATCTGTCATGGATTTATTGATGTCTATCCATATATTTTCCTTATCTTGGGATAAGGTATTACCCATGGTTGTTTCTTTTCCTAACTGTTGAAGTTATTGGTTGAGCCTATAATATTTATGCATTTCATCCTGATGACAAGTCTCAATCCTTTCTTTTTGTTCCTATAGTGACTTTACTTCTTCCTACAACTTTTTGATTTCTACTCCTTCTATGGACTTGTCCTCCATAGCTTTCACCAATTTATCTAAGGAATCTATAGTTTGTGTTGTGGTTGATATTGATGTAGAAATTTTTGTTGTTATTGTATTTGTAAGAGACACTACATCTAGTGGAACTATGGCTAACTGTGCATTCTGATATTTTTCCTGGATAAACTTATCCATCTCTGCTTCCATTTCCCTAATATGTGCATTTTTATCCATGATCAATTTGATCATTTCTTCTTTTTGGCTCTTTTTATCATCCACCTCTTTAGTACGTGAACCCTCTGTTGTTGGTAGTTTCAACTGTTTCCTGAGTGCTGAAATGTCACCATTATTCTTCTTAATCAAATCTTTTGTTTCTTTGACATTAGCTGGGTCATATCCAATCTTGAGTACTAATTATTCTAATGATTTTATTTTATTATCCTTGGCCAAAAAAGATATCTTTTCAATATTCAATTGAGACTAGATATTAGTCAGTGATACCTGTAATTTGGAAGTTTTCATTAAAGTGTTTGTCAGTGTTGAATAAATCATCTCCCCTGCCTATCTGTGCATATCCATCTGATCAATAGGATGGATATCCTTTGTATCAAATTAAAATGAAGTCTTCTTGTAATCAACTTCTATATTTGGATAGGGGACCTATTCCTGTAAGAATTCCATTTGAATTATTCCCTTCTCTCTATCAAAAGCTAACAAATATGTGTGTTGAGCAGTGGAATTCTATTTCCAAAATTGAGTATAAGTGTTCCTTTTGAGAAGTTCATTCTTTTGCTTAATTTCCTTATACTTATAAAAAATATTTGACTTGTTTTCTCCATGAATTGATTCAACTGTTAGAGTTGTGTTTGGATTCCTTTTTGAAGCTAATGATGATGAAGATCATGTAAAAAAACTGGTTGAATGTTCTAGAGAGTGTGGTCCTTCCAATAGTATTGTAGACTACATCTCTTCCTCTTTAAGAAAACCTGTTGTAGGAATGGTTTTAGTATTCTTCCTATATATTTGAAAATCATCTGCTGAGACCTATGTGAATGAAGGAGAGTATTCATTCCTTGATATTTTCTCTTCTTGTCTCCAAGGTTTGATGGTTTGTGAAGTGGTCATAGACATAGGCTGCTTTTCTTCTTCTTGCAAAGTGTTCTTTTCCCACTGAGCCTGGTTCATGTATTTTTCAATCTATGGACTTTGTGCATGCACATATGGAGTGGTGTTTTATTTGGTCCTCAAATCTAAAATAATGCCAAATGGGTCATGTGACCAAGTAAATATTAGAGTAAACTTCATCTGTTTTAAGAGGATATTTTCTTCTTCAGCTGTCGCTCTGTTGTTGCTAATAAATGGTCCAATATGAGTTTTAATTTTGAACTGAGATTTCTTCTTGGCTGCTACAAATTGGATTTCATCTGAATTTATCATTTGTCTTATGTATTCCAATGCAAAAATCCTCATTGGGAGGTATTTAGGCAACCTGTATGGTGGAAGCTCATATCCATACACCCTTATTTCTATATAATTCGCGTATAAATACCAGTCACCTGTCTTGGCCTGCTCAGTTAATTGTAAAACCTTCTAAATTTATTCACTAACCCTGGGTTTTGTACTGTTGTTTAGTAAACAAGTAGCTAGATAAATGAATTGATCAATTAAATATTTGAAACTATACTCCACTGAGTTTTTTCTCACCAATGAAGTCCAAAAGATGATTGTTTCCGGGATTCCATGTTTATTTATATTCTGGAGTGCGAAATGGAACCTATCTGCTTGATAGAATATAAACATATAAACCAAAATTGAAGAATACTTGAAAATTCCTTTAGTTTTAAACTTAATAAATAGTTCATGAATGTTGTCAGCTGAGAATTGAATGAAATTGAAGTTCACATAAACCTTTTCTTCTGTAAAGAAAATGGACAAAAAACCTAAAATAGGTTCATATACCCATCCATCAAAATAATATCATAATAGACATGATAGCATGGAGATAATATGATTGGCCTTCTCTGGGAAAATATAAGAGGGGTATGGTGGATTTTTCTTAGGCAGTTGGGCATCTAGAGGGAAGAAAATTTCAAAAATTTGGGCTCTTTGGGAAAATCTCAATTTCTAATACAATTCATTTAGGGCTTTGACAAAGAAAGGGATGGTGGAGTTATTTTGAGGGGTTTGCAACATTTGGTTAATGGTTTCAGGAGTAATTGTAAACATAATTTCACCATTGTGGGATGCTATGGATCTTTGTCTTGGCAGATAATTAGCTTGGGATTTAAGGACAAATTCAAGGAAAAAGTAGGTTTGTGGAAACATGTAGAGGGGTAAATTAGATTCCCAGAGTCCATTTTCGTAATTCTAGTCAAGGAAATTATCCTTCAGCCAATAGTGTAATTCGAATAAAAAAAATTCACACTTTGGATATGAAGCTTTATAATCTTTGTCTGATAGAGGGATGTGGTGAAGGTCATTTGGAGGGGGAACCATTGGATTTTCAGAGGGGTCAACAGACTTTCCTTTGGGAGCCATAATTGAAAAAAATAATAATGTGATATGTTTAGAAATGTTGTAATTACTGGGTAAAATATCACCAGTTGAAGGTAAGTGATGGAAGTGGTAGTCTGACAACAAGCTTTTCTTAGTGTTCATGAGTTCTCAGTCAAAAAACAATGTAACGGGGGGGGTGGGTAAACAAGGTTTTTGTATGTGCAGGAATATTTGTTAGGGAATGAGACTGTTACCAAACAACTAATGGTCATAAAAAAGGAATTATTTGGATAACATATAGGATATGTGGGGACAAGTTTCGTGTAGGGAGAGGAGGAGTAGAGGTGGGAAGGTGAGTGGTATCAATAGTGAGAAGGGGGATTTTGGAGGGGGGGTAGGTGGTGTGTGGTAATATGAGGGGGAGGGGGGTGAGAAATGTTGAGGGAATGAAACGTTAGGTGGGGAAGGGGAGGGGAAAACAACATTTTGGATTCCCCCTCCATTGATAAAGCTAGGTAGGTCACGGGGAGCGGGCCGAAATAAAATTAAGGTTGTCGACCGGGAGAAGGACGATGCTGCCATGGAAGATTTGAACAGAATTTATGCACTACAAGACAAATTGTCTTGTCACTTTTCAAATTTATTAAAAACATATGTGTCATAAATTAAAATATTTTCTTTTGAAACCTTACATTCTCTAACTTATTTTCCTATACTTATCTAACTAATTAATCCAGCTTAAATAATTTCTTCCTCTACCTAACTATTTTAGCCAAGATTAAACAGTTTGGATAAATTATTCTCTAACCTAACAACATAAATTGAAAATTGTTTGATCATGATTAAAATGTATGATTCAAACAAGGATCTTGTTCATGGGGTTTTCCTGTTTTTCTCTCTTTTTATTTTATTTTATTTACTCCTTTTTTCTTTTCTTTTCTACCCTCTTTTTATTTTTCATTATTTTTTGTCTTTTTCTTTTTCTTTTTCTTTTAGAAATCATTTGTAGAATGTAATATTATTTACAACATAAAATCACTGAAATAATAGTATTCAATCACCAGTTGATACTATGAACTATAGGACTCTAACATATGGATTTGTACCTACCCAAAAAACTAGATACGTGATTCACCTTACAGGCACCCTGTGGACATATGTTTCTTTCTCCACTATAAATATTGTATACCCTATATTTGATTTGTTTGTCTTAAACCCACGTATATATGCGATTCATCCTCCTGCAAACCATATATGGTAAGTAAAACATTTTCCACACATGTGACCTTCATCTCCTCTCTCTAGTATGCTAAATTTTCCCTTCCCCTTAGCTGATATCACCAATCCTCCTATCACAAGTGCAAACTCATTTATGCTAGCTCCATCATGTCTCCACACACTCTACATGATATTATTAAATTTCATAGTGAATTATCTCCTTTGCATAAAATCCTTAGGCATCACTATAGAATCCCCTCCAAAAGTCAACATCAAATTAGGCTTTCCTTGGGTGTGTGAAGCCCCAACACAACCCACAAATCCTATCACAAAAGCCATGAATTCCCCACTCAAATATAAGGGGGTTTTCACCAAAATAAAAGTGATGTGTTTCCCACAATCATTCTGACATTCCCAACACCTAGGGTCATGTGAGAATACTTTCTCGAAGCTACAAAAATCAACACTCCCTCTTAGAAAGGAAGGTATTCTCACCACACTCCACAAGTGGGAATGCCTCCCGATGCTACCAAATAATCAACACTCCCACTTAGAAAGGTATGCATTATATCCTATTTCATCACCTAGAATTAGATCTGTCTCTCGTATTGGATCCTCTACCATATTTTCTCTCCAATCCATCTGATTGGCCTTGTTGTGTTGGTTTTTTCACTTGGGTGAGAAAAACAACAACACTTGCATGTCTAGATGAGCCTGCTAGACAAGACAAAAGTTTGTGAATGGGTTAAACAAGCCAAACACATGTATAAACAAAGAAATAAACTAAAACAACTAAGAAATAAAAAAAATAGAAAGCATAAGAAACTTAGAACCATGAAAATAAACCAATGACCAACATAATTCTCCCAATGGATCAATAGATTAGTAGTAAAAACACCGTAGAGAAAAATGAAGACTTATGAGTCCCCTCTTCCTCCTTGGGATGGCTCTTGAGTTCCCTAATGGAGATATCTTCTTACAATGGAAGAAAAATGGAAAATGATGAAGAAAATCAATGCTTATTCCCTCAAGAGGTGAGTAGAATGTTCTATTGCAATGATCCTTGAAGGCTCCAAAAAGAAAAAGAGGATTCTCAAGGGATAATTCTTGCAACATAACAATACAATGAATATCTTGGTTTCTTAGTGCACCCATGGATCTTATTTATAGAATTTCTTCAAGGAAAATTGTAATTGGTTCTTGGTGTGAACAAGGGGACTTTTAGGGCACCCTCTGGTCCTTGACCAACCTCCCATTCAGAGTTCTCTTAGATATGAGGGTCAAATCATGTTGGGAGCTAGTCCATAAGTTGTTGAGGGGATGACAAGATCGATAACTGCATCGTTCATAGAAGTGTGTGGCTTTTCTCGTATAAAGTCACGCACTTGGCACATTGTGTGCTCCGATGCATTTGTTGGCCCATGCAAACTACGCACTATGAGCGCGCTTCCTTTGGTGAATTTGTGCATGTCAATTTTTGACCCAATTGTATAGTTTTTTTTCCTTTGGAATGCATTTCAGTTTTGTAGGTGAACTAATTGTTGTTGGAATTGCTGTGTTTCTTTAACCATTTGCATGCAATGTTGTGGAAGAAATTTCAATCATAATAGATTCCCCCTGATGTCTGAGGTTAGGAGCATACATATAGCCGAAATGAATCAATGTTTTGTTTACTGAGAGTTCCATTGTAATGAAGAGTGATAAGAGGAACTGCAAGAGTGAGTCATTGAAGGGAGAGGGAAAACTGTGGGACCCAAACCTTTCTCTAGGGGAAAAAAGAAATCCATGTACAAATGAGGCGGTCATGCCCCATGCTTGTGTCATGTAACCAAAATGTGAGATTGTAACTAAAGATGTATGTTGATGTAGATAAATTAAATGCCCTTGGTGGCGGTTTATAACTACATGTGACAGTTATGAATGGTGAAACAAATCTAAAGTGAGGCAAGGATGAATGTAAGAATTGTTGATGACTCGTAGGCATTGATGGCCTAACGAATTCAAAGGTCTTTAGCTGGTATGAAACAACTGCAATAGTCGCATAGTAATACCCACTGTAACATGATATTTTTTTAAGGTTGAATGTAATGGGGGTCAATGGAATCAGAGAGAAATGATGATTCTCTCTATGCCATCTGACACTCCTCATTGTAAAGGTAATGAGAGTCAAGATATTGTCGCAATTCTAGAAACTTTGTTGATGTCGACAGAAAGGGAGACACGACTCGAAGAAGCAAAGGGCTTTGTGAAATCCAATGAGGAATAGATGATATCAGGTACTGACGGGTGTTGTAGGAAAATCTCCTTGTGGACAGGTAGATTGCCTCAAAGAGCTTGACCCTAAATCTAAGACAGAAAATGCTTAACATGGACACTAAATTCCTTTCAAATCTATACAAACTAACACATGAGAGGGAATAAGAACAAAAGTACCTCTTTATTGACGTTTGTCTCTGCACGCTCCGAGTTGAGCTCCGATCCTTTTCTCCTCACCGAGTCCTGTAGACAAACAATATACGACCACTTCCTACTCTATTGATGTTAGCTTGAAAAAATATCTATCTATCAATGATAAGTTTATGTAACATTAGACACAAACTAGAAAGAAATAGGCCAAGTGTGTCATATTAATGAGAATAACGACAACAATACTTACAATCGTATATGTGAATGCGACAGCTTCGTTGGGTCCTCTTCATCTAACCCTTGCCTGAAAGGTCCACAACCTGGATAACAACAGCTTCACTGATCACTCTCCTTTGGCTGACTGTGTGTTTCCTATGAGATCATAGGTTTCATGCTAGCAATTCTTCCCCCTTTCCACCATCATAGAGCCTGCTTATATAGGTTAAGAGGAGCTTAAACTCTTGAGTTATATTTAGAACAAGTTGGGGAACCTCTTTCTTAGATCAGGGATCCTCTTATGAAACCAAGAATTTGAATGCAAATGCCTTCCAATATTGAAAGATCCTCCCCTTATTCTCCTCAACGGGCCAACTACTACCTCAGATTAGGCAGCGCTCCTGCAAAAGGAGTATTAGAGCATTGTAGCGCTCCCTGAGAAGGTTAAGGGAAGCGTCAGTGCTCCAAAAGTGAGTAGCTCTCCTGTAAAAGTGCAGGAGAGCGTTATAACACTCCCTGAAGCCTTGTAGGGGGGCGCCAGTGCTCCTAAGGCTGATATAGGGGAGCGCTCACCCTCAAAACCATTGTTTCAGATATCTTTTCAGGTGTCAAGAGTCCCTTGAATTCAGTTAACCATTTCTCCTTCTCCAAACCAAGTACATGAGATGTTTTAAGTGCCTCCTTAGTGTCATAATTATGGTAGTATGCTTGAATGATTTTTTCAATACTCGTGAACAACTTGCGACACTTGCAAAAGTTGTAAGGAAGATGCGACACTTGCGAAAGTTGTAAGGAAGATGCGACACTTACAAAAATTGAGAGGAATATGTGACACTTATCCAACTGAGTAATTTTGACGTGTAAAAATGGGTAACATGAACAAATTCAAGATATGATAATATGCAAGACTGCCCTTGGTTGGGGAATTGTGAAGAATTATTGAGAACAACTGTAAAACTGGATCTAGTGTCAAGGGGACAACTAGATATTGGGTTAAACTACGTCAGAGGCTAACAAAGTGAAAAAACTCATAGATCATGGGTATATGTACCTAGGATACTCGGGGTTTGTGAACAATGTTAGGATGAAAAGAGAGTGGATTCCCCAACCAAGGGTGACATAGGTTGCTTTTCCAGGAAAAAAAAATGTCATCAAGGGTGACGATGAAAAGCTAAGTAAATGTTGAAAACAAAGGTGTTTTACAATTACCAAATAAATAAAGAATAATTTGGGTTGAGTATGCAGATACAGAAATGGGTGCCCCAGTGAAATATGGTTTGGCCTGTGAGGGCGCAAATTGTGAAAGAGAACTGGGGGAGGGTAGGGGCCCATGGGTGGGTTTGTGTATTAGGTAAATGGATGGAGGAAAATTTGCAGATGGGAAAACTTATGGTGGATGATATGGAGGGTTAATCATACTATGGAGGTGCAGTCAATAGAACTGATATGATATGACTTGGGATTTCATTGGGAAAGCTAGCAATATGAGAAGAAGAAGTATGGGGTTCATTCTCGGAAGTGCATAACACTATTAGGACTCCCATCCCTAGGGGGTGAAATCAACATGAGTGTCAAGTTTCCAAGGGGAACTATGAATGGGAAAAATCATGTGGGGGAAAGTGCTACCAGGTGACAATACCCAAATGAAGCATGTTAGCACTCTATAAACTTTGTTTGGCTGAGGAAATGAATGACAGAGGCAACTTACAAACCAACTTTGAGGCTAGAAACTAGCTTTTCCGACCTGGACAAGGATCTCTCTAGAGACTTCGTCTATGTACAAGATATGGATTTAAACTATTGGATAGATTTAACACCTTTAAACAATATTTTCTAGTTCTATTGGAGAAAGAATGCAAGACCTTGGGATATGGAGTTGATTTAAGGAAATGATAGAAACAAATGACTTTGTGACTGAACTTGAGAGGATAAAGGATAAATAAGAAATAATCTTTCAGTTAAAAATCATTGTGTGTGGTGAGAGAAAAACACATGAAGAAACTCATAGCACCATTTGGGATGAATTCAGAGTTCACTTAGAAGAAACAAAATCATCTAAATGGTGTGAATGTAGAGCACCGCACGATGAATTCTAGATTCAAAATCACATTCTGACTTAGACAAAAAATATGGATATGAATATAAAGAAAAAATGAAAGCACACACGCAAAGAGATAATACAATACATCAAATTGCCACCTTTAGAATATTTTCATCAAAGCTTTAGGACCTTTGCATTAAGTTTCAATCAGATCAAAAGATACATTCAATAGTCATTGTCTACACTATTTTTCCAACCAATTTGGTTTACATTGAAAAGATGAAATATATAGACTAGGGTGTGCGGCTTAGGCTACCCTGCTTCCTAACTACTATCCCTAGAAATTAGGTTCCGACTACTCTCTGCTAGATGACTCTTTGCATGGCACTTTACTAAAAATAGAAGCTAACTGTACTGGATTGCACCATAACCGCTTGTCTTTTCCACAATGATTCAATCCTTAGCAAGATCTCGTCGTTAGAGAGAGATGTGTCGATGATTTCCTTTGACAGGGTATCTAGGTGATCAAGTACTCTATCAAACTCCTTCCACCCACTGTAACAACCTTGATTTTTGTCGCACGATTGTTTGTTGGTGCGTGCATGTAGTGGATGACTGCAGACTACCACAAGTGTTTCCAAAATGATGACCCCAGTTAGGGGACCATGCCTCTATCCAAATTGTCGCATGTCCAACATACACCTATCCTTTGCAATAGATGGGATTCCATCGTTGCACGTCGTATGTTTTCCGCGTGGGTATTTGTTAGAGTTGCTACTTCCTGGTAGGAAACAGGATGTGGGGAGACAAAATCCATGCCACGTCTAAGAAGAAAAAAATGGAGTTGATTAATCATGCTTCTGGTCTTGTTTGCAGTTTTGATACCTGAAGCATTCTCATGAGAGACCATTTGCACCTTTTCATATTCATCACTTTCCTTTATAGAACCACATTCCCTTTTCAGCTTCTTCTTTGTTCTAGCCAGAGCCGCACAAATGTTCTCCATGGCTGGTCCACATTCCTCGAAGTGATATGAATTTCTTTCTTATGACATCTTCTGCACTTCACGTAGTTGGATGATTGTATCTTGTGCTTCCATAAGCTGTCTCTTTAGCCAAGTCACCTTTCCCTCTCAGCCCTGTGATGTTGATGCTTCGAGGGTATTCACTGCTAACTATTGTATCATATCCCTATTTTCATGGTATAACTCAGCTATAATGAGTCGTGCTTTTTCAACTACTGCAATGATTTGTAAATATGTGTTCCTTCAGTGTCTGCCCTTCTCCTTCTACCACAACTTTCTCGACTTGGACCTTCAACAGGTTCCAGCCAAATGGTGCACATAAGTAACTCTTCAGCAGCTAATTTTGCGCGTGGCTCACTCGGGGCTTGGGCTATCCGATTTTACTTGTTCTTCCTTGTCCTACCCCTTCTTTGGGGTATCGACTATTGGGGGGATAGGGATTCCAATGAATTTCCTTCTTCCGTGGCTCTTCCTATTTCCACCTCCGCATGGTGAGATTTTTATTTTTCTGCGGGTATATTGGAATCTCCTTTGGGATCTCCGAGGATGATGGATGTGAGTAGAAACAAATCATAGTTGTTTCCCAATCATATGAACTCCTCAACTATCAACAACTTAATCAGCGAGACATGAGAACTTTTCTTCTTTGGCTGGTTTGTTTCAGCCTAGACGTTGTCTCCCATTTCTTGGAGGCTTTGGTGTAAGAAGAAAGGAAGATTTAATGGTCTCCTTCCTATGAAATGCATCAACAATATGATTTGTTGTGGGTGTATTATTTCAAGCCTTCCCTCACAGGTGAAGTATTTCCTAATCTCTCTCAGGAGCTTCCGAAAAGGTTCATGTAGATATCTACCTGGAATTCCCGCTTCAACTTTCCCATTTAGACAGTCTGGTTTGACGAAATCCTCGTAGCACCACACGTCCAAAGGAATTACTTTAGACCACCTTTCACCACTTGAATGGATCTTTGTTTAGGTTGATAGAGTTTCCTCTATGACCTGGAAAGTGATTCTTGCGATTACTGTGTGAAACCCATTGAATATGAGCACAAACAACTCCGCTAGTTTCATGTTGAATCCTTGGATTTTCCTAAAAAAGACCATGCATATGACCTTTTTAAAAGCTGCTTTGACATCTTGATCTTCCTTAAGAAACATCAAGTTTTGAGGTTTGAGCTCCACATTTATGTTTCTTTGAGCACCTTTCCTTATGTTTTGATATGTTTCCATGGTGAAACATGTATCTTTTCTATGCATGGTGGATTTAGCATGGACCGGAGACCGTAAATATTGATTGACCCGGGTTTATGACGCAGTTGAAGGAAATCGACTTTTCCATCCACAAAAAACTTAGGGCTCGTGGGAAGAATTACATACAGATCATAAACTTGGCTGGTGAATAGAATACATCCAGAGTGATTGCAATTTATAACTTGGCGGGTGAGAGATGGAATCATGCCACGATACACTAAATCCATGGTGACTGGAGGTTTTGAAGCAAGATGAATACTTTCAAAGTACATCTGCCCGATGGGTACACTTCAGATCATGTAAAGTACAACTAATAAGAGTTGCAGAGCATATGTGATATGAGCGCCGTTATTTTTCATTCTTTCTGACTTCATAATGATCTGATGATGGTCACTTCATCTATTGATGTGACTTCTATTTAAAAACTTGCCTCGACCTTAGGCACGTAAAACATTCTCTTATGATAGGACCCGATGCCTTGGGAAAATACCTTTACCAGTTACACATGTTTTTGTTCTGACATCCCTTCCTGACTCCAAGGGCCAAAAAACCACTTGTTGACTTTGAACCATTCGGTGTTTGGTACCTGACCTCACACACTTTGACACACAGACTCTGACTCGAATAAGAGTGACTCTAACTGAAAAAATGATAGCACCAACAACTGGCTCCAATGGGGATTCTATCCTCACATTGAGGTGGAAAAGAACAAAAGACCATGTTCCTAACCACCAGGCCATGTTCGAATTCCAAACTGAAACAATGGAAAAAAGGAAAAGAAAAACACAACCTAGACTTTTTGACATAGTTACGACCATAATCAACATAAAATTAGGGCCTTCAATTCAGGCTTCAATTTTCTGCTGACACACTGACTCAAAATACCTTCTTTGAAAACAAAAATAAAATGACTATTTACAATGACATGAAACTCAAACAGGCCTTACTACACCAGATAGTGTTTAAAGAACCTACCTTTTACAGGCCCCCAACCAGTGGACTCTCCATGAAGCTCTTGTAACATATATGCATTATTCTCGCGATATGCGTAGATTCTGAAATGGCCCATCCAGAGATGATTGAATTTTTCATGCTTTCCCTTATCTTCGTTCCTTGCATCCCACTTCAGCACCATATCCTCCACCTGAAATTTCTCCTATTTAGAGTGCTTGTCGAAATTTTTCTTCATCCTATCTTGGTGAAGTTGTGATCAGTTGTATACCTTCTCCCTCATATGTTGCACATGAATCAACTGATTTATCCTTCTCTGCATGTCATCTGGCTCAACCTCTTTCTCTTGCAGCAATTTCCTGAAGGGAAAGCCCAACGAGGTAGGGAAAATCACATCCATGCCATATACAATTTGGAATGGTGACGTGGAGATGGAATTTTTGATAGTGACTCTATCTTCCCACAACATGTAAATAATTTTCTTATGCCAGGCCTTCTTCTTATACTGCAGGAGTATTTTAATGATCCTGGTTAATATTTTATTAGACGATTATGCTAACCCATTACCCTGTGGGTAATACGCTATAGAATTTCCTAGGGTTATATTATAATCCTTGCAAAAAATTTTCATTTTCTTGGACTTAAATGTGGCCTCGTTATCTGTGATGATCTTGATAGGGCACACGAACCTAGACAAGATGTTGGTCTCTAGAAACTAAATGACAACTGCGTCGGTAGCCTGCTTCATCGGAATTGCTTCGATCTATTTTTTGAAGTAATTTGTGGCTGTGAGTATCCATATGTGTTGCGCTGAGGATGGCAGATGAATCTCTCCTATAAATTCCAAGCCCCATTGCATGAACGATGCTTAGACCGAGATCGGTTTTAGTGGTAGGGGTTGGATCTTTCTCCTTCCATCGAAAATCTAACACTCATGGTAACTGGAAATGTCTTTGTACATGTCTGAAAATATGCTAGGCCAATAATAACCTGCTCTTAGAATTTTATGCTCAATGGTTTTCCAGTAGTGATGTTATCCACAGTTACCTTTATGGAATTCTCTGATGGCCTATTCCACGTCATCTTATAGTAAGAAACTCAAAAACATCCCTCCTAGATATTTCCAATATAAGGAGTTATCTAGGATCTATAACTTAATAGCTTTGAGATTTAAGAATCTGGCCTTGGTATTACTTAACCCTGAAGGAGCTTGCAGATTCCTCAACACATAAATGATGTTTGTATACTAAGGTGAATTGATGAACTTCTAAGACACCTGTGCAATTGTTTCTTTCTGAGGATTCTCTAACATATCAACAATGAAGTTGATTCCTAGAAAGTCGCAGTTCGAATCCACCATCAGTTATGCAAGGCCCTGACCCTTGATCATCTTTGTGGGATTTATTTAGAGGTCGTATTCCAGCATTTCCGCAATCCACTTACCTCTTCTTCCCTCAGGATTAATCTGAGTCGGGATGTCTTTGATTGAGTTGCTAGGAACGTAAGCGATAATGTGAGAATGTAGTATGTAGGTTATGAACTCCTTTAGGTATTTCACTAAGGCATATGCTTGTTTCTCCATAATTTCATACCTCAGTGGAAAATCCTTCAGCATCCTGTTGAGGTAGGCTATAGGCTTCTCAAATTTCTGATCATCTTTCTGTAATAGTACGCCAACAATGGTATGCTTCGAGGTGAATGAGAACAAGATGAAGTCCTTCGTGAAGTCTAGGCTGGCCAATATAGGATATTTGGTCAACACTACCTAGATATATTCAAATGATTTCCTAGATTTTGGGTTCCATTTGATCTCATTCCCCTTTCTGAGCATGTTGGTGATATGTTTTATAATTTCTGCCAGGTTCGGGATAAATCTTCTTAAGAAATTCACCTTTCCAAGGAAGGACTGCACCTCCTTCTTGCTGCGCAGAGTGTTGATTTTTAGGATTCCTTCTACCCTGCTGGGATCTATCTTTATACCTTTCATAGAGATGATCTTCCCCAACAATTTCCTTTCTTGCATTCTGAAATGTGATTTTTTCGGATTCAAAGATATGCCAAACTTCCTGCATTTTTGGAAGACCTTCTTCAGATGCCCAAGGTGTTGTTCATCAGAGTTGGAGTACACTGTGATGTCATCCAGATAGATCACGATAAATTTTTCCTTTTCCTCAGAAAATGCTATACCCATCTCCCTCTGTAAGGTAGCTACAATGTTCAGCAGGCCAAAAGGCATCTTGTCATACATGAACATCCCCAATGGTGTCATGACAGATGTATTTTCCAGGTCATCTGGGTGTATCATGATTTGATTGTAACCTAAAAATACATCCATCATAGACATATTCTAGGATCCAAATACCTTATGTAGAATATAGTCCATCTAAGGGAGCGGGTAGTTTTCCTTTAGGGATACTTTGTTCAAGTTCTAAAAATCCACACACAACCTTATTTCACCACTCTTTTTCCTTATAGACACCAGGTTGGCCACCCATTTCAAAAACCTTAAAGAAACAATAATTTTGTCTTCGAAAAATTTCTTTACCTTTTTTTCGATTAGCGATAACAATAGGGGGTTTATCCGTGTTATATTTTTTTTGAAAGGATTTTGGTCTTCTTTGAGAGGAATGATGTGTTGAATCAATTTAGTGTCATAGACTTTAAAATCGTCGTAGATATAGGTGAAAACATAGGGAAAATATTTCATGAGTTTGATGTGGTCCTGTTTGAACTTCGAACTGAGAATATTTGATAATTTTATTATCTTTAGATTCTCCTGGGTCCCTATATTGAAATCCTTGGCATCCTCGTCATTTTCAGTGATCTTGGGATTTCTAGCCACATCATTTTCATCAAACAACTTTTCCAATGGAAGTAATCCCTTTGGGATGATATTATTTTTTAGCTGTACTATGTCCCACCCAAGTGTCTAGTTTTGAAAAGGGTCATCGTTACTGCACGCAGTTGTGCTTTCATCTTCGTCGCAACAACACTCATCATCAATGTTTACATTAGCGAACTTGTCGCTCATTTGGAGAAATATCTCCACCTGTTTTTCATCCTAAAACACCTACCAATACTTGATATTATCGGGCACTGTCGGACTATGTTTGAATTATATCTCATACTTTTTGTTGGGGAAAATGGGAATTTTAAAAGCTGAGGCTGAGGTGTCCAAGGAATCCGCAATTTGATTCTTCCCCTCACAATCGTTGATAAATTATACTCTGAGAATTCTTCACGGAGTTCCAACATAAGGTTTTTGTATGCTCTCAGTTCGGGGCACTTGGATTGGTATATGCCTTTCATTTGGTTTATAACAAGCTCAGATTATCCATGCACCACTATCCTATTTACACCTAACTCTTTCAAAACTCTCAGGCCCAAAATCAGTGCCTCATACTCAACCATGTTATTTGTATAGTCGAAAGAAAGTTTGTATGAGCAGAGTTTTATGCCCACCTTGGGAGGACTTATCCATACATCAGCCCTTGCCCCTTCCTTGCTGATGGCTCCATCGAAACTCATGTTCCACATCTCGTTCTTCACGTGGTTCCTCAGGTCTTCACACTCTGCTTCTCATCGTGTGGCGTTATCATCGACATTCATGACAGTTGTCGATTCTTCCTGTTCAAATATAAGGTCATCGTAAAATATGGAGGAGCTGATATCAGTGTCGACAAAGTACATAGGGTGTTTATTTGGATGCGCCTTATTTATCACCATGTACTTCAATAGTACTTCTCTGTAAAACCATTTCTCTTGGCTGAAAATAGGAATGGTCGTGTATGACATATCCATTTGTAGAGTTCCCTTCAATTTCACATCCCATGACATGGATAATAGCATGCCAAATTTTAGGGGTATATCGGCCACGACCACATCCATAACCATATTATTAGAAGGGATTTGGGCCAGAAACACAACCAAATATTTGATCAGACCCAAACATTTCACTTTCCTTGAATCGAAAAAAAATATATCCTTATAGGGCCTGGTGATGTCCAAACCGAACTCGTCCATGATCAGTTTGGGCATGAGATTGTGCGACGTTCCATAATCTGGCATGGAATTATGAAAGGTCATGTCATGGACCTTGATACTTACATAGAATGGAGGAACGTCCTCATTATTTCTTGTCTCCTCCACGCGCAAATCAAATAAAATGGTAGGGTGATTATCCTGGATGTTCGAAGTGTCGGGAGTCTCTCCCATATTTAGCAATCTAATAATCTAATCCCGATATTCTCCTTTCTTGATGAGTTCATTGAAAGGGACATATATTTTAATCTTGGCCATTTTGTTCTCAAAGTTAAAAGGGGGAGAGACATTTTCTACCTCCTTGATGCATGTCTCCCAGCTTGTTTCTGGCACTTTCCTTGGAACCTCCTCCTTTGACTTTTCCTTTTCATTCGCATCCTTGGTTAGGTTGTCTTGCTTCAGTTGTCTTGTGGAAGGGGTGTCCACAAGAGGATTACTTATGGGATTTGTCTGCTAAGATTCCCTTATGGGATTTTTCTGCTGAGATTCTGTAGACACCTTTTTGCTCCTGAGGTTGTATTAGTTTTGGAACTGCATGATGACATTGTGGCAACCCTTCCTAAATTCCTCTGTTTCGCAAGACAACATGTCATCCATATCTAACATAATATCATCATTTTTTCTCATGTATTGATCATGTTATCCCTTCGTCAATAACACATGCGTGTTCTTGTCGTCGCAACAATGCATTTTATCTTGGAACATCTTATCAAAATCTTCATCTGTGTAATTTTTTGGAATGGGGGTATTATTTGTTGGTCACCTTACTCTCTATGTTCCCTCTTCCTGATCTATGCGACCAAACCTCTTCTAAGGTTCTGATTTCTAGGCTGGGGGTAATGTTCTCGAGCGGTGGGTTTGTATCCCATGGGAATTATTTCCTACGGATTCTCCATTGTCTTCATTATCAAGTTGAAATTGTCAAGAAGCTTTAAACCCTCATGAAAAGGGTCGAGAAATATTGCACCGTCTCCTCTGACACTCTCTTCATATTGTTGTACTACATCAACAACTGTAAAGGATTGTTTTTGTCTCCCCATCTAGCAATGAATGAAGTTTCAAATGAGGCGAAGTCTAGAATTCTTACTACTGGGAGGGCCTTAAACCACTTTCTAACCTCCCCTGAAAGACTTTGCATGAACAAACTTATCTTTGCATTTGCATGGTCCACCTCTTCTACATCAATGAAATCATTGAACCAATCTAGGTTCTTTTGGGAAGATATGTTTCCTTCAACATCATATAGCTTGATCCTTTGCATATAGTTCTGGGGAAAATCATGCAGTTGGGTTGGCAGAACAAGGGGGGTGAATCTGGCAACCATTGGTCTAGGGGGGTTTTGGATTTGAAGGATTTTGTTTGGTATCAAGGATCGAAACCTCTCCTCGTCAAAGACTATATGGTCCAAGCTGGTTTCTGATTTAGACATGAACAAAGTTTGTTAGAACAAGATGTCAAAGTCGAGGTCATCAATACTTTGTTCCTTGTCCTTGGGCAAGTACAAATTTATATCTAGGTAATAGAATGGGTCTTGCTCTTGATCCCTTACCCTGCGCATAAGTATCTCAGGATCATACATGGGCTCTACATGGTTCAGTTCAGGATTGGATCTGGTATAAATAGTCTTTGGAGCTAGGGATTATGAATTGCACTACTACATGCTATTGGTATTTTTGACTGGAGTCGCCGGGGTAAAGGTTTCAACTGATATAGATGTTTGGACCATTTTTACCCTTAGGGGTCAAAACTATAGATTTTGTCATTCTCCTAGGGAAAATTTATTCAATTATGTCCCCGCCAGTGGCACTAGAATGGTAGTGCTCTGTAAACTTTGTTTGACTGAGGAAATGAAAGACAAAGGCAACCTACAAACCAAATTTGAGGTCAAAAACTATCCTTTCCAACCTAGAGAGGCATCTCTCTGGAGACTTCATCTCTGTACAAGATATGGCTTTAAACTATTGGCTAGATTTAACACCTCTAAACAATATTTTCTGGTTCTATTGGTGAAAGAAAGAAATACCTTGGGCTATGGAGTGGATTTAAGAAAAAAATAGAAACAAATGACTTGGTGACTGAACTTAAGAGAATAAAGGATAAATAAGAAACAATATTTTAGTTAAAAATCATTGTGTGTGGCAAGAGAAAAACACATGAAGCAACTCGGATCACCGTTGGGGATGAATTCAAAGTTTTCTTAGAAGAAACATAGTCATATAATTGGCGTGAATCTAGAGCACCGTTGGGGATGAATTCAGAGTTTTCTTAGAAGAAACATAGTCATCTAATTGGCGTGAATCTAGACCACCATGTTGTGAATTCTATATTCAAAATCACGTTTCGATTTAGACAATAAATACAGATATGAATATAAAGAACAAAGGAAATCACGCACGTAAAGAGTTAATACAATATATCAAACTGCCACCATTAGAATATTTTCATCAAAGATTTAGGACCTTTGCATTAAGTTTGACGCAGCCGCACCCGCAAATGCGTCCGCTCACAGGATCTTTTCTTCGCTCAGCCCGAAGAACACTAACTGGTCCTTCTAATTCCCTATCGGGAAATCCGCACCCACAGAACTATCGCTCGATCCCATTTCTTTTCTTATCTGGGAATCAGACTTCACGACTTCACGACGTCAAAGGTCAATCACTGGGCTCTCGAACTCTCGAGACTCGATGGCCAGTCAACACTGACTTTTCCCTTTCCTCTATCGGAAATTCCCTTATCGCGATTTCGGTACTTGCAATACCAAGCAACTCATCTTACCAACTCCCGATACCCGATATACCGAAACTCTGATGCACACGGGCGAGTTGACTTTTCCACTTCCCGTCACTTCTATCGGGATTTTGGGGTTCACGGGATCGCGAATCCTGATATCAATGGGCTCAGAACTTTACTTTTCCTGAACTCTGATACATCGTGCCACCTGTCCTCCACTAACTTCCTGTGGCCCCACACACACTGTCCTTCGACTGTCGAGATATCGCGTATTGTGATTCCAACCTACAAGAGTATCCTGTCTACGGAACCTCCGATACTCCAAACCCTGACTTCTTTGAATCTTCTAACAAGAATCCCTTTTGATGGATGGTTCTAAGTCCGTTAGAATATTGTGGATCGCGATATCGCAATTCATGTTGCAATACTTTAGAGGTTCGATCTACGAAACCCCGATACACAATATACGTGTAGATCCAATGACCCTTGTGGTCCTGATCAACGGCTATGCACCTCCCGAGATTGGAACCTTTTGGGAATATGTCGCCGTATCTTCCCTGCACCTTTCCAATATCTGACGGTTCACGGGATGTCGCAAAACCTCCTCGAAAAATTCCAACCGTTTGTTCCTCCCTGATGAATTCTACGAATTGAATCTAGTACTTCCTCCACGAAGACTTGTTCACCTGTGCACAACCCTGTAGCACCTACTTGAACACTCCAACCACAACTTCTCTGTGCAATCCTTCGATGAATTCGATGACTCTATCCTCCCTGAGCTTCTGCAAGACTTCTAGTCTTTATAAAGAAAACCCTCTTACACGCACTCCTTGCGGAAAAACCCCAACCACGTCTGAATGTTGGAGTCTTCGACTCTATGCACACTTGCGGCATCAATCTTTCAAAGACTCACTCAGGTTCACAACCCAAATACTTTTACCTAGCCTGCACACTCCTTGCATGGCCCTATGCCTAAGTGCACCTTGGAGGAAATGAGAACAAAAGCTTTCTCTATTTGAACCCCTCTGTCAACGCACACCTTGCGGACAATTTGACTGCACTCCTTGCAGGAATCTCTGTCTCAAATAGAGAAACAATTGAAAATCATTTCTTCACCCCCTCAAACTTCAATTCAACCATCAAATCATGTACATAACATACAAAGTAAATGCATAACAGGAAATAAACATTCATGAGCATAGCATCAATACACAGAGAATCAGACACCAACCCATGAATTTGAAACAATCTTCTTCTATTAGTTCAAATATCAGTACATGGGTGTTCTATATACAACTCTCTGCTTGCTCTTCCTCTTCTCTTCTATGCTCAAGCTTATGTTACAATGATACAATGAGGGTGTCTATATCCATTTTCCCTCCAGTTCCTAAACTATCAAATATAGAATTAAAATCCTATCTACCTGCATTAACTATATTAAATGTCGGTTATCTACTAAAGGACGAGAGCTATCCGCTCAAGGTCCATTTACAATATAGAAAGTGCGCTTCCTTAAATTTTCACATTAATGTTTGCGCAACAGTTCCAAAGTGTTTTCAAAATTTGTTCTGGCTTGTCCAACTGTCTTCCACTTCCGCGCTGGCTCGCTTGACGTGTTTGCGATGCTCCTGCATCATACTCCCTCACTTGAAAACTTTCATGGGATCCTTTCCATGAGCTCCTGCATGGTCTGTCCATGCTTTAGAATCTCTGCTTCATTCTCCCAGCTGGCATCTTCCACTGGATGGTCCTTCCATTTGACCAGATACTCATAGTATTCTTTCCTCCTGGTCTTCCTACCTACTCTCTTGTCCAATATGCACTCCATCTGCGGTTTCTCGGAAACTGGCATCTGTTTCATCCATTGGATCACTGGATCCTCTATTCCAGTCTCTTCTTCTCCATCCTTGTATGGGTATAAATATATGACATTGAATATCAAAGATATTCCGATCCCATCAGGTAACTCGATCTCATAAGCATTTTCCTTGAATTTTCTCAAGACCTTACATGGTCCGATTTTCTTCATTTTTAATTTATTGTATGTTCCTCTCAGGAACCTTTCCTTCCTCAAATGTGCCAGAACTAGATCACCAACCTCAAAATGAAGTTGTCTTCTATGCTGATCTACTCTGCGCTTATATTCCTGGCTTGATTTCAGCAACCGCTCCTTCACGTTGCTATGAAGTTCCTCCATCGCCTTAGCGAATTCTTCTGCACTAGCACTGCTAGTTGCAGTCTGCTCTGAATCCCTCAGTTTAGAAACTCCTCTCTACTGCCTTCCATATACGATCTGAAATGGACTTTTCCCTGTGCTCCGATTCACTGAATCGTTATATGCAAACTCTGCCTGTGGTAATATATGGTCCCAACTGCTGTGGTGCTCTGTCACCAAGCTTCTCAACAAGTCTCCCAGACTTCTGTTGACCACCTCCGTCTTTCCATCCTTCTGAGGATGATAAGTTGAACTAAACATCATGTTAGTCCCCAACTTCTTCCACAAGGTCCTCCAAAAATGCCCTATGAATTTAGTGTCTCTGTCCAAAACTATACTCCTGGGTAAGCTGTGAAGTCGAACAACCTCTTTGAAAAACATATTTGCGATGTGAGTCGCATCACTGGTCTTCTGGCATGGAATGAAGTGTGCCATCTTAGAAAACCTATCCACTACCACAAATATTGAATCAACACCTCTTTGTGTCTTTGGCAACCCCAATACAAAATCCATGCTTATCGCATCCCATGGTCTCTCTGGTATGGGCAATGGTTGATAGAATCCTGCATTTTGCTTCCTTCTCTTCGAATGTTGGAAAACTCTACATCTGTCTACAAAACTCTTGACATATGCTCGCATTCCTGGCCAAAAATATGACTCATTCAATTTTGCAAACGTCTTGTCGTGGCCAAAATGTCCTGCTAATCCTCCACTGTGTTTCTCCTTCAGCAGATTCTCCCTCATGGAGCAATTTGGAATGCACAATTGATTTCCTCTGAACAATAATCCTTCCTGGATCATATAGTCTATCCAAGGGTTTCTGTCTCTGAGAATTGGATTCTTAGCTGCTTCATACGCTTCTGCAAAACCTGCATCATCTGCGTACATGTCCCTGGGATCATCAAAACCCAACTTTTTGACTCGAAACTCCTGCAACAACAAACAGTTCCTTCTCAAAGCATCAGCCACTTTGTTAGCAATACCCAAAATGTGTTTAATCACAAATGTGAAATTCTGCATATACTCTACCCATTTTACATGTCTCTGATTCAACTTCTCTTGTTGAGTCACAAACTGTAATGCGTGGTTATCACTATATAAAACAAACTCCTTTGGGATCAAGTAATTCCTCCACTTCTTTAGTGACTGAATGATGGCATAAAATTCCTTGTCATATGTGGAGTACTTCACATTTGCCTCATTCATCTTCTCATTGAAATATGCAATCGGTCTGTCTTCCTGACTCAAGACTGCTCCTATGGCAAACCCGCTTGCGTCACATTTCACTTGAAACGTCTTTTGGAAATCCGACAACACCAAAACTGGTTGTTCCGTGATCTTCCGTTTCAACAATTTGAAGCTCTTCTCAGACTCATTAGTCCAGTGAAAAGATTTATGTCTTTTCTTCACTGTATCCATCATCGCTGCGCTAATTCCACTGAAATTCCTGATGAACTTCCGGTAGAAACTAGCCAATCCGTGAAAACTTCTCACCTTGAATACATTCCTTGGTGATGGCCAATTTTTAATTACCTCCACTTTTTTTGGATCCATCTTCAATTCATTCGCAGATATAACAAAACCCAGATAGATGAGATCTGTCTTCATAAATGACGATTTTCTCATGTTTATCAACAACTTCTCCTGCTGTAGCTTCTTCATTACTGTAGCCAAATGCTTCAAGTCTCTGCCACTGATTTACTATAAACCAGTATGTCATCCAAATACACAATGACGAACTTCCCGATGAATTCCCTCAGGATTTCATTCATCAATCTCATGAAGGTACTTGGCGTGTTTGTTAAGACAAATGGCATAACAAGCCATTCATACAAACCTTCATTTGTCTTGAATGCTATCTTCCATTCATCACCTTCTCTCATGCGAATTTGATGATATCCGCTTTTCAAATCAATCTTTGAAAAGTACCTTGCTCCGCTCAAGAAATCCATCAAATCATCCATTCTTGGCAATGGGAACCTATACCTTATGGTTATTTTGTTGATCGCCCTTGAATCAGTACACATTCTCCAGCCTCCCTCTTTCTTGGGACTGAGTACCATTGGAAAAACACATGGACTCAAGCTTTCTCTGACTAATCCTTTGTCTAGCAGCTCCTAGACTTTCTTTTTAACTTCTTCATTTTCTTGCGGCGTCAACCTGTACGTGGATTTATTCGACAAACTAGCTCCTGGTATGAGATCAATGTGATGACTCACTCTCCTCATCGGTGGAAATGAACATGGTAATTCGTCCACCACAATGTTAGCAAACTCTCCCAGCAGTTCCTAAATCTCTTCTGGTAGATCATCCACTCTTGTGCTAGTCAGAACAATCCTCGGTTTCCTGAACACAAAGAATTATGGATCTTCTTTCTTCTTAACCTCTGTAAGAAGTTTGTTTCCACTCATGAGAAGTACTATGTTTCTTACTTCCGGCTTCACCTCCTTATCTTTTATCGGAAGCAACATATGGGTTCTCCCATTCTTCTCCAGGGTATATGTGTTAATTCTCCTGTCATGAATCACATTTTTGTCATATTTTCATGGTCTACCCAGCAATAGATGACAAACATCCATGGGAATAACATCACACAATATCTTATCATTATATCCTCCTATATTGAACTCAACCAAGCATTGCTTAGTAACAGTTACCTAGTGTCCCTTCTGTAGCCATGAAACTCTGTATGGGCTTGGATGATCAGTCGTCTCCAGCTCCAACTTCTCTACCATCTCAGTTGAAACGAGATTATCCATGCTACCGCTATCTACGATAACCTTGCATACCCTTTCCTTGGTCTTGCAAGCTATTCTGAAAAGTCTGGTCCATTGAGCTGAGTCCTCCACCTCCTTCTCGGGTGTTAAAAGGACTTTTTGCATCATGAGCGATCTTCTGCCTTTAGCGTCTTCGGCCTCAACATCCCACCTCTACGCTTTGGTGATGTGAGATTCTCCGATGTCCCTCTTTTTCTCTGGACACTCGTAAGACTTGTGCCTATTATTTCCACATGTGAAGCATGTGATTACTCCACCTCTTCCTCTTCCTCTACCTCTCGTACGAGGAAACATATTTATCAACATATCCTCTGCTCTTCTTTGTATGATTCCCTCTCTGTTCAACGTATGGCCTTCGTTATGAGGTCCCACGTCTCTCAACTTTACCCTAAGGTTTCTTCCATTCCTCCTTGGGCTTCTGGTATTTGTCCTGGGAAACTGCTTTGCCTCTGGGCTGGCTCCTGCCTCGGCCCCTTTGACTCTGTTTTCGGCTCAGCTTCTCTTCAGCTTTCAGAGCCATTTGATAAGAATCCTCCACCATTCGGATGGTTACCATGCTCATCTCATCCTGGATATCATATCTCAGGCCATTCATATACCTGGGAATCTTCTCATCATCGCTCTCCTGATGACCTGCTCTAATGTTAAGTCGATAGAATTCCTCAATGTATTCCTTCAATGTCATCAACTTCTATCTCAGGTTCTGCATTCTCCTGAATAGAGTAATTTGAAAATCTCTCAGGATGAATTTCTCTTTCATCTTCGCGATCATCCTGTCCTATATCTTGATCTTCTACTTGCCTTTGCAGCGTCTATCAGCTTGTATTTCATCTCACCACAATGTTGCGTGTCCCTTTAATCTTGTGACAGCATGCCTGACTTTCTTATCCTCTTCGAACTCTTCATAGTCGAAGTATGTATCCATAGCTCTAATCCAGTCTAGAAGCTCCTCTACATCCAAGTTTCCCTCATAAAATGGAATTTCCTTTTTTGCTTTTGCACCCATCCTGGCAATAGCTTTGATTAGATGTTCATTTGAGGCATCCTCAACTGCAACTTCCTCCTCTTGTTCAACCTCTATTTCACTATCAGAATCACTCAGATCCCTTGAACTAGTTGTTGTGCGTCTTTGCGTTGTTTCCATGTCCTTGAGTCTCACTCAGAGATCACGCATTTGTCTCTCCATTTCTATATTTGTTACCTACCTTCCTCTTCTTCTCCGCATTTCCTTATCCTTTGGATCGGGTGACTGCACTTCCCTTCTCTTGGGAGGCATGGCGAATTCTCTTTCTCTACTACAGAAAGAAAAGAATCCTTATGTGCTCTAATACCATTCTGCGTGTGTATCAGAGTGATTTTTCTCCCCTGCCTCCTCCTACCTGAAATATACAAGAAAGATTCTTGCTCTGATACCACTCTTGACATAGCCGCACCCGAAAGTGCGTCCGCTCACAAGATCTTTTCTTCGCTCAGCCCGAAGAACACTAATTGGTCCTTCTAATTGCCTATCGGGAAATCCACACCCACAGAACTATCGCTAGATCCCCTTTCTTTGCTTATCACTGAATCAGACTTCATGACTTCGCGATGTCAAAGGTCGATCACTGGGCTCTCGAACTCCCGAGACCTGATGGCCAGTCAACGCTGACTTTTCCCTTTCCTCTATCGGAAATTCCCTTATCGCGATTTCGATACTCACGATACCAAGAAACTCATCTTACCAACTCCCAATACCTGATATACCGAAACTCTGACGCACACGAGTGAGTTGACTTTTCCACTTCCCATCAATCTATCAGGATTTCAGGGTTCGTGGGATCACGAATCTTGATGTCAATGGGTTCAGGACTTTACTTTTCTTGAACTCCGATATGGCATGCCACCTTTCCTCCACTAACTTCCTGTGGCCCCACACACACTATCCTTCGACTGTCGGGATATCGCGTATCGTGATTCCAAGCTACAAGAGTATCCTGTCTCTGGAACCTCCGATGCTCCAAGCCCCAATTTCTTTGAATCTTTTGACATGTGTCCCTTTTGATGGACGGTTCTGAGTCCGTCGGAATATCACGGATCGCGATATTGCAATTCCTGTTGCAATACTTTAGAGGTTTGATCTACGAAACCCCAATACACGATATACGTGTAGATCCAACGACCCTCGTGGTCCTGATCAACAGCTCCACACCTCCTAAGCTTGGAAACTTTTGAGAATACGTCGTCGTATCTTCCCTACACCTTTCCAAGATCTGACGGTTCATGGGATGTTGCGAAACCTTCTCGAAAAATTTTGACCGTCCGTTCCTCCCTGATGAATTCTACGAATTGAATCAAGTACTTCCTCCACGAAGACTTGTTCACCTACGTGAAAACCTGCAGCGCCTACTTGAACACTCCAACCACAACTTCTCTATGCAATCCTTCGACGAATTCGATGACTCTATCCTCCCTGAGCTTCTGCATGACTTCTATTCTTTATAAAGAAAACCCTCTTGCACGCACTCCTTGCGGCAAAACCCCAACCACGTATGAATGTTGGAGTCTTCGACTCTGTGCACACTTGCGACAACAATCTTTCAAAGACTCACTCAGGTTCACAACCTCGAGACTTTTACTTGGCCTGCGCACTCCTTGCATGGCCCTGCGCCTAACTACACCTTGGAGTAAATGAGAACAAAAGATTTCTCTATTTGAACCCCTCTGTCAACACACTCCTTGCGGACAATTCAAATGCACTCCTTGTAGGAATCTCTGGCTCAAATAGAGAAACAATTGAAACTCATTTCTTCACCCTCTCAGACTTCAATTCAACCATGAAATCATGTACACAGCATACAAAGTAAATTCATAACAGGAAATAAACATTCATGAGCATAACATCAATACACAGAGAATCAGACACCAACCCATGAATTTGAAACAATCTTCTTCTATTAGTTCAAATATCAGTACATGGGTGTTCTATATACAACTCTCTGCTTGCTCTTTCTCTTCTCTTCTATGCTGAAGCTTATGTTACAATGATACAATGAGGGTGTGTATATCCGTTTTCCCTCCAGTTCCTAAACTATCAAATCTAGAATTAAAATCCTATCTACCTGCATTGACTATATTAAATGTCGGTTATCTACTAAAGGATGAGAGCTATCCGCTCAAGGTCCATTTACAATATACAAAGTGCGATTCATTAAATTTTCACATTAATGTTCGTGCAATGGTTCCAAAGTGTTTTCAAAATTTGTGTTGGCTTGTCCAGCTGTCTTCCGCTTCCGCGCTAGCTCGCTTGACGTGTTGGCGATGCTCCTGCATCAAAGTTTCAATCGGATCAAAAGCTACATTCAATAGTCACTATCTACACTATTTTCCCAACCAACCTATATTACATTGAAAAGATGAAATATATAGACCAGGTTGTGTCACGTGGGCTACCTTGCTTCCTAACTACTATCCCTAGAAATTAGGTGTCAACTACTCTCTGCTGGATGAATCTTCACATGGCACTTTACTAAAAATAGAAACTGACTGTACTCGATCGTACCATAACCACTTGTATTTTCCATGACGGTTCATTCCTCAACAAGATATCATCGTGAGAAAGTGATGTGTCAATGATTTCCTTTGACAGGGTATCTAGGAGATCAAGTACTCTCTCAGACTCCTTCCACCCATTGTAATGGCCTTGATTTCTGGCGCATGATCATTTTCTAGTGTGTGCATGTGGCAGATGACTGCAGATTGTTGTAAGTGTTTCCAAAATTATGACCCCAATTAGGGGACCATGCCTCTCTCCAAAATGTTTCATGTCCAACATACACCTGTCCTTTTCAATAGATGGGATTCCATCACTACACATCATATGTTTTCTGTGCAGGTATCTGTTAGAGTCCCTACTTCCCGATAGGAAACAGGACATGGGGAGACAAAATCTGCTCCACGTCTAAGAAGACAAAAATAGATTCCGTTAATCATGCTTTTGGTCTCGTATATAGTTTTCATACCCAAAGTGTTCTTCTAAGAGACCAGTTGCACCTTTTCAGATTCATCACTTGCCTTTGTAAAACTGCGTTCTCTTTCAACTTCTTATGCATGTTGTCTAGATCCATGCGGACATTCTCCATGGTTGGTCCACATTCCTCGAAGTGATTTTCATTTATTTCTTCTAACATCCTTTTCATTTCATGTAGCTGCATGATTGTATCTTGCACTTCCCTGAGTTGTCTCTTGATCCAAATCACGTTTCCCTCTTGGCCCTATGATGTTGATGCTTCGAGGGGCTTCGCTGCTAACTGTTATCTCAACTCCCTATTTTCTTGGTATAGCTCAACGATAGCAAGTTGTGCTTTCTTCAGCTGCTATGATGGTTTTCAAATATCTATGCCTTTAGTGTTTTCCCTTCTCCTTCTACTACAGGTTTCTCAACCTGGACCTTCAATAGGTTCCAACTGAATGGTGCACATGAGTAACTCTTTAATGGTTGATTTTGCGTGTGGCTCACTCGGGGCTTGGGCCATCCCAGATTCCTTTCTCTTCCTTGGCCTACCCCTTCTTCAGGGCATCGATTGTTGAGGTGATAGGGCTTCCAATGACTTTCCTTCTTCCGCGGATATTTCTATTTTCGCCTCTATGTGGTGAGATGTTGTTTTTTCTGCGGGTAGATGCAAATCTCCTTTGGGATCCACGGGGGTGTCGATTGTGAGTAGAAACAAATCCTAGTTGTTACCCAATCATCTCAATTACTCAAATATCAAAACCTTAATCATCGAGACATGAGAAAATTTGTTCTTTGGATGGTTTTTTTTAGCCTGGATGTTGTCTGCCATTTCTTGGAGGCTTTGGTGCAAGAAGAAAGGTAGATTTAACGGTCTCCTTCTTGTGAAATGAAACAACAATATGATGTGGTGTGGGTGTTGTTGTGCTACTTATATGTTTAGTATAATGCACTCATTAATTATTAATTTGGGATTCATAATCAACAAAGTTACAAGACACCAGTAAGAAAGGTAATTTCTAATGTCACAAGTATAGAACTAAGCTAGATTATGCATGCTAGAAACAAATCAAAATAGCAAACTGCAATGCACTTTGGTTGTCTTTCACAGAGAGGCTATCTACTCCATTATGGCACATGCAAGTATGAGATGGAGTTGGTTTGACAGATCAACTCTGCTATCTGGCCCAGAAAACTAACTATGCAATCCACACTTCTGAAAGGGAAATCACACATCAATCATCAAGACATAGCATGGGTAGTTCAATAGTCAATATACTGAGTATGTTGTGGTTCACAATGTGTTGTTGTGAACTTCCTTAGTTCTCCTTCAAGTACGTCTGACTATTGCTGCCAACATTCATGTCTATAGAAAAAAATCAAATTCATAAAAACAGAGCATATGCAAAAGCAGGGAGAGTAAAGATCTATAAGAAATCATATAATGGAAATCCTAGTCTAAGCTGTACTGCTATCATCTAATAGAGTTAAATCTTCAACTAATTTAACATTTACACTATTGAAAACAAATGCTAATGATAATCTATGAAGATGCTGACCTTTGTTGGGCGGTGGGCCCTTACCGCTTTAACAGGTCAACTACTGGAGTCTATAGTAAGCTTGTTTTCAACCCACACATTACTCTCACTCAAATCTCAAAACATAAAATCAAACTTTTATTAACAATTCAACTCATATTCAATCATAAACAATCAAGACATGGAGATAAATGACGTTCTTCTATTAGTCTTCACTCAGAATATGTTCTGCAATATCACATGCTGCTTCACATGTTGGTAATATGCTAACTCTCCCCTTCCACCATCCTTGCCATGACTATTTAAAAAGTCTTAGTCATGAAACAAAAGGAGGTGAAGTGATTTGAAAATCAGTCAAATGTTTAAATTTAATTATTCAGTTACATCTTTTAGCTTCATCCTCATGACACGAAGTGCATGAGGATGAGGAAATCAACAAACTATTCTAACATAGCCTTGCTAAAGAAAATAAACATCCACCAATTGTCTTGGGCGATCTGGAGCTAAACTTGGTACATTCGGCTCTCTATATTTGTATCGGATCATGACAGGTATATGGTACCAGATCACAATAGTGTGCAAATGGTGGTATCGTATCACAACATTCCACAATCATTGGTACCGGATCGCAACAAATGAGATTTAGTACCGGATGTGTTTGGTACCAGATTCAAACAGTGGTAGTCTTGGTGCACAAGTACCAGATAGATGAGCTGGTACAGGAAGGATGGATTTATCTAGAGGTAAAATATTATACATGGCAAATTGAAGCATCAGTACATGAAATATTTAATTCCCTAGCTCAATAAACCACAAAATGCATGAATTAACCATACTTTACCTTATGACCTTATCACTGGCTAGTGGTAGCGTTATTGTCATTCACCCAAGCTTAGGTAAGAAAAAAAGGTATAGATGAAGAGTATAATAGTGTAACGGGGATGTCAATTTCGAGTCTCAACATTCCCCCATGCCAAACTCATTGCATGTCCTCATGCAACTAAAAACAAACCCAAAATTCTTCAAAACTTGAGACTATGTTCTTTACTTTGGTGGGTCAATGATGTTGATGGCTAAGGCCTCTTCTTTCAGCTCCCTTTTTATGACCCTAATATATTGTAGGAGTCATAGTAACTTCTTGAGCTTGTTAGAAGTTTCTTCATGGTCATCTTGAAGTTGTTGGCTGGTTGATTTCAATTTCTCATTTTCCTTTTTGATATACCTGTCCAATAGTTGGTATTCCTTCACTTCTTGTTGGAGTTCCTGATTTTGTTTTTGCAGTTCCCCAATCTTTTTCTTCCTTTGTTCTTTTGTTAAGGCCTTTATTGATTCCATTGTTGTTGTATGGATGCATTCTCTTTCCTTGACTTCCTCCCTCATCCCACATAAAGTTATAGTGGCTTATTCCTCGGTCAAACTAGGGATGTCATCTTGGACTGATAAATATTCAGAAGGGAAGGTAAGATTGATTGGATCTTCCTATGTATGATGAATGACGATTGTTTTTCGTTTCTTTTCCATGCTCCTCGTGGTTATTTTACAAGGAGGTACTGGATCAGGGGTTCTCACAGGGGATTGTGCCATAGACTGTTTACTTTTAGTTTCTAAGCTATGCTTCCCATTCTTCATCATTTTTGTCTGACGACCCTTTTCCTCAATTGCCACTATTGAAGTCTCCTCTACTAATTTGTTTTTACATTTTGATTCGGAGATTTTAAAAGTCTTATTGACTGTGGAAGAGGGCCCTTCTTTTTTTTGTTGGCTCACTGCCCTAGATGATGGTGGAGTTGTCTTATCCTTCTTTCCCTTTTTCTTTCAAGGTTCCTTATTTTTCTTTGGAGCATGTTGGGTTTCTTCCATAGGTTTTTTTTTCTATGGGAAGGTGTTGAGTGATAAGGTTTTTCCAACTAATCATCTTTCCTAAGTTCATGTAAAACTAGCATTTTAATGAGACCTTGATGGTAAATGCTAGTCTTCTCAGTTTTGGACAGGAATTTAACACTTCTTACCATTTTGTTCAAACTCAGCCATAGAAAATATGGGAAATCAATTTCAGCACCTTCTTCAAAGTGTAATAGAATCCTAAGATGATATATGAAGGTCACAACATACCTTCCCTCACAAGTGATGAATCATTGAAGACTAGTAATCATTGGATGATACTCTTCCTTGATATAGTTCCTAGGGATCCCCTTTTTCTAGTCAGGGTGTTGATGGTCTTCTTTCAAGAATCGTTGGCACATTTCCTTGTTGATTCCTACACCTTTGAAGTATTTGGCTCCTCTGTTAGGTAATCATGTGACCTCCTTTAAGGTTGCTTCATTGATTGTTAGTTGTAGATTTCCTATATGTGCAATCTCTCCATCGTAACCCTGAATAAATTCGTGAGATATCTTCTCGTGCTAGCCTGTGAATTTTTCTAGAAATGGCATCCATCCTGATCTAGCATATTTTTCTTGACATAATTGGAACTCCTTGGTTTATCTATAAATTTGGAAGACCGGTTCGTGTCTACTAACAACCATCGTTATAAGTTGTGAGAAAAGGATTGGGCTGTAGCACAAGGGTTTAGTCAATTGATGAGGGTAAGGGTTTGGTATCGAAGAGGAGTAGGCTCAGGACTGGAGAAAGCTCACGACAAGGGGAATATGGTGATGGTGTTGATAATGCGAATGATAAGTTTAAGTAAGGATTCCACAAGGAAAATTTATGACCAAGTGAGGCTTATCTGGATGGCTTCACCACCCAGATAATCCATTTCATTTCTACCCATTACTGTAATGATGAGGACAAGACGTTGGTTGTCAAAGCATCATTTTGGGATAGGTGATTGGGATTTCGGGTGGTGAATTTGATGTTGGATCATGGTTCATGACATAAGATAGGTTCTTGAATTGCTCAAGGACAAAATATATTCGTGGCTTATCATTACTAGACATGCTTCATATTTTGATGTGATTTTTCCCTTAACCATGTTCAAGCACTATGAGAGGATTGATTAAGTTTAGGTATATGGGTATGAGAGATAGGTGCATGGTTTTAATACTAAGGTCATAAGATCTAGTATATATTTTCATACTCATTGTAGTTTTATGAGCATAGGAAAATAAATACCATGTTACCTTTGCTTTTACCTTTGTATGATCAATACCCATAGCATGTGTGACTGCTTGTAAATTGTCAAAATTCATCCTTTTAGACTGAAGTTTCTTGAAAAGTTGGTACAAAAATATCTTGTACTTCTTTTATTTTGTGTTTATCTTCTTTTGTATTTGGTTCTGCAGGGTGATCATGTGAATCTGAAAAAGAGTTCTGAAGGGGCTCTTTGAATTTCCCCCATGCCGAAGATGTTGTATATCTGTATGCAAAAAGATTCAACATTTTATATCATAACGGAGAAAAGATGATAAGAGAAAAAGAAACCAATCAAATTCCAGAAGTACATTTATCATCTAGCATATGATCTGATACCTTAAAAATGAAATTGCCCTTCTTTTGATGGATTATTGACAAAGGTAGCATTCAACAGTGAAACAAGGAATATTTATATGTTTGCCATAAGAACAGATCCCACCTAACTTGCTTCAAAGATTTACTATCATTGGATATTATAGATAAATTTCACAGTATAAGTAGATTAGACTCCCTAGTTAGGGCTCTACTCTTAAGAAGTTTCCTTCTTAGGTAATGTAGGCTTTAGTTGTCAGACCACTAATTTGACTTAGGGTGATTCTCAAATGGAAATTTGCTTGAAGTAATTATGTTGTTGATTAATCTGGAGTTTGTATCTCATGAAACCCAATAGTGACCTTTGCTCTTTTTTTTTTGGATGACAAAAGTGAATTTTTCAATCAGACAAGTATATATGAGACATTTCTCAACCAGAACCCACTACCAACAATCCTGTTCAGTACTCCGGTGGGGTAGTTGTGATAATTAGTGAGAGGTGCCTTCACCAGGCAGAATGCCCCATTGCCAACAAGTCTGTTCAGTACCCTGATGGGTTTGCCTAGTCATACCACAAACCGGTACCCGCTGCCAACAGACCTATTCAGTATCTTGGCGGGTTAGTCTCTTAAACCTTTTTTCCATCCGAGTCTTCTTGTCGATAGTCACCTATTTTGGTTTTTATTAAAGAGTGCTTTGCACGGTGACAAGGGAGGCTTGTCTGAAAACCTTTTTACAGGCTGGGATGGTATTGGGTTGGAAGGCATATACTCTTCTTTTGAATGTCTTTTAAATATTTGTCTGAAGGAAAAATAAACTTTTTATGCACATTATTTCTTTAGAGCGATCCAAATGTATAATTTTGTCTGAATTTGTCCATAAGAGAATGACTTAAAGTTTCCTTAGGATACTGGTACATCCTCTTCCATAAAAAAAATTCTAGTGTGCCCATTGTAGAGAGTGTTCATATACTCATATGTTACTCTTTAATAAGATAATCCAATGAATACTATTGAAGTTTGGTTAGGGTGAGATAGTTACTTATAGGCTAATATATTTTTTTCCTTTAAATCATGTTGAAATATTGGATAAAGGCAACTTCTAGTCTTTGAAGAAGATTATGGTTCTTTGAGCAATCATAGGTAAAGATTGTGTCCCTCTTTTTATTTTTTTTTTAAGAAAGAAAACCAAAAGAAATTAAAATACTTATTTTTAACTAGCAACAGAACTAAAAGAAATTATTGATTCACAAGGGATGTCATTTGATACTGCATTCGGCTTCTTGGTTCCAAATTAAGTGGTTGTTTGTATGGCTTCATACTTTATATTAATTGACATAAGATTTTGAAATATGCATAGTATGCTTTGTCAATTAGGTAATGTGTCTTGATAGTACTATAGAAGGATAGACTTCTGGTACCGGACTGGTACTAAACTACTGGTACCAGACTGTTATTGGATAAATCCATAAGTGCAGACACAAACCGATCTACCTAGATCCACCTGGATCTAGAACAAAGCAAGACAAAATAATACTCTTTCCCTAGATTTTGACTATCGAATGAACTAGGAGGCAAGAACAAGTTACATACCTTATAATCGCTTCCTATAGTCTTTGTTGCTCCTGCTTCGCTCCAATGCTCTTGCGCAGCCAAGACCAAGACAACAAAAACCAACCAAAGTGAAGAAAGCACAATCTATTCAATAGTCAATCTATGTATATGATCAAGGAGTTATACAATAAAGTGGAATTAGCTTTATGGGAAAGGGACATATTAATGTATCAAATTGATGGAAAGTAAAGATTACAACCTGAGACTTGATGTTGAAAACTTCCTTTCGATGACCCTTGGCTCTGACACACACACTCACTCACTTGCATGAAGAATATCAACCACCTTTGATAAACTTGTTGGAGTTTCCTAGTTGTTGTAGCATCAGTCCTTCACACAGTCTTTCACCAATTCTCCAATGTCTCTCTTAACCTTGTTTTCTTCTAACTTTTTCCATGAGAATTCTCTCAATATATTAGAGAGAATGAATTAGTTAATTAGATAAGAATGATCCCAAAATATCAAGGAATCCAGTACTAGGATAATCATTCGAATGCCATCTCATCCTTCTAGAAGATTCCCTTCTAGAAGCTTCGAGAATTCATCTTTTTCACTTCTTTAGAAAGAGTTCGCACCCTAGCAGTTCAAAACAGTGTGAACTTCTCACACCCTGGCTTAAGGCAGCCTGTGAGAATCATGCATTCTCGCAGGAAAATCTACTAGCATCCTGTGAACATTCCTCAAAAATGTGATTTTTGGAAAGAGATGAAGGTAACTTTTCTCAGGAGAAAGTTCCAATGAAGAGCCTGAGTACACCATCATCAATACATCATCATGATGACCAAAATCATGGGTAACAGAATTCCCCCCAAAGTATGAGGTTGGAACCAATGACAACCGATAGACTTTGTAAGATGCATGTGTGTGTCGAGAACCAGAAGCACATCTAATTGGAAACCCGCGAACAACCAAGCATCTGCAGAATATCATATATACCAATTCTGAGGTAGGCATTCCCATACTCAGATCATAGTCTAATGACAATTGTAGACCTAGGTCATGGCCACCAATCATACACTGTGGATCCATGTCGTCTAAATATAGCATAGCCACTGGAATACATTGTGGATTTATGTGAGAAATTTCAAAACAAGACGACATAGCCATGAAACATACACAGTGGATCTATGTGTCGCAAATTATACATACTCCGTCACAACCTAGATCACAAAGATTATATCCAGGGTCTTCAATCTCATTTCCCAAAGTATGAATCTAACCATGTGATTACATGTGTTGAAGTCGAACATGGTAGAAACCACTTGATTACCGATCGATGATAAAACCGTTAACAAGTGCGAGGGAAATCACCATTGATGTCAATGACTCACAAGGTACCATAGTACAATCCATCGAGTGCGAATAAATGAGTTGATGTCGAACATCTTATGGAATCTTTCGATCAGGGGTCAATGATGTAAACCCACTGTCGAAAGCGAGGAAACCTACCATTGAGGCATGCAAGCTTCAAGGTACCAAATAATTTCTAAGTCTTGATTCCAGATAATGAGCTGAAGTCGACGGAACAAAACTCGTCACAGGAGGGCCTTGATGTATCCCTCATCAATGACATGAAATGAGTAACAGATTTTGAAGGTGAAACAAAGTATGATGTGAATTGGACTTGACACAGGGAAGGCCGCCACAGAGAGAATAGATAATTGCAGATGGCCGACTCAATATAGGTTTCAGATGGACTTCTCTTGAACATATGAATGACACGACCATTGATTTGGAAGCATTGACTCAAAGACGACACAGGGAATGACCTTGTAGAAAACCGAATGAGAGACAAATGGATTTCCCAAACCAACTTCAAATGATGAATAGGGGGTGTCATGTTCAATAGTGACACTTACTGCCAATCAATACGAAGATGAAACATATCCCTTTCCCAAATTTCCCCCACCATTTCTGGCAAGTACCTCTTTATTTTTACGCAAGCTTGAGGAGGATAACATATGCTTGTTGATATAAGCTCATCCTTCGGATGAGTCCCTCGAAGTATGTTTAACGAACCCTAAGAAGGAGTGGTTCATTCCCATCACGGGTCTGTCAATGTTTGTTTAATGAGTCCAGAGATAGTAAACTCGAAGGTTTTTCAAGATTATAGAGTTTGGAAAAACACTTAAAAGAGAACTCTCTCAGTTATTTTTTCGTAAAATAGTCTGGATGAGACCGAAAAAGAGATAAATTATCGCTCACCAGATGCTTACTTCAAATACTTTATCGAGCGTGAAAATAACAAGGTCGCTCGGCGATCTTTTCATGTTTAGAGAGTCTGAAAAGAGCTTAAAGAAGACTCCAAGGGGGTTCCTTTTTCGTATAACCTTGTGAGCCCGAAAAAGTGATAAAATTATGCTCGACCATGTTCTCATGTATCTACGAGCACAAGAATGGACAAAAACGATGCTCGAGGTTTTATGTAAAAACCATAAAAAACAATTGAAACACATGATGTAAAAAGATAACTATGTCCATATCCCGATATTGAATCATCAAATTCATCATGCCTACACAGGTTACACTCATCATAACATTAGGGATTAGGGTTTAGTTGATAAATGTTAAGCCCTAATATTGGCTCATTACCACTTAATTGGGGCATATTAGATTAGTAATGTTATTTTATTTATGTCGGCTTTAGGCCATTAGTTGTGATTTAGATTAGTAATGTTATTTTATTTATGTCGGCTTTAGGCCATTAGTTGTGATTTAGATTAGTAATGTTATTTTATTTATGTCGGCTTTAGGCCATTAAAACCTCCTAGTCTCCTATATATACCAAGGAGACATTTTCATTTTGAATCATCTTGTACTTGAACATTTAAGTTGGGGTAAAAGGAGGTTTCCCCGTCGAAGAGACTTATTATCTGATATTATCTCTTTTTCAAGGCGTTGATTACTTTTCTTAAGGTTTTTCTATGCTATTTTGAAGTTTGGTTCTTAACATATGGTTTCAGAGCTCAAGGTCTTGGGGTTTCGCTGCTACATCTGAGACACTGTGGAATTTGCGCTATAACTTTTTTTCTACAACGTTTCAGAAGAAACCGGTTAAAGGGTTTTTAGCAGACAGATCAAGGTACGTTGAGATCAAAATTCAGTGCCTGAGGAATTATACTTTCGGAGATACAGCCGGTACAATATAGGATTATGGAATCATCCTGAAATGAGTCATTGAGGCATTTTTTCTATAAAAACTTTTCTGTAACGTTTCATACCCTTCCCTTTGGACACCATTTACAGAAATTAGTTTTTTATCAGTGTTAAAAATTTCAGCTTCTGGGTCATCTTAAATTTGTAGATACACCTTGTGTAAGATAGGGTATCTGATTAGTCCTATTGACTAGTCTCAAGAAGGTGTTCCAGGTAAAACAAGCATAACTTCTTTCTGGAGTATCCAAATTGAGTGGGACTGGTTGCATTGGATCTTGGACAGTCTGTAGTATTTTGGGTACGAGTTTCAGAATTTGATAACAATTATTTTGAGCGGGGCACACTATACAAGTGAGATCTCCTGGAAAGGACAAAAATCGGCAAGTTGTGGGGAAGTTACTGTAAATTCCACTTGGCACATCCAATTTTGATCAGACCTGTCGCATTGTAGAGAATAAACATCAGATAATTACATAAGAGAAAGTTTCATACCCAGAAGGGCCAAAAATTGGGAGATACAACAAAAGAAATATTGTATAGCAGAACCACCTCAAAATCAAGGTTCAAAAGTTATAGTTGGCCAACATGCCACCCAAAAAGGGAACTTCTACACCAAATAATCCTCCAGAAAATCCTACTTGGACTCTTGATGAAGGTGAAGAAATGCGTAGGGACATAAATGAACTACAAAATAAGATGGATTCAATGGAAGCTAAGATGGATTCAATGGAAGCTAA